>OZ038485.1:27749404-27769404 GCA_964036315.1 Acanthosepion esculentum | reverse complement strand
TGTACACTTTAAGTGAATGAATGGGAAAAAAAAACTGGCATGTGATTAAATTATAAAATCATCTTAATCAAAGTTAGAAAATATATATATATATACCCGAGTACAGGGTTTGTATAGATGGAATAAAATTCCAATAATCAAAACCACTATTTTTAAAAACTTGCTCAATCCAAAGTAGAGCAAATAATATTTATTTAAAAATTATAACATAAGCATGTTATAACATCACTACAAAAATAGCCATTTTGTTTCAACACTTCTGGTGCCTTATCAAGTGATGTTGTTGATGCTTCATTTAAAAAGAACCTTGTTTGCTGTGAGGTCCTTCATAATAAGCCTGTTAATTCTTTATTTATATATATATATATATATATATATATATATATATATATATTTTCTTTTTCTACATAAAATGCTTTTTTTAATTTTTGCAATCAACACCATCACTTGATAAGACACCAGAAGTATTGAAACAAAATGGTTATTTTTGTAGTGACATGTTTATGTTATAATTTTTGAATAATTATCCTATATATATATATATAGATGTTACTTCAAACACTGTTATAAATTTCTCTCACATGCCTAACATCTTATGAATTGTGTTGGATCTTTTTTAATTAATCGCTTTAGACCTAAGTTGAAATAATGATTCCACTTCCTGTTGTGATCTCTTGATCCAGTTTTCCTCTCTACTGTTCCCTCTTTTTTAAACTTATTCACTGTTCTCTTGATGTTTCTGGGATAGACTTTGAAAATGGAAGTCAGAGTATGAATGTTGGTACCATTACTGAAGGTCTGAATGATCTTTTTCATCCCACCATTGCTGACACAAAATGACTTTAACCTGTTCTCTTTCTAGGTGAATAACTGAAAGGGTTTTTCAGGGATTCTTATGACAAATGGTATCAAGATGACTGAACATCTTATCAGAAAACCTGGAAAAAAGAAACTCAGTTAGTTTAGTGTTTTTTAGATATTAAACATTTTGTGGAATGGACAATTTTGCTGTTACACCCAGTACACATACACACACACACACACACACACACACATATATATATATATATATATATATATATATATATATATATATATATATATATATATATATAACAATTCAGATATAACTAAAAATATATTTGTAAGAGAAAAGGAAAAAATATTGTTAGTTTCCAAACTTTTTTAACTTAAGAATGTTCATAAATATACTTCAGGCTGACTGAAAGTCAAGGTAAACTATGGAGGATGTTAAGTGATGTAATTTAATACATCAAAGTGAGAAAATTTTGTTATTGTTGTTGTTGAATTTCTTTTTTTATAATGTAACTATTATTTATTATATTTTAACTTGAGAAATTAATTTATCTCTTTATATATTTTGAATAATAGATAGTTTTGAATTTAATCATTATATTTTAATTTTTAAAAAGTTTTTAGAGTACATCTTTTAGGAAAGGAAATATTTTAAAAATTCCGGTGCACAAATTAATATTTTGATAAGATAGAACAGCAGTACTACAAAATAGTAATTATAAAAAATCTAATACATCGTGCAGAAACTAATTCATCCACAAAACAGATTTTTTACAGTGAACTAAAGAATATAAAACAAACACTTATTAATAATAGCTTTCCAAACTATATAGTTGATGAACAAATAAGATGCTTTCTTAAAAGTCTTAATACTAAACAAATAGAACATAACACTGCTTCAACTAATCCCAAACCTATTAATCTCCTATATCATAGTCAAATGCATACTAATTATAAACAAGATGAAAATATACTAAAAAAATTAGTAAATACTAATATATCTACAACAGATCCTAGCAAAAGAATTAGGTTAATCATATACTACACTAAATCTGGCATATCCGACTTAATTATTCACAATGATTCTACCCCACTCCCCGTTAGTGATTTGCAAAAAACCAACATAGTTTACAAATTCAAGTGCCCTTTGGGAGATTGTATCTCCAATGGATTAAATAATATTTATGTTGGTCACACCACAAAATTGCTTTCATGACACTTGACTCTGCATTTGAATGATAACTCTAACATTTTTAGGCATTTAAAACAACATGCCTGGCTGCATACACAATTCCAGAAAATCCTTGCTGAAAACAAAACTATACTTAAACATGAAAACAATAAACAAAAACTAATAATTCTTGAAGCTATATACATAAAACAGTTGAAACCTAACCTGAACAAAATAAATTATGAAATCTCCACAAATATTCTTAAATGCCTATAATTGATAACAGAAGCCATTGGTTCATACCAACAGCTTCCCATACTTCTTGTTTTCACACTCGCGTGGTCATGTGTGACATCACAAGCTGCAATGTGATTTTTGCTTCTGCATCTCGTATACATGAGTTTGTTGTTGCTTTGAAATTTTTCATGCAACAAAAACAGACTATCATTATTGTTTTGTCCGAGTATTGTTTAATATATTGAAATGTAATTGTCATTTTTGATGATAGCTTATGTAAGCTGAAAGCTTAGATAGGATTAAAACATGTATCAATATGGTGATTTCCTTTTGTTTTTCAATGATAATGTTATTAAGCTTATCAGACAATATGAAAGGCACTTACTTAAAATAAATCGACAAAACTTGTCTATAATATTTAATGAAACATGCATATATATATATATATATATATATATATATATATTTAAGTAATGAAAATATTGATAATCCATATGGATAATTCCAAGGAGGATAAAATTTTAAGTCAGTGCAAATAATTTAATTTAAAGAAAAACAGACCACTTTAAGGTTCCATTGTTATAATTTATTTCACCAGAGAGTTTCTTTTTCTCTGGATCATCAGACTTCCTGTTCCATCACTTCCAGGGATGAAAAAATGAATTCAAACTTACACTTTTGAAGACCAGTATTAAGCTTATGTAGGGTGATATAGAGAGTGATGAGAGATAATGTGATAGACATGGTCAAAATTAGAGAGGGAAGGGAGAGATAGGAATGCTTTTAAATTTATACATATACATACATATATATATATATATATATATATATATATATATATATATATATATATATATATATATATATATCCATTGAACACAAAGAATTGTTTGAACTGCTAGGTAAGCTTGAACTATTTAGGAAAGGTATTAAAATAATCCAGAATGTATACTTGGTGGAAACTGCCTGCATATAGATAGGAAATGAATTCAGCTACATACCCCAAAACAGAAAGGTTTGACTCCAAGAGAACTGGAAGACCTACCCGGATTTGTATTTAGTAAACACAATCTTAACAACATAAGATATGCAGATAATGCAGTGTTGATAGCATGAAGCTAATGAAAAAAAGTAATAAAGGACTAACCTTCACTTTTAAGACAGAATATATAGTTGTCAGTAAGAGAAACAGCCCAATATGCAAACTATGTCTTGGAGATGTCAAAATCAAGCAAGTATGAAAAATTAAATATATGGGAAGTGTTCTAACAGAGAACCTGAAATCTGAAGGTACATTGGAATGGTGAAATATGCCTT
This sequence comes from Acanthosepion esculentum, assembly GCA_964036315.1. Lineage (NCBI taxonomy): Eukaryota > Metazoa > Mollusca > Cephalopoda > Sepiida > Sepiidae > Acanthosepion > Acanthosepion esculentum. The sequence continues at coordinate 27,765,863 of OZ038485.1, read as the reverse complement.
CCAAAAGCTAGAAAAAGTATTAATGTTATATTCTGTGCTAATAGGAATATATACTTGAAAAACAAGGTGGATAAAATAAGTAAAGGTTTATTGTAAAAAAAACAGTACAATAAGAAGGTAACAGTTATGCACAAGGTTGTCACAAGTCAATCCAGTAGTGAGTGCTACTATTGGAAAGTTGGTAGTTCTCACATAAATCTGAGTTGTACTCAACAGAACACAGCTAGTCTCTGTAGTTCGTTGACTTACAGATACTTATAGGTAGTTACTACATATAGTGTAATCACTCATAGGGGTGGTAGGTTATTCCATTACATCAATTAAGAAACATGAAAGTATTATCCAAAACAAAGAAAAGTGTGATGATATGATATGTAATATCGGTCCTCCTATATGACATGTGAAGAAGCAGTTAAGAGGTCATTGGCTACTAACATTTCCATCTTGTTTCTGGGTGAAAAAGGACACAGTAGACTGACACTAATTTTTCACATTATTACGGTCACTATCTTTGTTTGACTTCAAAAACCACAAACGGACATTTCTCCAGACTGCTATCAATATCCACCTTATTAACAAACATTTTTGCTACACTAACTGCTAAAGGACTCACTCATCAATCTAAAGAAAATAAATAAAAATTTATCATTTATTTTAAACCATTGAGTCAATATAATGAGAAGAGTTTATTTTGGTAAACAAAAAAGCATTTGCTATATATATATATATATATATATATATATATATATATATATATATATATATATATATATAAGCAGATGCTTAATACATAAAGCAATTTAATTAGCATGATGACAAAGAATTTAAAATAAAAATCAAGATAAATTTGACCATAAAAACATCAAGAGAGAAAATATTTAATAGACTGCTGTCCTTTTATATGAAAGAAGATATCTCCAAAATAATCTACTGTTTTATATATGAAAAAATATGTATCAAGATAATTTTTGACTTCACCATACAGAGAGTATGTGAGTCCATAAATATATAAAAGTAATTTTTTGCCTTCACAGTTAGATTGATGCTGGACATGTGTGTCCAAAAATATAATTAAAATAATTTATAATTTTTAATTTTATTATGGACACATGCATCCAAATATATATATAATTAAAAAATAATTTTGCCTCTCTTCCCCATTCAGCATAATAAATCTGGACACGAGGGATAAAAAATATAAAGATAATTCTTTACCTTCACAATTCAATGAAGTTATTATGGACTTGTGTGTCCATATATATATATATATATATATATATATATATATATATTCATTTCATTGATATATTAATTTCTGTAGTTTACTGCTACAGCAAGCAGAAACATTTTTTTCTCCCGATGATGGCCATGCTGGCCAAAACTAGTCGAGGAATCTAAATGAAATAATAATAATAAAAACATAAGAATATTAATCTACAACCCAGTATGTCTGAAGATTTTAATTAATTTTTTTAATAATTTTTAGCGTTCAAAATATATATATATATATATATAATTTTGTCCATTCAGTGTCCAAAATATAATTTAAAAAAATTAATCTAATTCATTGTTTATTTCAAAATTAATAACTTCAAAGAGTTAAAAAGAGTTAAGGCCCTTATTGACTCAAAGAATAATTTAAAAAATGATATCAATTTAAGTTTGGAATTGTTGGAACAAGATAAGAACTTAGAGGAAGAAACCATCATCAAAAATCTTCAGGAAAAAATTTGAGTCTTGGATGGTAAAATCCAGGAGATTTGTATTAAAGCCAATCGGGCTTTAGAGGAAAGTGGGTTTATGTCTGAACAAAAGGACGAATATGGTTTTCACCTCAGTGTTAATAATCGGCTTGCTGATATTGATGAACCTGTTTGAGAAACGAGTATTTCCCACAGAAGCAAAGCTAGTTCCTTAAGCAACAACCATTCAATGATCTCAGTTCCCAAATTACAGTGTGCTTCTTTTAGTGGCATCAATTTGTCTAAAGTTGAATTTAAGAATTTTATAGCACAGTTCAATAATTGTACTAACTCTGTCGATTCTAACAAAGCAAAGCTAGCCCTTTTAAAGAGTTATTTAGCTGTTTATGATCTACAGCTAATATCACATCTTACCTTAGAAGAAGGTAATTACAAGGTTGTTGTAAGTTTGTTAATGAAATAATTTTTGTATGTGCCTTTTATAATTCATGAGATCTTCAAACAAATAGTAAACAGTTCTCCTAAATTACACCGATTTTGTGACTTAATATTATATTACTGAAATGAGGGATATTTTGAGGAAGGCTCCTCTGGATTTAAACTTGTAAGCTACATCATATTTGATAAGCTACCTCATAATTTAAGGTGGGAAATAATTCACAGGTTAGGTAGCAGTTACCCTTCCTTAAAGGATGTATTTGAGAATTACAATAAAGCCATCCGCACAGTGATAAAGAATAAAAAGCCCTTCTGTGTATATAAAAAGGACATTAAAAATAATAATTCTGATGAAAAAGGAAATAATGGTGTGGCTTTGCAGAATTTCACCATTAGTTCTAACAGGATGCCATGTAAATTTTGTGCAACATGTGGTCATCCCATGGGGAGGCGTACTAAATATACTACCAGTGAGTTCCAAACTGTTTGATGCAGATATTTAAAATTATGTATTAGATGCTCCAGTAACAGTCATAAATCTGAAGATTGCCCTGGGCTTCAGAATAAATTATTCCTTCCCTGTAAACAATATTCATCTAAACGACATATAATACCACTATGCAATAATCGTAAGAAGGGAATATCTCTTTTTTACTCATGTAGGTACCAATTCAAATGAAGAGAATGATTTAATACTACTTATAATAGAAAACACGTTATATTGGGTCACTAAGAAAGTATCTATAAATTGTTTATTGGACATAGGTAGCCAACAGTCATATTTCTCTAAAAGAATATTAAAATTTTAAACTGACGATTATCGAATAAAAACTTATACAAGTGATTCCAATAAAAAATTAGATCAAGTTGTTTTGAAGGTAAATGTCAGCAAAATGAGACCACTTCCTATTCCCATTTTGCTGGATGATAAATTTGATATTCAATTTGAGTTCAATCATTTTAAACATAATGAATTTGACCAGGTTAAATTATAAATTAGCCTTTTCTCACAATAGGAATAGTAATCAAATAAACATACAAGGAATTCCGGGAGTGGACATTTTCCAACATATGGAAGATACCAAAATTGTAAAATGTATGAATAGCTTGGCATAGAAAATGCAGAATTGAATTGCCCCTTTTGGGAACTGTCTAAATTTTCTATTGTTGTGTCGGAAACCTACCACCCCTCTTGAAGATGAACTTGTCTGCGTCTAAAGACTTTAAATTGTTGTGTCGGAAACCTACCACCCCTCTTGAAGATGAACTTGTCTGCGTCTAAAGACTTTAAATAGTGGCATGTTGAGAGACAGTGGGAGACGTTCCGCTATTTAAAGTCTTTAGACGCAGACAAGTTCATCTTCAAGAGGGGTGGTAGGTTTCTGACACAACATCTATATAGACATCAAGTTACCCCAGTGAGACCTAAGACTTTCAACGTTCACCACAACTACCATACTATCATTTTTGGACATTCTTCATGTACTAAACAAGGAGAATTTGTATTGGAACCAAAGTCCACTTACCATAAAATAAACCCAGATACCTTCAAATTATCTAATGTTGAAAGGAACTTCGAGAAAATGATTTCTGTGGATTCATGCACATTATTCTTCGATGAAGATCAACATATTAGTGTTTATGACAAAACAGATACATTTGAAAAAACAATAGAATTCAAAGAGAATTTATATTTATTGGAATTACTCTGGAATGAAGACAGGATCAAATTGGTGCCATCTAATTATCAAGTTGCCTTGAAAATGCTTGATAAAACTATGCATTCTTTGTAGGAAAAAAATATTGCTACTTCTTATAATGATATATTTCATCAAAAAGAAGCTGAAGGGATTATAGAAAGAATTGAATTCTCCCCCACAAGAATTTTCAAAATATATTTAGGTTCATCAGAGACTAGTCTTCAAATCTAATGTACAAGTAGATATAAACACTAGACCTCTAAAATATCGGAGTACATTTGATACTGGACTATTACCAATAACACCCAATGCTATTTTACATTCTAATGTTAATGGAGAAATTTTTGTGAAAACTGATTCTGGTGGATTCCCTGAAATGGAACCTACTTCCAGGTCAAAGAATATCTCTAAGAGAAAGTTGCAAGGATCTACATGATATAGAATTTAATAATAAAATACAGGTAGATGATAAAAAATAAATTAAAAATCCTGCAAAAGCCAAACCATTCTGGAAACTTGTCAGAATAATTGAACCTTTCTGTGGACATGATGGGGATGTATGTTCCATAGACATAGCTAGAGTAGATGCATCTTATGAGAATCATAACATAACATCTGTTTACAATGGGATTTTCCTTGACACATTATGAAGACTATAGTCCTGGGTAAGACTTTAAACTGCATCCATCTGTCCATCCATGTCCATTTATACTTCAGGTCAGTCCTGGGTAAGACTTTAAACTGCAGCATTTCTTTATGACCTTTCATAAATCAGTCCTTCCCTCGATAAGACTTTAAACTGCGTCCATTTCTTGGTCACTTTCTGCCCAATTATTGGCCATTCCAATCCTAGCAAACTTGACCCTAAGTATGATTGAATTACAGCCACATCCTGATCAATTTTATCTGGTTCAATTCTGTCCGTGATCAAGACATTAAACTGTATTCATGGTAGTGATAATGATAATTATGGATGAATAAAGATTTAACACAAATGTTAACATGCATGTAAAATACAGCTTGAAAAAGTAAATTGTTTTAAACCCACAAGATTTAAAACAATTTACTTCAGAACACAGCTGTTAGATTTAAATAATACATATTCACAAATGCAAGGGATTACTCGAAATAATGCAAGACTTACTGTTCAAAGAATGAAAACTCAACTGATATTGTCAGTGACAGGCAGTTTTTCCTCTTCATCCATACTTTCAAGGCAAGGATTCTATCTGGAATTCATCTATAAAGTCCTGACCAGTCCTGTCTTGGATAATACTTTAAACTGCATTCATGTCTATTTATACTTCAGTCCAATCCTGGGTATGTGTTTAAAATGCATCCCATCATACACCTGTCCTGATTATAACTAAACTAAATCTGGTGACTTGCAGGACTTGGGGAGTGTGGCATCATGCCTTGATTGTCATTACTCCCAGATCCATTCTGACCCAGATTGGTAGTACCTGATAGGGTTGTCTTTGATAAAACATTAAACTGTTTATATGCAATCCATTGGAGAATTCAACACACAGCAGAATTTCTTGACTTCATTGCATTTATCATCACAGCTGAAGTATACCAATAATTTAAAGAAATGATCCAGTAAGATGGATGAACAACATCAACAGAGCATAGCCCAAATAATAATTCTGGTTGAAGAAAACACTTCTCAAAGAAGAGCCAACCAAAATGCACTTCAAACTACCTATGTCAAACAAAGTACCAACTGAACTGCATTTCAACTACCCTTGAACATTTGATTTGCCTCATGATGACAGGCTACTATGGGAAGGTTATATGGTTCAACTGAAATAACCACAAAGGTATCCTTTTTGTAACATGTACACACTCATAAAGCATAGATGGAGATAACATAAAATTAAATGATGCAACATATAAATAATAAAATATAGAAATTATGGGGGATTTGAATAATCATAACTAATTCATCAAGTCTAGAAGAATCCTCAACAGAATGCAGAAAGCACTGGACAGGCATTTTTTCCTATTTTGGGACTCATCAGCAGTGAGCATCCACTACTGAGAATCAAACCCGGACTGTTACGATATGAAACAAGCATCATACCGACTGGACCAACGGGTCTCGGTGTTGGAGAGCTATCCATCCAGACTCAATATAGTGCCAGCTCTTCACAAATTCCGTTGTGTGACTCATCCAAGTCTACTTACACCAACAGATTGTGCCTCCATGGGTCATGTCTAGTATCTGATAGCTGCTCGATCTGGAGGATGAGAAGCCATTTCAAGTAGGGACATTCATATATACATACACAACTATACTTAAACATGAAAACAATAAACAAAAACTAAAAATTCTTGAAGCTATATACATAAAACAGTTGAAACCTAACCTGAACAAAATAAACTATGAAATCTCCAAAAATATCCTTAAATGCCTATAATTAGTAACAGAAGTCATTGGTTCATACCAACGGCTTTCCATACTCAATACTCATCGGATTCACTCTCGCGTGGTCATGTGTGACGTCATGAGCTGTTGTGCGATTTTCACTTTCAGCGTTTTATATGCACGTGTTTATCGTTGCTTGGAAATCATCCATGTAAACAAATAATACTGTCATCAATTTCTTGTTCGTGTATTGCATAAATATATTGTGTAATTGTCATCTTTGATAATGGCTTATGTAAGCCGAAAGCTCAGATTGGATTAAAAAAAAAAAAAAAAAGTATGTATCAATATTGTGATTTTCTTTCATTATTTAATGATAATGTTATTAAGATTATCAGACTATATGAAAAAAACTTACATAAAATATATAGACAACACTTATCTATATTATTTAATGAAACATGTATTAATATATATATATATATATATATATATATATATAGAATTAAGAGTGATTTGAATAATCATAATTAATTCATCGAATCTAGAAGAATCCTCAACAGAATGCAGAAAACACTGGACAGCCGTTTCATCCTATTTTGGGACTCATGACCTGTCTGGTTTGTTACTTCTCTGTCACTGAAACCCGTTGGTTCAGTGAGTATGACACTTGCATCATATTGTAACAGTCCGGGTTCGATTCTCAGTAGTGGATGCACGCTGCTGATGAGTCCTAGAATAGAATGAAATGGTCGTCCAGTGCTTTCTGCATTCTGTTGAGGATTCTTCGAGACTTGATGAATTAATTATGAAATAATAAAATGTAGTATCATGAAAATAAATACAAATGACAAAAGAATGAGTTATTGTATTTTTTTTAATTGGTATAACTAATACTTGAAATCCCTTAACGAGGGTAGAAAATAATATTTTATTAAACAATAAATGTAATAGTGTACATGATAACACATAAGCTGAGAATCTAGACCAAGCCACTAATAGGGCATAATTTGAATTAAATTAGCAAATTTCCAAGAGTCCAGAAAAGAAGGGTAGGAAACTCATATATGCATTCACTAATAATCAGCCATAATGATACCGAAGTATCCATCAATCGTAATAATATATCAAGGACTGAAGGATCCATCAATCGTAATAATATATCAAGGATTGAAGGATCCATCAATAGTAATAATATATCAAGGACTGAAGGATCCATCAATCGTAATAATATATCAAGGACTGAAGGATCCATCAATCGTAATAATATATCAAGGACTGAAGGATCCATCAATCGTAATAATATATCAAGGATTGAAGGATCCATCAATCGTAATAATATATCAAGGATTGAAGGATCCATCAATAGTAATAATATATCAAGGACTGAAAGATCCATCAATAGTAATAATATACCAAGGACTGAAAGATCCATCAATAGTAATAATATACCAAGGACTGAAAGATCCATTAATAGTATTGATATTTCGAGGACTGAAGGATCCATCAATAGTAATAATATATCATGGACTGAAGGATCCATCAATAGTAATAATATACCAAGGACTGAAGGATCCATCAATAGTATTGATATATCAAGGACTGAAAGATCCATGAATAGTAATAATATACCAAGGACTGAAGGATCCATCAATAGTAATAATATATCAAGGACTGAAGGATCTATCAATAATAATAATATATCAAGGAATGAAGGATCCATCCAGAGTAATAATATATCATGGACTGAAGGATCCATCAATAGTAATAATATACCAAGGACTGAATGATCCATTAATAGTATTGATATTTCGAGGACTGAAGGATCCATCAATAGTAATAATATATCATGGACTGAAGGATCCATCAATAGTAATAATATACCAAGGACTGAAGGATCCATCAATAGTATTGATATATCAAGGACTGAAAGATCCATCAATAGTAATAATATATCAAGGACTTTCATATTTCCCACACAGTGAAGTTATTCTTATTGAATAGCTCTAAAATGTTAATTGTCAAGTAAACACCAACTGTCATATTTACACTAGCAGATTGTGGGTATCGATTTCTCTTTATTTGTTTGATCTGTTAAATTGATGAAAATGCTTTTGTATTGATAAAGAATTGATCTGTTTATGTAACAAACACTGGAAATGTTTATTGAAATTATTATTGTTTAATAAAGAAGAACTGTATTATGAACATGTGAACTATGTATTACTGGCTATATGCAATGGAATTCTGAATTGCATGTTTCCCCATGTGTTGGGAGAGTATAAAAAGTATAGTCTCTCTCCCTTTAGTAGGTGGCTTCTGCTGATAACGAGAAGAGTCTATTAAGCTGATGATAATGGACAGATGCCAAATAGAACATGGAATGAATGGACATGTTTAGGATACTCCAGAGAGATGCTGAGTATATCTGGAATGAAGAAGCCTACTCAAGAAGAAGCATGCTAGGCATAAGTTAACCTGAATAATGTGAGGACAATGCCACTAATAAAAGCAGAATATGAACTCCATTCAGCTAAGTGTATTATCTATTTCAAACAGATATGTATTTGGATTTTGTCCCCAGTGCTTTGACTTTTAACTGCTAAAAGAATATGTTTTTAGCATATATATATATATATATATATATATATATATATATATGAAGAAATATAGTCTTAAAGTGTGCTATATTCATGGGATAAAGTGCTCAATATCAGAGATAGAGCGTGTGTAAATATAAAAGTGAACATAGAAGTCAACACTTAGAGGCGACAGTCTGTTTCATGCTAGTGCAATCGTCAGGCAACCTGACGAGGTTGCCTGACATTTAAGTGTTGACTTCTATGTTCACTTTTTATATATATATATATATATATATATATATATATATATATATATATATATATAAACAATATTGGTCACTAATATTTCTGGCAAGAATGATGGTAATACACTTTTATCACTTGGGATAGTGTAGCAAGAGCCAAATCTTACAACTGGGAAAGGAAACAGATGTAATTTATATCTTGTTGAAAAATTAGTTATTTTAAAACACTTAAATTACCCAAACTTAAACAAGAGAAATGAATTGATTGCTACATGTAGGCATAAAAATAAATATCTGCTAATACACTAATCCAGATTAATTTTTAATATAAATTATGGTGGTTGTTAATTTTTTAAAAAGAACAAGTAATCTCCCTTTAGGCTTAATATAAAAAATAAAAATGAATATTCACAACTCTAAAATGATTTTTTTTACATATGTATATATAAAAATCCTGTTTATTTTAAATTTCAAATATATATTTCAAAATTAAAAAACTGTAATCCCAATATAACATATAGCAGCACCAACATTGTGATAATCAGATAGTTTTATTAAAATTTAAATTACGTAAAGATCAGTCTATACTCAGCACATGAATATTGTGTTGTGCATGAAACTCTGAGTTGTATTATTGGTGAGGAATAATATATATATATATATATATATATATATATATATATATATATATTCCTTTCCTAGTAATATTTATGCATTTACTACTTGTGATAATGTTCAGTTTCTCAAACTAGGTAAAATATAAGATTTCAAATACTGATTTTTAAAGGATGAATTCAAAGTATGAATTGAAAATTGGAGATACCAAAATCAAATAAGTGCGGTCATTTAAATATTTGGGAAGTGTTTTAAAAGAGGATGGAAAGTGTGACACTGAAATCCGAAGGCACATTAAGATAGTGATGTGGACCCGAAGTAGGGGCCACGGAAGGAAAACACGGAACACGGGTTAGAGGTAAGAAAGATATATTAAACAGAAAAGTTACAAAGAATAGTGTAAGAGTAAGCAGAGCTTACTATCCAGTGGTGTCCGATATTGACATCATAATATAGTACTGGGAGAGTCCATGATGTAGGAAAGTATCGGTCTCACAACAGATAGCTAAGAAAGTATTCCAAAAGCTAAGTAGAGTACTAAAAAAATAGACAAATTTTGCTAAAGACAAGGAAAAGAGTATTAAACTGTAGAGCAGTGAGTGCTGGATAGTCTCCTCAAGAAAAATGAGGAAACTTGAAGCAACAGAAATGTTGCTCTACAGAAGGATGTTTAGGATACCATGGACCGAACATGCGAGCATCGAGAAAGTTTTGGAGACAATGGAAACAAAAAAGGAAACTTATAATTTACATCAGGAAGAGACAGTTGAGGTTTCTGGGTTATATAATGAGGAAAGAAAGCTTGTAGAATCTGATACTCTCATGGAATAGTTAGAGGACAAGAGGGACAAAGGAAAACAATGCATAACATACTAAGCGAACTTGAGCAAACGGATGGCAAAACAGAGCTTAGGAGAAACAACAGAAAAACGTTTATTAAGAGCTACAAAGGATAGGAAGATGTGGAGAGCCTTGATCGCCCACATCCTGAGGTGACAAGGCACATAAAGAGAAAGAGTCTCCATACTTAGAAGATTGGGCTGGCAGTCTTTTCATCCCCCCCCCCAATGCCTTGCTGTTTGTCATTGTGCTTGTCTCGGCCAGGGTTATTGAATATCTATACAATACTTAGAGATTTATCAGTATAAATACATGCATCTGCTTGCATTATGCTGTTAAGTTAATAAACGTTAGCTAACAATGAATATTTAGAATATGCCCTTGTCCAGAAAACTAGTTCACTGATAAATTTCATGTGGGATAATTATGCTGTTATGTTGAATATTTGTTTAAGTCAGAAATATGACAGATTTATGAAGACCCCATTTTCTTCTTTTGATAACCAAGCATAAGATGCAGGGCATGCTGGGAAAGGTGGTGCAAGTAATGTGAAAGGTAAAGATATAAAAAGAGAAAGAGAGAATAACAGGGAACAAGGTGAGCTGATAAAAGTGGTAGCCACTGCAGGAGTAAAGAGAATATAGGAGGAACAGTTGTAGTAGATTGAGAATGGTAGCAGCAGAGATAGTGTTTTAGGAGGAAAGTATTAAAAGAAAAAGTTATGTTTGGAAATGTGGTAGCAGTTATGGTCAGAGTAGCAAGTGAAAGAAGGAAGACAGGTGGGATGGTTCTTATTGTGTTATAAATGAGATTTATAACATGGTATATGGAGTATTTTAAAAATAGCAGTGTAAACTCTATCTTTTCTCTTCTTTGAAATCAGATTTTCGGATTTATTCAAAGAATGCAGAATTCTCAAATAGTCATTGGCAATATGCATATAGCATATTGGTTTTTCTTCATCTTCTTTGTGCTGTGTCTCTTTGTGATGTTGGTGATCATGGCTCTCCACTTTGTCTTTTTGCCATCCCACCTAAACCCTATTTCAACATCCATTTGCTCAAGCTTACCAGATAGGTTGTTGCTTTCCTCTGGCCCTCTTACCTTCAATCTATCCTGTGAGTATTACATTTTCCAAACCCCCTTTCCTCATTAAATGACCTAGAAATTTCAACTCTTCCCAATGTTAAGTATAAGTGCCCTTTTTATTGCCATTGTCTCTAGAACTTCTTGTTGCTCACATGTTCGGCCCATGGTATTCATAGCATCCTTCTGTGGAACCACATTTCTCTTGCTTCAAGTCTCTTCTTCATTTTTGAGGAGATTTTCCAGCATTTACTGCCATATTGGAGGACTGTAACTTTTCTTTGTTTCTAATAATATTTTTAGGTTTCTTAATACTTTGCTCAACTTTTGGAAGGCATCTTTCAGTCAGTTATGTACCATGTATGTTACACTCTTAGGTGATCATATATCTTTTGATATATGACTGACGAGGCAGATTTTTTTCCACAGTAGGTTGCCATTTCTTTCTGCGGTAGACCAGTTGCCATCCAAGGCTATAGAAACCAGTCTGTCCTGATATTTACCCATAGCTGGGTGTGGGGAGAAGAAGAGGATTCATACCTTTCCCAAGGGTATTAGCATGTAAGTGAATGTATTGGATTCGACTGGAATTTGAACTCGGCTCTCCAATTCCTCAATCCGAGCCGCTATCCATTACTCCACCATGCCTCCTTTACTATCCACTTCTTTCACTATCTCAATAAGCCTTCAGATTTCCATTTCACACTTTCTGTCCTGTGTTAATACACTTCACAGATATCTCTAATTTGTTGCTCCTGTTTGATTTCAGATATCTCCAATCCATAATTTGTATGTTGGGCTGTTCCTTTTGCTAACAAAAATGCATTCAATTTTATTGCAATGGATGATTAGTCCTTTCTTCTTGATTTCCTTCTCTAGGAGATTGGTTAGCAGCTCACAAAGAGAAATTGACAAGGTGAGTTCAAATTCTAAGTTCATTACACTCAATTTTGCATAAATATCATTGGAAAAGATATGAATCCAACTCTTCTTACCCCAGTTATGGGTTAAATAGCAGAGTAGACTTGGTTCTCTAGCTATGGTTGGTAACCAGTCTAGGAGAAGAACAAATCTTAGTTCAAAACTAGTTAGCTCAGGCAAGGCACATATTATACAACCATTGAAAAGATCACAAAGTTTACAATTAATTAGACTGTGAGGTTTTGGACTTTATGGTCCCAACTAAGATAGGTTTTATTGATGTTCAGGTAGTGTAATGGTTAGTGGCTCAGAACAAGAAATTGGCATGCCAAGTTCAATTTCTCATCAAGTTCATTAGATTTACATTTGTACAATTACACTTGGAAAAGGTATGAATTTATCTCTTTTTTCCCACCCAGCTTTTCAGGAAAGTCTATTTTTCTGTTGTCATTGTTGCTTGTTTAGTGGCATATCAACTCCTTATGGGTGATTTAATGCTGAAATTTAGTTTTCTTGGGAGCATTAGTAATTTCATTTACAAAAATGTATTGCCAATAATTTTTTTTACTATGAAAATGTATTGCTGGTATATTCTATTATAAAAATGTATTTTTATACTTGAATAGTGTTTTGACCCCAGTTTGAGGGTTAACTATTTGCCCATAGTTGAGACCCTAGCAGCTGCTACCACTCCAAGTCAGGGTGGACATGGGAACAACAGCAATTAAGAAATGGTTCCATGCTCCACAAAATCTCCTGATCAGAGATCTTCCTTCCAGATGTAGCTTATCATCATACCCAAGATGGCTGTAATCATTGTTAATACTTTTTTTTAAGTGAGGATTTATAATCTGTAAATTGTAATAAATTTTTTTTTGTCAAATAATTAAGGCATCACTAGCTTTTTTTTTATCATTATTACTCATTTGACACCAGATTGGGCTCTGTCATGACATGGCTGGTGTCCAATCTAGGAGAATGTCAACTCTGAATTCAAAACTTTATGTAGCCCTGGCAAGGTGCATACTATACAGCCATTGAAAAAGATTATGGACTTTACAATTAACTGTGATCCAAGGTTGTGGACTCTATAAGCTAGACTAGTGTTTTTTTTTTTTTACTTAGTGTTCAGCAAAATCTCACTAAGGGTTATATGAGAAACGGTGATAAATAGGCTAATGCACTTTTGAGTATTTTTTTTTTTAATTTTATATTTACAATTTTACTATACACAGACAGCATATTGTTGGAAAATCTTTGGTTATTATAATAAAGACTTCAGCATCTTAAATTATTTAAAATTATAATAATTATAATAATCATAGCGAATGTATTTAGTGATGTCTATAGGCTGCGTGAAATCACCTTCACTGATTTGTAAACAGGACCTGTATGAAGCAGATTCTTCTATCATGGAGTGACTCACTCAAGTACAGGATACATACATAGTGTCCATGTATTATGTTTACCACATGAAGTATGATAAAAATCTAAAACCTTTTACGTTTAACAACCAACCCTTTGGGGGTTACTTCAGAACAAAACATATTTTTTAGATTGTAATTAAGCAGTGGTTTCCTGAGACATGAAAACTATTTCAAGAGTTCCACAAGGGTAAAAAGGTTGATAAACACTGATCTATAAGCAATAAGAAATAACAATGAAATTAAAAAAGATATATTAATTTTGTTTATGTTTTGAATATGATTTGTATTTTTGACGACTTATCAACCCTTTGGGGGTTATTTAAAAAAGAAACATATTTTTTGGATTGTAAGAATAATTCTTTTTTGGGGTCATGCATATTGCATTAGCAGTTTTTCTTTTAGATAACAATGATTTTCCAGATAGAATTCCTACTATTTAACCCATAGCTGACTATGACTCACTTAATTACAGGGTTCATATATTATGTTTATGACAAATAATTAATAATGGTATATAATTAAGCAATGGTTTCCTCAGAGATGAAAACTATTTCAAGGGTTCCACAAGGGTAAAAAGCTTAAAAAATGCTTTTGAATAGGGGAAGAAATTATGTAATATCTCTGTTTTGTGAGTAACACTTAGCATAATTCCTTACCACTGATAATACCTTTTTTTCCTTGTCTTGAATATATCTTATTTATCTTAGAATAATTTCCATTTCATTTCTATAGTAAAATCTATTATAATGCATAATTTCTCTAGTGAACTTATTAGCAATGCCTTGAAAGCATAAAATCATTCCATATGCATTTGTGCACATACTGTTAATAACGCTTACCATATTTTATGACCACTAACATTCAATTCTTCAATGCACAACATTGTGCTGAAATCTTACCTACATCTATTTATTTTTTGTATATGCCATGTCCCTTCAGGACGTCTGCGAACATGGACTTCAACAACTTACTTCCCCTCCCAGTCTCTGTTTTGTAATCTATTTATACACGTTCATTAGGTAAATTACTTGTTATTTCTCTTTTTCCCTTTTGCCTTCAGTCTGCCCTGTGAGTGTCAAATTCTCCAAATCCTCTTTCCTCAATATGTATTCAAGAAATTTCAACACTTTCTGATTGTAGGTATTGTATGTACTTGTGTATATTCTCACTTCGTGTATAGTGAAATCCCTGAATATTTTGCATGAATTTTAACCCTGAAATAATTTACCTGTGTATAGTGCAACCATCACTGAAAATGCATGATTTTTAACCTCCTCAAAAAAATTACCTGTGTATCGTATGACCTCCTATTTTTGCATAAAAAAGGATCATAAAAAAACTAGCACTTGGCTGAAATATATACAGTATAAGCATACTTTTTGTTTCCATGTTCCTTAAAACCTACTTGTTACACACATGTTCAGTTCATGGTATTCTTGGTATCCTTCTGTAGAACCATATTTCTGATGTCTTTAATCCCTTTTTGCAGTTGGATTGGCAGAGTGTACTGTTGTACTGTCAACCACAATCTGATGACAATTAGAAGGGTAATGTAGATTTGTGTTAAGTGTTTACAGATCAGACTTTGCTCTGAGAGATAACAGGTCAATCTTCTTGAGAGGAATGTTGTGGTATGACCAATATATGTTGGTGTTTTTTAATCATCAAGACAGACATGAGAATTAGTATCCAACAGTAGTCTTTTGTAAAGTATTTTTATGGAGAAATATTATTAGTAATTATGAGGTAGAGAGTTTTTAATTTTTTGTAGTATATAATAAATCTTAGTACAGGGTGACCCCAAAAAACGGGAACTTTTTAACAATCCAATAAAACCAAGTGTGATGGAAGAAAAATATTTAATTCATAGTAATTGAAACCTTAAAATATGCCATTTAAGGAACAATGATGGAATTTTCATTTTTTTAAAATTACGTCCTTGTAAATGGCGTCCTCCTGTACGAATGCATTCTTGAAATCTGCTGTCGAGATTCCTCATTGACGGCTGCAACATCTCAGCTGGGATACTGTGAATTTCATTCTCGTTACTAAAATGGCAAAATGTTTGCTTGCTCAAGGTCACTGTCTTGCAGTGTTGCCACTTGCTCATGTCTGGCAATACGCACTTCAAAAATTCCCATTTTTTGGGTCACCCTATATTTAGAGTTATATGGATTATAGGTAGGTAGGTTCATTATTTTTAGTGATGAGAAAAAAACAGTTATTTATTTTTCAGTGTATCTTTGCTTGTCAATGCACTTGATGTGTCAGCCACGTCTGAATGTAACTTTTGTATATATATATTTTCCTTTTGGGTTAAAAGGGCATCATCAGCCCACAATGGCATTATAATATTACAAACAAAATAATATATGAGATACAATTTCAGAGATGTGATTGTATATTTTAAAGAACAAATATGTATATAGAAATAAAGCAATTTTGTTTATCTATTAGTGGCTACATGTTTTATTAGTGGACTGTCTAGGCCATGTGCCTTCTTTTGTTTTACGGCATATCAATCTCAATGG
>OZ038485.1:27709404-27739404 GCA_964036315.1 Acanthosepion esculentum | reverse complement strand
GAAAACAGGAAGTGCAGTTTATAAGGTTACACAGAAAAGATAATGGTTTAACATAGAGGTGAAGATTGTAGCGATCGGGAAAGCCTCCACTCGGGAGACTGTTTCACAAAGCAGAAGTAGCTGTGTGAGTATGACTTCTTTCTTACTAACGGAATATGAAGGGAATGAGGATGATTTATCTCCTGTTTACATAGTATGGTGAGTCCTAACTAAAGGGTGTTTCATTAAGATGGATCAAAGTCAGCAGTAAATAAATCAGTGTTATTGGTGAAAGTTCATTTATTTCTTTATTGGATCATATTATTTAAGACATGGCAATTCTGTGTGAAAAATAATATTGCCCAAATGTCTGCCAAATCTGAAAGAAAAAAATCATTAGATACTTAAACTTAATTCACATTTAAAATTGGTCCAAGTTAATAAAGGTCATGGTTGGTGGAGCCAAGGAATGTAGCCCGCCAGAACACATGCCATGGAAATAACAATAGAGTAATGAGAGGTTTGTGATATTTTATCTATGGGAAAGGGTTTGTAGTTTGAAAAATAATTTATAACCAACATGGCTGCATAGATGCTTTTGAACTCTATCAAGACAGGCAAGTGAAGACTGGGTAGCTCCAGCCCAGATATGGCAGCAATACTCCATTTCTGTCTTGATCTGGCTCTTGTGAAGATAGAGTATAGTAGGAATCAGCTAATTACTGGGGCAGTACAGGGAAGCGTCCATTTTACCTGCATCTTTAGCAATAAATTGTATATACAAGTTCCATTTGAGTTCTGTGGAGAGCTTGAGTCCCAGTAGGTGTTCAAGGCAAGGTGCCTCCTTACAAATGCTAAAGAACTATATATCTATCATCATCAGTCTCACAACTGGGTGTGGTTGTTCATGTGTAGTATGTTGTAGGCAAGTAGACCTGGCAGAGAGTATCTCTCACCAGGTCAAACTAGAGCCAACGTACTCCAACTTAAAAGCTTGCCTTAATCACAGACATGTGTCCATTGATTCTAATGGAGGAATATCCCTCCTTGACTATTGTCATCAGTCTGGAAATCCTCCCCTCAGAGATGTCATGGCAATGTATTTATCGATAAGTATGCAGCCTGATCATGAGAAAATAATTTATTTAATAACGGAAATATTTATTTTCCTGCTTAATCTCCTTCCAATATACTTTCGTGATGTCAACACTTGTTGCCACTTTTGTAATGCCAATGAATACTCATTTTAGTAGAGACTTTGTAATCACAGATACAACTTATAGTAACACCATTGCATAATACTGGTGTCAGATGCCTTCGAATATTACTCTCACTAATAGTACTTGCTTGATGATACTCGCTCAACAAATAACCTAGATAGTGATCCGAATAGAGAAATGATATAGTGAATAGTATAGAGAATAGGTATGTATAGTAATTGAGGATAGAGTAGAAATGGTGATCTATATAGTAATAGAGGATAGACTAAAAATAATGATCAGTTAGATGTCACGCAACCTCCCATGTATGCATTTCCTCTATGGTCACATGGTCCACTTAATTCAATAATGGGATTGCCTGTGTTTGCTCACTGGTGATCTATGTTCAAACTCAAGTGTTGGCAATGACACTTTATTCCTATATAACACATACATAATTCAGTGGTGAATATTCATTACAAAGAATCAACATTATACAATGAAAGTTTCAGATCAATATTTAATCATCGTTGCCAGGTTACCTATTTACTGATGCATATTTGTATCACCTAAGAATGTAAGATAGTTATGGGAGAGTGGTTTGCTCAAATATTCACTCACTCTTTACTGTTGGTCACCACAGCACACTAGTGACAATAAATTCTGTCAAGAAAAGAAACAGTAGGATGGAATACAGGGAATAGTGAATTCATGACTTTCCCATAGGTATTAATGTGAAATAATTAAAAATCACATCAGCTGAGATTCAAATGGAGTTCCATGATTACACCAAACAACTCCCATGTTGTTAGACATTTAGAAATCCAGTAAGGAAACTCATATTTAAACCTCACCATAATTTGCCAAAGAGTTCAATTTTGTCAAGGTAGTTAAGGAAAGGGAGAAGAAGGGACTAGCCATCAGTTGTAAAAAGACAGAATGTATGGCTTTCAGCCAGAGAAAAAGAAAGCTAAAAAATATCAAAATCAAACAAGTACAGAAATTGAAATACCTGGGAAGTGTTTTAATGAATGATAGAAAATGTGAAGCCAAAATCCAAGGGTGAATTGGAATAGTAAATGATGACTTCCAAAAGCCAAACTAAAGTACTGTCTTAGGTATGATGATAAACTATATCTGTGTCCTGGGTAAGATGGTAAACTATGTCCAGCAGCAAGGCCTCTGATCAGGAGGTTTTGAGGAGCGTGGAACCACCTCTTAATTGCTGATGTTCCCAGGTCCACCCTCACCCCGGGTGGTAGCACCTGTTAGGGTCCCAGCTATGGGCAAATAGTTAACACCCAAACTTGTATAAAAATAGGTTTTAATACCAGAAATACTTTGTAATAAGAAAAAAATTATTACCAGCAATAATTTTTGAAGAAAAAATTATTATCAGCAATACTTTTTTAAAAAATACCAGAAATACAAACAGCTATACATTCTTTGAAAAAAATAGGACCAGCTATAGATTTCTTCAAGGAAAAATATTCCCAGAAATAGATTTTGAATAAAAACATATTATCAGCAATAAAAATTTTGTCAGCATTAAATACCCATTGAGGTGTTGATATGCTGTAAAACAAACCAAACCAAACTAAAGTATTAAGACACATGAAAATGTCATTACAAAGAAAATAATAATGAACTGCTATGTAATATCAGCCCTACAATGGGCAATGAATGCTAGAAAATTACTTCACTGATGAAGAGATGACTTGTAGCAACAGAAATGTGGTTTTACAGAAGGATCCTGAGAATACCACAGGCAGAGCATGTAAGCAATGAAGATGTTTTCAGGAAAATAGAAACAAGAAAGAATACTTAGAATCATAAAGAAACTGTTGAAATTTCTGGGACACATAATGAGCAAAGAAGGCATAGAAAATTTGACACTCACAGTACATATTGAAAGTAAGAGAGACAGAGGAAAGCAATGAGTAACCTACTAAATGAGCTTATGTAAATGGATGGCAGAACAGGAACTGAGAGGCATAGTGAAAAGATAAACATTATTTAGAGCTACAATGGATAAGATAATGTGGAGAGTCATGATCGTCCACGTCCTGAAGGGACAGGGCTCACAGAGGAAGAAGAAGATTTATTGGTCATTGGGTTAGAATCAGGTAAGTTTGGCAGATAAATTAAGGAAAATCTTAACATACACGGTCTATCCAGAAAGTAACTATCTATTTTTAATCTATCTAGCCTTAGTTGCCAACCAGTCTAGTAGAAGGTCAACTCAGAATTCAAAATGAGCTGGGCATGGGCAAGTAATTCCACTCTGTAAAAATGTATTTGCTCCAGAAATCACAGTAGCTCACCTAGCATGAAGAGCATAGCCTTCTGCTTCACAGTAAAGTCTATATGTTTCAATACATGCATATGTATTTATATGTTTACGATAAAAAAATATTTATAAAATCAAGTAAATTTTCCATATTTAAAAAGAAGAATACTTATTTCCCAAAAGTATTCATTTTGACAAGGTACTTTTGTCCTTCATGGATTTAAGTTTTATCAACTATGAAAGTGATACTAATTTTTTAATGTTGCAATTATGAGTGATAGACAAAACCAAATGAAAAAATTCAAAAGACGTGAATAAAAGTGTATATGTAGAGATCTCCTTATTTTCTATTTGAATTTTTGTTAGATTTATTTACACTATTTACACCCTTGTACAAATTAATTGAACCAACTGCTTTAGTTTCCTTTCTTTCACCATACAGTCAGTTTAGAAGGGTTAATCAATTTCTATTTTTTCCTCAGATTAGGTCGTTTGCAGTTATATGCAATAATATGAATCTATTTTCGGAGTGTATGATGAAATTTGTTTGGCCTTGAAAAATACTGCATCATCTGTGATCGCATCAGAAATTTTTATCACACCCAGACACTATTGTCTCAACTGTTGATTAGTTGTTGTACAGCCATTGTCTGCAATGGATGTTACTCCAAGGAAGCATATAAAAATTTTAACACTGCATGAATACACTGGCCAGCCTTTCCAATGAGCAAATCAAAGTACAATAGACTGGCCTGGAAACTCTCCCGATTTAAATCCAATCAAGAATCTGTGGTCAATCTGCAAGGAATGACTTCATGGAATGGATATATGAAGTACTAACATGTGCACTGTGTCATGTTTGGAAAAATATGAAAAAAGTAAATAATAATGGAATTATTCATTTTGTTTCAATTAATTTGCACAAGGGTGTATATTAAGACTATTGTCCTCATCTTTGTTGTTGTTATCACAATCATTTGGCTGTTGTGCTCTCCAGCCTTCATCAGGTGTATATTGATCTGCATAACCGACAGGAAATTCAATGAGGTCAGGTTCAAATGTAAATAGTGTAAATAATGATAACTCCTCATCCTAGAAATTCAAACAAAGTATTTTTCTATCTTTCTTTTTTCTTTTTTTTCTTTTCTTTTTTTGTTTTTTTTTCGTTTTTTTTTTTGTTGTTGTTATCACAACAATTTGGCTGTTGTGCTCTCTAACCTTCATCAGGTGTATATTGATTTGGGTAACATACAGGGAATTCTGAAATTAGCCCTTTATTAAATCTATGGGGGTAGGACTATGGGATAATAACCCAGTGGATTAAAGCATTGGTTTGGGGATTTGGCGACATAGTAATTGTGAGTTCAATCCTTGGGCCAGGCAGTGTGTACTTGGACTCAGTGGAAACAGGTGAACAATAACAGAGCCATACTAACAATAAGAAATAGATGAGATATCCCTTGACATAAACAGTGGATGGAACGAGAACAGTCTACCCCCATAGATTAAATAAAAAGATTGTAAGAGATAATTTGAGAAGCATTCTTCGTTGGTTTCGTAGAATTATTAGGTATGCATGTCTTTAGTCAAATAAGCAACTGTATGCTGTATACTATTACATTGTTTTCAATGCATTATGAAGTTTTTTGAGGACCTAAATCTTGCTAAGCTTGCAAGATCAGGAAACAAGGCACATTCTATCTTTAAAGCATTTTGTGACTAAAAGAGAAAAAGGACAGAGATTTTTTATTTCTTCTCATTATATATGACTTTGGCAATGCCATCTAGTGATCATTACCAGAAGTTCTTTGGCCGAAAAGTTGGGTAATCCCACATAGAAATCAAAAAGCAGAAGGCATTGAGTTCAATATAAGATCAGACCATATTTTTGATTTAATGTAATAAACTTAATACAAGAAAGTAAAGCATTTGTTTGTTTTTATTGGTTGGAGACTGGGAACTATCCTTATGCTCTGTACTTGGTTTGGTTTATTGCTACAAGGGAAAACAATTATATATATATATATATATATATATATATATATATATATATATATATATATATATATATATATATATATGACCAGAAAGAGAGAATTGCTATAAAAATGGTAAACACTCATAAAAGAAAACAAAAGGAATTGATTATTTATTGATAATCTGATTTTCTCCCATTCCTTCATCTTTAGCCTTTGTCTATTCTTTTCATCTTCCATTTCCTCTTCTGATCCCTATATTGTTTCTCCATTCTCTCATTCTCTCCCTCATATCATCCTTCTTTTTTTCTCTCATTATTTTCATTTGCACTCTCTTTTCTTGTCTCTCCATACTTTTCCTCTTCTTTTCCCTTTTTCTTTACAATTCTCATTCACTCCATTTCCTATTTTCTTTCTTTTTTCTTTCCTTCCTTCTTTCCTTCTTTCTTTCTTTCTTTCTTTCCTTCTTTCTTTCTTTCCTTCTTTCTTTCTTTCTTTCTTTCTTATCTGTTTGCAACATTTATTCTCATCTTCTCACTTACTCATTCTCTTTTTCTCTCACTTAATTTCCCTGTCATTTCTCCCGCTCTTTTTACTTTCTTTTTGTTCTTTTTTCTTCCATTTTAATCCCTCCTGCCTACTCCTTCCATTCCTTTCTACTTTTTTTCCTCTCTCTCTTTCCTCATTTTCTCTTTCCCTCTCTTATTTTTATTCATTGTTCCTTTTCTCCTTCAAAATAACAAGAGAAAATTGCTTACTTGTAACCGTGAAATACCTGTACAGGTGCTTGACAGCCAACAGCAATTTTTGATTTTCACAAGCTTACAAGCAGATGTTTTCTTTCAGTGCTTTTAGATTTGTTTTTGTACTTTTATTATTATTGCTGTGTTTAGTACATTTTTTTCTTTACTAATGCATTCAACTCATTTCATTGGCTCTCATGTTTTTTATAAAAATCCTTGTGGAATTGTACAAAAATATATATAATGTATTTAAGAATCCTAAAAGTGTAAAATAAAAAAAATGTCTAATTTCAAACCCAAATTGTTTCAGTAAAAAATTGTTTATTTTTTTATTTTTATTTTTCTAAAGGCTACATAGTTACAGCTTGGGTGTGATATGAGCGAAATGTTTAATAGAGGTTTATGTCAAGTTGCTAAGAGTATCTGAAATATTTTAAAAAAATAATATTATATTTTAGTCTTGTTTTTGCATTGATGACAAACAAAAACTTGAAATGGTTATTTTTTTAAATTCATTTCTTTTAATATTTTTTTTAAATGAAGAAATGTAAATTTGCTGTGGACATGTCTGAGTGAGAGAAAGAAAATTTGCTGTAGATATGTCTGAGTGAGAGAAAGAGTACACTGAGTAGTATTAAATAAGAACAAAATAAGATATGGACATTAGAATGAAAACAATCTACTCCTATAAATTAAAGGTTAAGTTTAAAATTCCATGAATGTTTTTCTTCTACTCTGTTGTTCACCCTCAAGCCTCAAGAACAACTCAAAATAGAAGGTGACTGTTGTAATGTTGTCTTTGTTCAAAATAGCCAAGAATTAGGAAGGCTGTAGTTATAGAGAGTATCAAAGGAACAGAAGACTAGATAGAGGAAACAAAGAAGAAGGGTTTCTGTCTATACTTCTGAAATGAGGTATTTTAACTATTTTTTAAAAATCAGTATCACCCCATGTAAGGCAGTAAAGCCATTATGACACAAGGGGTTACAGAGTGTGGAAGAATTAGGAACAGAAACATTAATAATGAGTGGAAAGAGAAAGTGTGATCAGGAGGGCAGTAGATAGTCTCTTCTTCATCTTTGAGGAAATCGTCCAACATTCATTGCCGTAAAGAAGGACAGGTGTCACATAACAGCTCAGTATTCTTTTCTTTTGTTACCCAGATCAAAAGACAGCTGAGGTCAGTGGGTATAATAACTGATAACATTGTAATAATAACAATGAAAATGAGTACATTAGTGCAACTGTAAATAAAGTTAATTCCTGAAATTCTAAAAGAAATCAAGAAAATATAACCTTTGGCAATTTTTCTGGAATGCTCAATTTTGATTGACCTCACTTACAGTGTTAAATAATAGTTTAGCAAACTATTATTTTTAGAGGAAGTGTCTCAGCTCCAACTTCCAGAGGTTGACAGCTGAGGGCAGATGTGAACCAAAATAGGGAAGTCAATTTTGGTTGACTGGGCTAACATGGAAATGAGATAAGAGAAAGGTTTCAGTGAGTTATTTCTTGACCATCAAGCAATGTAGATGTGTTCTCTTTCATGTCTGAATCGGCTCCCCAGTGAGGGGGCCAGTTGACCCCCCCACTACTGGATGGTTAGTACATGTTGACATTAATAAAAATAGATAAGTTAAAATTCTCTGGGTTGAAGTTTTTCATTGTCAAACCAAAATGATTGGCGATCACCGACCAAGAGAAAAAGCCAAGCTGAGATCATTCACTGCTGTCAATATGTAACAAAAGATTAAAATACTGAATTTATTCATAGACTTGTGTTAATATAAAATTTATTTTATTCAGCTAAACATAGCTTTTTAAAAGTTTTATAAATCATCCAATTTCAAATAAACTCGGTCTTTCAAGATTCATATACTAAACACTACACCAAGACTTTTATTTGGTATGTCTCCTCAAAATGTGGATGATCCATGCTTTCCACAACTTCTTGTCCTTTGTAGCAACATCTGACACCTTACCATATGTGTTTGTTTCCACTCTGCTGTTCATTCACACAAACCCATTAAGTAGGTGATCATAGCTCACCATATCTTCCCCTTTTTTTGTTCTCAAGAAACTTTTGACTCTTCCATCTTTGTCATTGTTCTGCTATCAATTCACACAAAATCATTAAGTGATCAAGGCTCACCACAGCTTCCTGTCTTTTTTGTTGCTCTAAGTAACTTTTGACACTTTACCATCTCTCTTTTTTCTTACTCTGCTATTTATTCACATATTTCTCATTGTTTTCATCTGCCTTTTCTTCCCTCAATATGTCCTGTGAGTGTTAAATTTTCCACATCTTCTTTCCTCAAAATATATCCTAGACATTAAGTGAATGAAATTAAGCTAACAGCCATTCAGTCTATTGGAGGAGACTGGGCTCAATAGCTATGTATTGCGCCAGTTCAATGATGACACAGCATTGCTGGATGGATTGATGCCAATGGCAAGAACATAAGGCAACCCTAGTGGAATCAACAACCATGTGTTCAGGATCAAGGCGAGTCTTTAAGTTGGAGGACATTGGTCGTGATTCGAGAACTGGTAAGGGAGGCTCCCTGCCAGGTCTACTTGCATACTACATGCTATGCAGGAATGGAAAACTCTCTGGGTTTCAGCCCAGATATGAGGAGGGAATGGATCAGGCACTCAGCTGTGCAATGACCCTATGACCACACCCAGTCATGGGACTAATGAGATTGCTGCCATATATGGTCTGGTGCTCATCTTGAGGTCCTTGACAAAACCCAGACAGATATGCAATATAGTTGGTCCTGATGTGGCATCCCGTCTGCAGTCACTACCTCACAGATGTGCTGTGGCTTCCCTCCGTCTTTTCTACAAGTACTTTCATGGCAACTGCTCCAACAAGCTACTTTCACTGGTTCCTATATTGCCTGAATTTAGGTGTCCTACTAGGTTGGCATCTCGGTCCCATCCTTTCACTGCCAAAACGACTAAATGTAGCCATCTCTTCTACTCCAACAGCTTCTTATCTCGCACCTCGTGTCAGTGGAATTCCCTTCCTATCACTTGTTTCCCTGATAGCTATAATCTTAAAATATTCAAATGTAATGTCAACTGACATCTTCTGATGCCTTGACCTTGATCCCTGACCTTCTCTTTATCCTTTTCTCAAACACTCCTCTTTACTCTTACTCTCGCTCTTTGTAACCCCTTGCGTGCTAGTGGCACTCCCGCCTTGCTTGGGGTGATTTGCTTAAAAAAATATATACATTTGATTAAAACCATTATAGCATATGACTTCTTACAGAAGTTTCAATTTGGAATGAACTCACTAATGAAGGACAAGTATTCTTATAACATATTTAATTAAGCAAACTATAACATGTGGTAACAATAAAACTAAATTTGATGTTACAAACTTATTTAGAAGTTATTTATGTTATACACTTATTTAATGTTACAAACTGTAACATGTAACTTTTAGAGAACACCAAATTTGGAAAAGAACTAACTCGTAAACTCTTTCAATTTAATTTCAATAATTTCACTAATAGTTAGAATGTGAATCCTGAATACCATTATTACTGAGTTCTTACAAAATTTAATAAATTATGTGAATGCTACTCCAAGAACAATTTTTTTACTCTATTATTCTCACAATATAAGGCACAAGAGCCACTCAATATAGAGGGTTACTGAAAGTTGTTTTATGAATGTAAAAATACGGATTAGAAGTAGAATAGATACAATTGGTCCTAGACTTGAAGTTAAAATTGTAGTGGTTGGGGAAGCATCCTCTTGGGAGTTTGTTTCATAAAGCAGTGGCTCTTGGGAAAAAGGAACTTCTTTTTTGCCAGTGAAATACAAAGGAAATGAGGATAGTTCATCCCTGTGTACTCGGCTTGGTGGATCTTAGCCCTTAATGTCTGAACTGGAGGAATTAGGGAAGTGATGTTATATCAGTAGAAGTGGAGTGAGATACATGGCCTACAAGGCCACCTAAACATTTTTTAACTTTGTCAAGACTGGAAAGAGAAACAATGGTTACCATCTTTGTCACTAAATCTTTTGAAAGGATTAAAATTAATATTAATAAAATGTCAGAATTACTTTTTCTCAATGTGTTATTGAACATTGAATGCCCGGTTGGAAGCCAATTTGATTTCTCTCTTTTCTTTCATTATTAGATTTGGTTTGAGTTCAAACAATACAAGAGAGGTAACAATTCCATAAGGAGAAACACAAAACTAATTTCATAACAGCCTTTGCTTGTAATTCGTTCGCAAATTTGGTAATCTATCTAAAAGTTATTCAAGGTTATAGTCGGTTAAGTCAATAGAACATAATAACTAACTTTGTTTCTTCCTCTTTGCAATCAGTCAAGTACAATTTGTTTCTAGATTAGTAATTAATTAGAGGATTTCTCCATAACCTTGATATTTGGAAAGGATAATCCAGTACTTATACCGGCAACAAACCACTTGCATATTGATAGAAAATGATTTCAGTAAATACACAGCATAGAAAGTGGTGTAAGACAAAGATGTGAGGTAATTTTGAGAGAATTAGAAGTCCTACTAGGATTCATTATTGGTAGTCACAATTTTAATAACATAAGCTATGCAGATGACAGTGTTGAAATCAGACAAAGAAAGGAAACTACAAAAACTCCTACAGATGGTAGTGAAGGAGAGCAAGAAGAACGGACTAAACATCAATTGCAAGAAGATAGAATGCATTGTTGTCAGTAAAAGGAACAGTCCAACGTGCAAATTACAAATTGGAGATACTAAAATCAAACAAGTACAACAATTTAAATATCTGGGAAGTGTTTTAATAGACAATGGAAATTGCAACACTGAAATCCAATGATGAATTGGGCTACTGATAGATGTCTTTCAAAAGCTAAGCAAAGTATTAAGAAACAGGAAAATTTTGTTTGAAAGAAAGAAAAGTCTACTGAACTGTTAAATAATCAGTCCCCCTTATGCTAGTGAATGCTGGAGGATCTGCTCACAGATGAAGAAGAGACTTGAAATAACAGAAATGTGGTTCTACAGAAGGATGCTGAGAATAACATGTACCAAACATGTGAGCAACAAGGAAGTTCTAGGGACAATGGCAACAAAAAGGATACTTATACTTAACATCAGAAAGAGAGGGTTGAAATTTCTAAGGCACATAAGTAAGAAAGAGAATTCCATAATGAGGCCCTTTTATCTTTTCAAAATGTGCCTTTGCTGGGATTGGATGTCATATATGACTCTGTTAGTGCAAATCTGTTAGTGAAATAAAGATACAAAAACATAGGCACATAGAGTCCCTTAATCTAACCACTGTGTAGATTTTCTCTACTTGCATATTATATCTGTCAAAGAAGAATGTGACATCTACTTATTGTTGTGGCCTTGTTAGGGTTAGATATAAAGACATAAAGAAAGGAATTGAGTTAAACAAATATATTAACAGAAACAGTAATACAAACATATACAAACGAGTGTTACAGCAAGAATGTTCGGTCTGACTGTCAGAGCTGACTGCTGGAAACTTCCCTCTCCAAAAGGCAGTACCTGCTCTTATTTATAACTAGGAGAGTCCATGGGTAAATTACCATAGCACTTATGAATTCCCACACTAATGAAGAAGACTTACCTTTTTTTTACTCTGTGTTTGTGGAATATGGACATTGTATCAGAGTACCACAAGATCTTCAGGAATGATTGTGACTGGTTGAAAAAGATTGAATGTTAAATTATGATTTTATGCACATTCAAGCAGAAAGTAATACATGGAACTTGCTGTGTACTGACTGCTTTCTGGCCATTTCTGCTCCTGCCATGAGAGTGTCTTTATCAGGTGTAGGCTCTAGTAGTGATCCACTATATAACAAATAATATTAATTTTTCTTTTTAATCTACCTGTATACCAAGTATTATTTTATCTTATTAGAATCTTCCCCATGTTTTTCTTCCTCCATATAAAAGAATTTATCAAACTGCCTTTAATCCATCATTTTATTTAAATCAAGACCGAAATAAATTTAAAAAGGATTTAAGCTTCTTCGTTAATTAATTTCATTTTTTTTATCCTTCAGGAGCAATTAAAATTTTTTATTGTGTTCAATACTACATCATTAAAAATTCAGTGTTTAGTCTTGGAGCAACAAAACAAGCCAATTATTTGGCTGGCACTGGTAATAAGAATTTGTCTGCAGGTGAAATGCATGGAATCAAAGCAAAAACAAAGAAAATTCCGGAGAAAAAGATAGAGAACAGATATAATAAACACTGAATAAAATGAACAGACAATATATATATATATATATATATATATATATATATATATATGTATTAACTATACAAACCAAATGAACCTCCTTCAAATCAGTCCTGAAGTACTTATAATCTTCACCCATTAACTGCAGGGGATATGTTTGAAATCATGTATACAACAGAAAAATATTATTATATGATATTATATTATATATTTTTAATCATTTCACCTCAAGCAAGGCAATAAAGCCAGTAAGATGCAAGGTGTTACCGAGTGTGAGAGAATATAAAAGAAACATCATTAAGGAAAGAGAACAATAAAAGAACAGAAGGAAACACAAGATAATGATTGACATTGCATTTAAATTGTTGAAGATCAAAGTTGGCTGAATAAGAAAAAAGGTGGAAAAGAGTTCCACAAGTGAGAAGTGCGAGAAAAGAAACTGTTAGCATAAAACTTAAGGTTACATCTAGCCATTTCAACTGTAAAATGATGAGACCTTTTGACAAAACTCATACAGCACTTAAATTAATAAAGTTTAGGTACCATAGAGGAAAGTTCATAAGAACAATTACTATGAAAGCATTTACAGAAAAGGCACAGGGAATGTTATGATGGTGGTAAAGTGACTGAAGCTGAGATGCCAGGTCAGAACCAATAACATTACAGATTCTTTTTTGGATTTTATCAAGAACTTGTAAATATAGTCCAGAAGCACCAGGTCAGATGTGTCAGCAGTATTCAAAATATTTATGTACATTTTTCCAATACATACATAAAGCTGCTAAGAAAAAACAAAAATGACCAAGAATAAAATGTAACAATTTTAATAATATATTGCAATATAAATTAGTTCTTCCCATAAATATTAGCAGTCAGTGGGTACAGTTTTTTCTTCCCTTTATGATTTGAGAACTTCCATCTTTTATGATTTCTCTTTGGTATTTCTGTATGCTGGAACCATTATAAAATCAAATTTATAAATTCTTTATTTCTAGTGCTGACTGGTGGTAATTGAAACCATGTGTAAGGTGATCTAATACCTGTATATATATATATATATATATATATGCACACCTGTAATGGATAGCTCAGAATAAAAAATTGGAACTATTTATATTTATTCTAGTGGACACATACAAACATACACACACACACTCTCTCTCCCCCCCTCTCTCTCTCTCTCTCTCTCTCTCTCTCTCTCTCTCTCTCTCTCTATATATATATATATATATATATATATATATATATATATATATATATATATATATACTAGGAGATACAGTGGAGTAATGGATTGCAGATTGGTTTAAGGATTTGGAGAGTCAAGTTTGAATTCCAGTTGAGTTCATTACATTTACATATGGGCTAATCTAAGACCTGCAGAGGGTTGTTTGAGGACCTTGTGGCATAGTGTACACCAGTTCTCTGTATTTGGCTCTTCCAAAAAGTGTAGTTAGTTCTGTACAAGCCTTCACCCCTAAAATCAAATGATATGTGTGGATAGTCTGGCTGTTGATTCTAAGGACTTATCTTCTTGACCCTCATACATTGAAAACAATGGGAGTGTGCTCTCTCTCTCTCTCTCTCTCTCTGTATATATATATATATATATATATATATATATATACACACAGGTGTTCTCAGTTCTTTGAGGACATTTGCATGAATTTAGTATAAGGTACATAAGAGCTTTATTTGAGAAAAACTGGCAAAAATAATCTTGAGACTCTTCTTGATGCATCTTCTTAATGAATGTGCCATTATCATTGATACTGGCTTCAATATGACCTCTGAAACATCAACATGCCCAAATCAGATAATCTTTATCCATTTTGGACATTGTGCTAGTTATGGTGGACTTCATACATTTTGTAGTGTAGTGCAAGTTGCGATGGTTAAATGTAAAATAAATGGCAGAACTGCTTAACAAATAGAACTGGCTAAGTTTGCAATAAGCAATAACAAGAAAAGAACAGGGCAAAAAATAATATAAATCAAGCAAACAATATATGCAAGGCAAATTAACAATAATAAGGGAAAGCAACAGTAATATGGTAAAAAGTTTACAAATTAAGAATTAGGTTGTCACACGCAAAGTTCAGATAAGTTAACATAACATTCCGACTTGAAAGAAGACAGACCAGGACTGAGTCAGATGAAACCAAGAACCAACCTATTTTATTGGTTAGGAAGAAATCGCAACATACATTTGTGTGCTTCTGCTTATAAATTGGGGAAGGGAAAGTGTTTTGTAGTTATTCCTAAGTGGATTGGAACCAACATATTAAGGGGTGTTAATTGATTTCCCTCTTGACTACCCCCATAGTATCCTGGGTATGACGATAAACTACATCCGCGTCCTGGGTATGACGATAAACTACGTCCAACCAAAAGGCCATCGATTCGATCAATCGGCTGGTTATGTCATGCCCCATCATATCTAACCCACCCCAAAACAACTACAACTTACAATTAACTGTCCCTCCCAAACCCTACACTAAATATACTAACACCTTACCCCTAAAATGTGATGGGAAACAATGATGTTGCCAGCTATACGTTTTTGAAACAATGATGTTGCCAGGGATACATTTTTTTGAAACAATGATGTTGCCAGCTATACGTTTTTGAAACAGTTGCCAGCTATACGTTTTTGAAACAATTGACAGCTATACGTTTTTGAAACAATGATGTTGCCAACTATACGTTTTTGATATATCTAGTAAATACTGGATCTGGCATTAAATAACCCATAGTGGTTGATATGCCATAAAACCCCAAACAAACAAACAAACAAACTACCCCCATATGTAGCAGGCCAATAGACTCATATCTGGTGACCATAAGGCCATATGTTTAGGGTGACATGATTGTGGATATTGGAACATCCATTCTTGAGCTGTCTTGATCTTATGAGATGGCACAGAGCCATGTTGGAATGTGTATGATTTTCCTTTGATCACCCTCTACCCAAGGTCTTAGCAACAATCTCCAACACTTTCTTATAGGCAACAATATTGACTCTTAAGCCCTGAGGAAAGAAGTAAAGAAACTTCGTGCACATGTTGGAATGTCCTTAGGGTCTCTGCATATCCATCTACCATTCCTCTGT
Source organism: Acanthosepion esculentum (assembly GCA_964036315.1). Taxonomy (NCBI): domain Eukaryota; kingdom Metazoa; phylum Mollusca; class Cephalopoda; order Sepiida; family Sepiidae; genus Acanthosepion; species Acanthosepion esculentum. The sequence goes on along the minus strand of OZ038485.1, from coordinate 27,723,856 downwards.
TTGAACTTTTGAACCCGATCAAAGTTTTCCACATCAGAGAAACACAAAAGAATTCCAGGCCCTTGATGTTTCAACTTGCTCAACAAGTGATTTCTGTAGATCAAACGATTATCTTTTGTTTTTGTAGATATGAATTGGCTTCTCTCTATATGACTTGTATCAAAGACCCTCCTGTACAATACTTCTGATTAAATCACATTAACTGACTTTCTGGGGTTCTCATTGATAATTTTCTGAATCAGTTGTACAGATTTGGATGTTCATATGGTATTAGTACACTTAGTAGGCATTTTACATTTGACTACTGCTGCAGAATCCCGATCAATGTCTTTCAGCTCTTTGCAAAACTGGATAACAAATGACTGTGTAATTTCAGGAAGTGAGCAATCTCTAAATCACTGTGCTCTGCCTTTAAGGCAATGATTACAGCATTTCTTTCATTTGCTCAGTTAGCTTAAAGTTTGTCATCATTTCTCTGAGAAAAAATGATAATCAGAACAAGTTAGAAAACAGTTAAAACTATTAAAAAGGTGTCCTCAATGAACAGAGCAACTCTCTCTCTCTTTCCCTATATATATATATATATATATATATACAGTGTAACCCGGATTTAAGAGAGTTGTCCGGACTGGATAATAAGTCTCTTATTATCCGGGTTTGGTGTATTTTGTTTAGGTAAGTATGGCTCTAATTTGGGACCAAAGAAAATCTCTCTTATATCCGGGTTACACTATATATATATATATATAGAGAGAGAGAGAGAGAGAGAGAGGAGAGAGTCTGCCCCAAAATATATACACACTTCAGGAAAGGAAAAACATGTTTTTGGTAATTTTATTAAACTGCGATAACTCTGTCTACTGTAGTATGATATTTTCTTGACAGATGGCATTTGGCAGATTATTTTAAAGTGGTATTTCAAATTTGAGAATGTTGTTGTAGTCCAAAGACAATGGAGCCATGAGTTTGGAACACAAACTCCAGCACATTTGATAATTTCATGGATTTGTGATAAGTTCAAAACACATAGTACTATGTGTGATATGCATAAATGAGAATCCAGCAGACCTTGTATAACCACAAGTGCTGATTCCTCAGATATGGTATTGGGACAGTTCACATGTTTGCCACAAAAGTCTACCGCATGTGAAACATGAGTAAGCAGTATGAGTATATGTCATATTCTTAAAAGAGCTAAGTACAATGTTCACATCCCAATATTATTACATATAATTAATGAAGACAATCTGGATCAAGGAATCTTATTTTGTGAATGGTTTCAACACATGGTAAGTGAGGATGAAGAGCTGGTGAGAAAGATTGTGTGGTTTGATAAAAGACATTTTAAACTATATAGAACAGTGAACTGAAAAATGTGTTTACAGGGCACTGGAAAATCATCAAATGCATTCGATTCACCAGGTGTGAATGTCTTGTGTAGAGTGACAACTAGAGGTTTAATAAGATCATTTTTCTTTGAAGATACTGCTACTTACCATATATATTTTGGACATTACGACTAATAATAAATTAGAACAATCAAAATAATACACAGTAATGCAAGTTATGTAACAAGATTCATTCTTACAATGGATCATTCTATGACATCATTGAATTTTTTTCTTTTACTTATTAAGAACTTCCACCTTTTCACTTAAAGGAATCACTTTAAAGCTTCTCTTTGATATCATTCCACTTGCATTTTGAGCCTACTACAAAACCATTCATATACGAAAGGCCTTTGTCCCTTGTTAAGTCACTCATGAACCTTTTACTTCTGGGGCTGACTGCTGGCAACTGAGATCATAAGAAACAAATTGCAGATGTGGTGGGGAGAACATCTGTATTTATTTAGTTTTCTTATAGTTTACATGTTTTTAGTTTCAGATTGAGTACAAGATGGTAGCTTATTGGAAGCAATAATGGCATCCAAAATTTCTAGGAACCGTTTCTATTAAGGCAGGTAATCTTTCAGAACCTATTCAGCTTATTTTCTTTTCAGTCTGAGAACAGAAGCAAATCACTTCATAGTATCAAAAAGAATTAAACCATTTTGATAATTTAATAGAAAAAAATTCATTTATTAAGATATTTCCAGACTGAAACGCTTCTCTTATTTCTCTTCAGAAGTATGATGATGCTTTTTGACGCTAGCATCATCATCTGTTCTAGTTTATTTACACTATTTACATTGTTCCTATTGTTGCCCTCATCTTTGTTGCCATATTCACAAATATTCATATGTTATGGTTTCTTAGCCACATTCAAACTGAATCGCTGCAGTCCCAAAGATCTCTCTCTGTCACCTATTTTTTTCTACACAGCTATCGTTATCTATGTCTTTCTTTTTCTTTTTTTCTTCCCTGATAACTACTGTTCATAGCTGTAGTATGGTGTGTGTGTCTATTAGAGTTTCACTAGGCATACATTTTAACACGACCATCAGCTATTAATATATAAGATTATTTTTGAATAATCCAACAATCAGTTTGCTAAGCTTTTATAATTTTAAGAATAGTTTCACACCAGTAGGATTGTAACCAGTGGATAGAAATCTCAAATATTATGAGAATGAATCATACTTGATATTATCTGAAGATGTCTAACTATTGTCCAGACTTCAAAATGAACCTAAGAAGTTATGTAAGAATCAACATGCAGATGAAGGAAACCATTGTCAGAATATTCTGTTCCCTATGGATACTCTCTACATTTATATGAATTGGAAGAGGATGAAGAAGCTTTTAAAGGAAGATAAATTAATATGAATATTTTATATATTTTTGAGATCCATTGGCATATAAAATTTTTTCTTGTCTTCTAAGTATAAAAAGCCTAAATATTAAAACCTAAACATTAAAACATATCTAGTTGTATGGGGGTAATGCAACAGCTATCAGCACAGACAATGGAATTGGTGAGCTATTTTTTTAATTCCTGCTTCCTCTGCTGTATTCACTCTCAAACAAGTGCTTTGTGAAAGGCATGAATCTATTTTGTCTCCCCTTACCCACCAACTAGAGGGCACTCTAGATTTATGTAGCAACCACTCTAGGAGAAGAAAACTTTGAATTTAAAATCCATGGAAAAGGCAAAGAGAAACGACTCTGCTGTTTTTCCCCTGAGAAATTTATAGAATCTGTGGAGAACAATGATCACTTAGGTCCTGAAGTGAAAGATCATTTATTAAAAGGAGTCTAATCTTAAGTTAAGTGAGGAGTAAATAAAATGAAAAATCTACAAAAATTTGTCTATATCTCCGAGATGAGGTATTATGATTATTTACATTATTTGAACTGTTGTCCACAAATTCACTGCCATATTTACAATGTTTCAGCTGTTGTATACTCCAGCCTTCTTCAGGTGACTTGAATTTCGAACCTAACTTTTTATTTCATCCACCGGGTTAAATTATTCAAGTTCCGGAAGAGTTATAATAACAGTCAGCTTTACAGAAAGAGAAGCAACATTATCTTTCATGAATATAACCATAAAACTTCTTCATTGAGACCTACTCAAGTAACATCATGGCCAAGAAAATACAATAATTCTCTGCATTTATCTTGATACCATCATAAATATTAAAGGGTTCTACCATTTCCCTGACTATGTTATTTTGTTTATGTTATGGTGACCTCAATTTGATTGCTTGTTGAACCTCTAGGCCAAACTAGCGGCTGTCCCGAAGGACTGCTACTATTTATCTACCTTCTGATACAAGCAACAATTAACAACGAGAACTCTACCCCCCATCACCATAAACAGTCTACCTCAGTGATCGAAATAAAAAGGGTTCAGTTTGAAATTCCAACCACCTGAAGAAGGCCGGAGCGTACAACAGCCAAAACATTGTGACAAATATGGGGACAAAGATGAGGACAATAGTCCGACTAATGTAAATACTGTAAAGCTTTTGTAAATTATGTAAATCATCACACTTTTATATTGTTTATATTGTAAAGCTTTTGTAAATTATTTAAATCATCACACTTTTATATTGTTTATATTGTAAAGCTTTTGTAAATTCTTTCTTGGTGACTGGCTGGAAAAGCAGAAGATATTTTTCAGCACCCCCACCAAATGTGACACAAGGTTGAGGTTTAAAGTGGGTTTAACAGCAATACAGTGGAAAAAATTGCCCAAGCCATCTCGGCACTTCACCTTTAGCGATGCCTCAGATTCCAGGCAATAAACCCAATCCCCTCCTAAAGAAGAGGTATTCCTTGTGGGGAAGGCCGGGGAAGAATCCACTGACAAATCTTCTTCTCTTTCTTTTTTAATGAACAGATCTGGTCTTCTGGTCTGAATTGGGTGAATCATTTGACTCTCAAAGTCCTAAAAAATTTTATACTTTTATTAAGACAGATTCTGGTTTATGATTCCTACACTGGTTTGTGTGGTCAAAACTTAGTCATTTGCACACTTCTCAGTGGATCAACCTCTTCACCTAGATATTCTTATTTATTATTCTTTCTGAAGGTGGGAGTGCAGGTGGTGTAAGAGCAGCTCAGGATGAGAAATTGAAAAGCCAAGTTCAAATTCCATTTGGGTGCATTTTATTCACACATGCAAATACCCTTGAGAAATACATGGATACATCTCCTCCTTCAACTATGGGTTAAATAGCAGGACTTGTAGCAGAAAAAATTGAATAGACATACCTATAATGTGACAGATTGTCTTTTCATTGTTCAAAACTATCAAATCCAGTCTCCTTGGATAGGATGTTCAAATCACAAAGTATTTTTTTTTGTCGTATGAATGCAAACTCAGATTTTTACTTATATAATTTGTTTATATGATTCAACAACAGTCTGGATTTTTATTTTTTAATTTAAGGCAACCTTTGATTTATATGGTTGAAACCAAGTCATTTTCACAGTTTCTAGTGTAGGAATGTTCCTACCCTGTCATATCTACCTTTGTATTTCTTTTGAACCAGCATACTGCATTCACTTTTAAATGTGGCTTACAAATTCATTTATTATTATCATTAACAACATTAAAGTAAAATTATTTTTATTACTTTTAGCAACACAGAAATCATGGCAAGACCTAACCCTACTTCCTCTAAGGAAGCTAGTTATTGGTTTCTGGCAGGATTTTTTTTCCCAGTTCCTCAGTTTCTATTGATTTACTTTCTTATCTTTTTCCTTAAGAGAATTTGAAAATAAGGATTGACAAAGGAAAAAGCTAACCTCAAAAAATTCTTTGTTCAAAAGAAACTACATTTTCTGACAAATGTCTGCCAACAAAGAATGATTTAAAGAAAGAAACAAGATATGAGTGTCCAAGTCATCTTTGTATTTTTAAGCTTTAGCTGTCAGTTTTATGATTTTTAAAATCAGTTTGACTGTAAAAAATGTATGTTTCACTTCTAAGGCTGTTGATATTCTCTAAGGAGTTTAACAGAATTTTAAATTTTGTCATATTTCCTTAATTAGATCTTTGCTCCTTTAATTCAATAATCAGTAATTTTTAAAAGAATGAAAACAAATGGGAATAATAATAATAATAGACATGATTGGGTAGGAAAAGTGGCTCACAGAGAATAGTACAAATGATGTGGATTCAACCATATAAACAAATGGTATGAACACAATCTAGAATCTGCCTTTGAAATAGAAATTACTATAGATTAGTTGTTTCAGAAAAGAAAAATGACTGCTGTTTCTAACAGAATATGAGGAATAACATATTGCTTAAATCAAAGATAATCTTCACATTTAAACAATAAAAATAAACTCATATGCCTTGACCTTGATTCCTGTCCTTCTCTTTATTCTTTTCCCAAATACTCCTCTTTACTCTTACTCTCTGTAACTCCTTTCATGCTAGTGACATTCCTACCTTGCTTAAAAATTTTTTTAAAAAAAATGTGTTTATCATTATCGTTTCAATGGTAATGTTAATATTAGATGCTCCCTTATATAGAAACATTCCACATTCAGTGACTGAGTAACCAGTGCTACTCAAGTTAGGCTTTTCTTCACTCCCTGGCTATCAAGCTGGGATCAAATTGTTGTATCTGTTCTCCTCATCTTTAATGGTAATGGTTATGAGGAAACATTCGACATTCATTGACTGAGCAGACAGTTTTACTTTCAGTTGAAATTCATAAAATTTTCCTGTTAAAACAATTTTTCTTAAAAATAGGTTTCTCAAGTCCAGTCACTGTTATTGTTCTTCACAGTATTGATGGGGGTTTTCTTCCTAACCTTTTGTTCAAAGCAGTGTGGAATCTCAGAATTATGATTACGCTATTATTTCCTATTCAAATAACATGCAATATCTATTTTAGTTGTTACTTTTGTTGAAAGTTCTCAAGTGATATGGTTTCTGTTATTTGTTACAGTTCGTTTTCTGTGATACTGTATTGCCAGTTGATGTGATTCAAAGAAGCATGGTCCTTGCTAAAACCAACAGGATGGAGACATTTTTAATCACTGATTTGAAAACGATCTTAAATAGCTGATAGTTTATATATTTCTGATCAGTTTTTTTTTTTTTTTTAAGCTTATCACCCCAAGCAAGGCTGGAGGCCACTAGCACGCAAGGGGTTACAGAAGGTTTGGAGGAAGAGCAGATAGGAGTGGTAAAGGAGAGGATGTGGAGAAAGATAGTGGATCGATCAAGGCAAGGGGGTTACAGAAGATTTGGAGCGAGAGCAGATAGGAATGAAAGGTGAAAGGATGTGGAGAAGGGAAGTGGATAGATCAAGGCAACTGGAGATGTCAATTGACGTTACACTTAAATAGTTGGAGATTGTATTTGTCAGGGAAACAGGAATAAGGAAGGGAGTTCCGCAGGCGAGATGTGCGAGACATGAAGCTATTGGAGTAGAAGATATGTCTATATCTAACAGTTTCAACGGTGAAGGGGTGGGAACGGGATGCCAGCCTCGTAGGAGTTTACACACCATTCATGGTATCTATATGAAAGTCATGATTTGATGAGGCTACTTAAGAACAACTTGTGGTGTTGGACAAATATACTGCAGCCTATTCTATATTCAATTTTGTTATCTCCTACAGTAACCACACATGAGTAACATGTATGTCAGCATGGGTAAGGGTTAACAAGTCTTGTCTGGTTGGCCATTAATAACTGAAAAGTGAGTTTGATTTTTAATGAGTGCTTCATACAAAATTCAACATAAAATAGTTCAACAATAGCTGACATACCAACATGAATAACTCTTTATTGCTAATCCTCTTGGGAACAACCCATCTCCATGAGGATAATTGCACAAAACATTTTTTTTTATATTTTAAACCTGATTTTATGGACTATAGTGATGTGTGTTTAGCATAAGGATTATCAAAGAGGAAAATGTGGTTAACAAGCCAGGTTCAAATTCCAACCTTATCTGTTTCATTCACTTTTGTAATAATACCCTTAGTAAAAGCATGAGTCCCCTTCTTTTCTCCCCACCACAGCAATGGGTTAAATAATATTTTAGAGTGGGATCTCTAGCCTTGGATGTTATCCAGTTAAGGAACACACTGAATTCAAAAACATAGAAAAGGCAACAGGAAATCACTCAAATTGTTGTAATTGTCTGAATTTTTTATCTTCAATTTGTAATTTGCATGTTGGGCTGTTCCTTTTGCTGACAATCATGCATTCTGTTTTCTTGCAGTTGATGTTTATATACATATTTAAATCCATCTTGTTGGCACCAAATTATAAATTAGTGTGAATGAGACAGGTTTAAACTGATATCTGAATAGAAGCTTTTTCTCAGATGACTGTTTAAAAATGGCTTTAAACCATGAATTCTGCAAATCTTAAAGATGATCCTTCATCAGACTCTACATACTAGTGATACAAAATCACAAAGAGCTTTACTATATAACAAAAAACACTTCCCTTTAAGACTACCAAGAGTAGTAACAACAAAAATGGATAACTCATGTAACTAGACGATAAAAAAATGATATAATTGAGCACTATCAAAAACAAAAGTGTTGGAAGGAAACTCCCATCAGTACTATTTTTAATGCCATGTCCCTCTAAAATCATGGTTCTCCATAAAATTCTTATTATCTGTGAATTGCCATAACATCTTGGGGAATATACTGGAGTGATTTCCTGTTGCCTTTTTTACAGATCTCTTTTCTTTATTATATGTTAATTACCATGACTTCTAGAGAAAAGATGTGGAGTGGTTTCCTGTTGCCTTTTTTACAGATCCATGGCTTCTAGGGAAAGATATTAGAATAGTTTCCTGTTGCCTTCTCCATGGATTCAATTTCTTTACTATCTGTGAAATAACATGACTTCTTGGGAAAGACAGTAGAGTGGTTTGCCAATGCCTTCTCCATGGTTTGAATTCAGAGTTTTTCTTTTCTCAGACAAGTTTCCATCTAAGGCTAGAGAGTCCAGTCTACTCTGCAATTTAACACTTAGATGGGAGAAGGAGAGACAAATTCATGTCTATACTAAGGACATTTGTACGAAAGTGAACATCACAGATTTGGGCTGAAATTTGAACTCGGCTTACTGATTTTATATTCTATGTTGATATCCCAATATTAGAAAAAAATTATGACTTTGGATTTGAGATGTCTAACTTTCTGAAAAATTGTTTTTACACAGTACCATTGTTTGGTCAATGAATGCTGAACATTTCCTGTATGGAAACAATTTTACCATTACTGTTCACGGCTGTCAACTTTGATACTGATAATACATAATTAATATACAGCTAATTTAGAATATAAGCAGACATTCAAATCTCCCCTTTGTATAGTTATCATTGTTAACATATTTGAGCTGATCAATCAACTCTCCAGCCCTCAAGAAAACATTTCGCCTTTCTCTAAAAACAAACTGATAAAACATTTACAATGCTCTGTTGCTTCATCTTCTTTCTCTTCAACTCTTTATGCTCTCCATCAGCATGGATAATGCTAACCTCCAGGAGAATGACTCTGTTATGGTCCAATATCCTCGCACCACGGTTATGGTCCAAGGAAGAACAATACGAACACAAGAGTCGAAAATAACAAAGATATATTACAACAGAAATATAATACAAGAAGTTGAAGGTGTTAGTATTAACTGTCAGTCTGGTTTAGAGTGAACTAATATTGTCTTGACTCGTTAGGTCTTGACTCGTTCGTCTCCTCTCTCTCAGAGAGGCACAGTATTTATAGAGTCAGGAAGAGTCCATTATCGTTATAGGTAAGTTCCCATAACAAACTCATTGCATTTTCTTGGACTAACGTTTTCCACTGACATGAAGTAGGAGGATTATATTGAATAAACTGCTACATCTTCTGCTAGGAATATTGGTGTCATGCTAGACAATTTTTCTACCTTGAATTTCTTACATATTTACAAGTCTACCATTAGTCCATGCTTAGAATATTGCTGCCATATATGGTTTGGTGTTCCTGCTATATATTTCGTAATCCTTGATAAAACCCAAAAAAAGAATCTGCAATTCTGTTGTTCTTGATCTGGCATTTTGGGTTCAGTTACTTTCTCACTGCCGTAATGTAGGTTCTCTGTGCCTTTTCAATAAAATACTTTCATGGTAATTTTTCTGATGAACTTTCCTGTATAGTACTCAGACTCTAAGAATCTAAGTGCAGTACTAGATTGGTGGCAAGATCTCATCATTTTACAGTTGAAATGGTTAAGTGTAAATTCTATGCTAACTGTTTCTTCTCTTGCATTTCATATTACTGAAAATCACTTCTGGCTTCATAGTTTTCAGTCAAGTGTGATCTTTAAAAATTTAAATGCAATGTCAGTTGTTATCTTCTGTCTCCTTAATTTCTGTTCTTTTATTGTTCTCCCTCTATAATGTTTTTCTTATATTCTTTCACACTCAGTAACCAGTTGCCTATTAGTGGTTTTGCTGCCTGCTTGTGGTGAAATGATTAAAAATACAAGCAAAAAAGGAGAATTTATTTCTTTTCTTCTCTATATAATATTCCATTTGATGTTTAATTGCTTAGGCATAATATAGTCAATCCCAACTTAGAGCTTAAGTTGCCTGCATTAGAAACAATCTCTCTTTTGATCTTCGGGCTCAGTGATATCAAAACTTCTTTTCAGCATTAATACAAGAATATCAAATGGCTGAAAAAAACCAAGAGAGTTTTTATGGCAGTTTCTTTGTTTGTCACCATTACTTATTTCAGATCTATATTGTCTGTTAACATATTGTCTGTGTCATTAAAATATTCAACATTGCATGTATATCTATCTATCTATTCATTTATCTATCTACAGAGTGTGATGTATAAATTGTCATCTAAATTACGCAAAAATGAAAATAACAATGACATCTCATTTTAACAGATATATTTACCAAAATTATACAAAAATATCTTCAAATACTAAAGAGTAAATTTATTCAGTAAAATCACCATTGGCTTCAACCACAGCCTCCCGATGACTTTGGAATCTCCTTCATCTCATCTGGACGGTCTCCTTATTTAAGTTGGTTAATGCTGGCATAATCCTTGCCTTCACTTCATATTTGGTGTTACAAGGAGTTTTCTTGGTTTCTCACACAATTGCACCCCACGCATAATAATAATAATAATAAAGTGGGGTATGGTCTGGTGAATTAGATGGCAAAATGTAAGGGGTGATGTGGTTGCAGAAATTGTTTGACAGCCATGACTGAGTTCTCCTGCTTGTGTGGCATGGTGCAGAGAACTGTTGCCAGACATAGGGTCTTCCAGCAGCTACCCTCTTGACCCAGGGCAATAATACCTCCTCAAAGCACTTGATGTAGGCCTCTGCATTGACCCTGAAGCCCTATGGGAAGATGAATGGAGGCATAACATTGCTTTCACTAGTCATCACTCCAAACACCTTCGTAATCACTATTAGACTCATCCGACTCTTTTCAAATCCTCTGCACCGTCCTCAGATTGACACCAAACACTCTGAAATTTTTGTATTGGGGCTTCTGGTGCCAATACGAATCAGTAAAGCATTCTGCTTCCAAATTTCTGGCAGAGTGAATTGCGTCATGGTGCTCTTTTTCTCACAGATGGTGCCCAACTGACCCTACTATACTGTGCAGTTGACAAAATCAAAAACAAACAACATGCACAAAATTAAAAATATAAAATGGCGACAATTTAACCATCGCACCCTGTATGTCAGTCTATCTATCTGTTGTATCCTTAAAGAAGGTCACAAACAGACAAAGGTGGTACTCGAGCAACACATGTGTAGATGAAAGAAAGAGAGGTTTATTGTAAAAGAGAATTCACTACTGAAAGACAGGGAGTTGGTTAGAAGGATAGTAATTATCAAAGCAAATCCACCAGGTATATCCTGTGCTCACTATACATATCTACCGATATAGTCAGTCCACAATGAGCGATGGGGAGTCTGGGACATTCCATTACAACAATATCTATCTCAGTCTGTCCACATCTATATTAGTTTCTACATCTCTCTCTGTCTCTTTCTGTCTGTCTGTCTGTCTCTCTCTCTATATATATATATATATATAAAGTAAGAGAGTGTGCACATGTGTGTGTAGCATGAGATTCGTGCCAAAATATCCAGGTGGGGAGGTGAATAAAATTTAATATCAATCAAAAAATGGAGTAGATTTGGCATTACACTAGGACATCAAAAGTGCTAGATGAATTAGAGGGTTATATCATAGCTAGCAAGTACAGAATTGGGCCTCAAAGGATGTAGTAGCTGCACCAATATATAAACTGGAAGTGCACCCAGATAAACTAAGGATATATATACAAACATACACACATGCGAAAACTGGATAACAAGAAGTTATATACTCATCGAAAGATCAAATATTTGATCAGAGTATCCAGGAACTACATAACCTGACAGTCAAAGTCAATGTCATGGAGTCCTGAAATGAATAATTTTACATATGAAAATTTTAGTTTAGTATTTTTATTAAGTGTTACCAAGATAATATTACAACTGTTTGAATGCTCAAATCACTTAATATAGTTTTTGTGGTTGACAAGATATCAAGCAATCATTTCCACAGTTTTCACCATGTTATAATGAATACCAACTGCTTTAGCAATGATTTGAACTTTGTGATGTAATTCAGTGTTTCCCTGTTTTCAATTCAGATTACTTACAACCCAATCTAGTTAGGTCATCTTTTAGAATGAAGTATGATTTGGATATGCGTTATCAAGTATATATGCTGTTGTGTTTAGCTTCCATATTATTGTCTTCCTTTACTTCTATAGGTGGCATGACAAATATATCTCTATCATGTTGCCTGCCTTGTAAAAATGCATTTTTAATGTCAATTATCTCACATTTCCATCCTTCCCACTCCCTTATCACTGTGACTATTTGAAATGTGGGCTTATAAGAAGTTGAAGAAGCTGATTGAATTTTCTATTCTTCATAACCTCTTATAACCAATGTTGATTTTTACTAACTGATTTCCTTCAACTAAGGTTTTTTTCTGTGAATACCCAAGGTGTTCATAGTTTTATCTTGTGATACATTCAAAACAACATGACAATTTTCTCTCAGCCTTATAGCAACCTTAAATTTTCTTGCAATGGAATCAAAGAAAATCCTGTTGAAAGCACCAGTTCCATCAAATCTTAAATCATCCACATGTAAGACAAAAATATGCCTTTTAATTTCCCACAGTTATACCATCTAAACATGGTTTGATCCAGCTGAAATTGCATACAACCTAGTCTAGTAAAGTCATCATTTATACTAGGGTAACAATTTTCAGATGTGTTATTGTTGTGGCCTTGTTAGGGCCAGAAATAAAGACACAAGAAAAGAATTGAGTTAAACAAATATATTAACAGAAACATTAATACAAACATATACCAACAAGAGTGTTACAGCAAGAATGTTGACTATCAGAGCTGACTGCTGGAAACTTTCCCTCCCCAAAAGGCAGTACCTGCTCCTATTTATAACTGGGAGAGTCCATGCATGCATGGGTAAATTACCATAACAGTTATCAAGTCCATATGCTGCTTTGTTTAGCTTCCATATTGTCCTGTCTTTCTTTACTTGCTTTATATAGCTTTAATCTCAATTGGCTTACATTTTCATCCTTCATTTGTAGCTATCACCATGATTATTTGAAGTGCCAACTTAAAAGAAGCTGAAGAATCTAAATGAATCTTCTCTTCTTCAAAATTTCTTACAACCAACCTTGCTTTTATTACTTCTTTCTAGCTTATGGCCATGTCCCATTGAAACACCAGCTCCCGTATGATCACCGAAGTTAAGTAAAGTTGAGCCTGGTCTGTAACTAGATTGTTGATCGCTTGGAATACCAGATTCTGTAATCTTGGATGTGTGGGTGGTGTAATGGATAATGGCCTGGAATTAGAAATCTGAGAGCTGAGTTCCACTATTCACTTCCATGCAAATACCCGTGGGAAATGTATGAATTCACCTCTTCTATCCCCAGCTATGGGTTAATTAGTAAGAATTATATCAGTGAATCATTATTATCTCAAAAAGATTTCTTACAATATACAAATACTTTCTGGCTTTAAATAACCTGCAAAAGGTTGATAAGCCATAAAAATTAATTAATCATAGATGAAGGAATGTGGTTCTGCAGAAGGAGGCTGAGAATACCATCCACCAAACATTATCACAAACAGAAAATTTACAATCTAAAAATGTTTTCTGGCTTTAAATAACCTGCAAAAGGTTGATAAACCATAAAAAACAAATCAACCAATCAATAACTATTTTTCCTTCAGCTCAGGGGATGTTTGTCATTGTGGAATTGGAGAGCTTAGTTCAAATTCCACTCAAATCCATTACATTCATTTACTTGCTAATACCCTTAGGAAAGGTATGAATCCTTTTCTTCATCCCCAGCTATGGGTAAATAGCAGGACAGACCAGGTTCTATAGCCTTGGATGGCAACTGGTCTACCGCAGAAAGAAACGGCAACCTACTGCGGGAAAAAATCTGCCTCATCAGTCATGTATTGAAAGATACATGATCGCCTAAGCATGTATCATGCATGGCACATAACTGACTGACCCAACATGTTGATAGCATTTTTTGACTATTGTTTGGTATTTTGTTATGTGCACCAAAACTACTCCAATTCTCTAACTGCTACTCTTTGGCTTTGATGACTTCAGGTTTCCAATGACAGTTCATTTATACAAAGAGCATTATTTGTTTCATTCTGATTATTTTCTTACATTCATGTAGCTCCAACTTCGCCAATTCCATTATCATCTCTGTTTCAAATGTTCTTTTCTTCAAATAAATCAGTTGTAATAAGAATTTATTAACTGAAATGAGTTAACAAACAGTAAATGTACAATATTATTGGTCCTGACCATGTCTCTTGGCATCAGTCACTTTCCCACCACCATAATGTAGCTTTCCTCTGCCTTTTCTATAAATACTTTCATGTTAATTATTCCAATGAACTCTCCAATATACTATCTAGACTTTATGAATTTAAGT
>OZ038485.1:27669404-27704404 GCA_964036315.1 Acanthosepion esculentum | reverse complement strand
AGGACCCCAAATGACCCTCTGCAGGTTTTGAATTCAGAGTTGACCTTCTAAACTGTTTGCTATCAAAGGCTATAAGACCCAGTCTGTCCTGCAATTTACTCATAGCTGGGGGAGAGGATATAGATTCATACCTTTCCCAAGGGTATTAGGACATAAGTAATAAACTCAACTGGAATTTGAACTTGGCTCTCTGATTCCTTAAACTTTCATATATATATATATATATATATTTAAAAGTGGACATGGAAGTCAGCACTTAGAGGCGACAGTCTGTTTCATGCTAGTGAAATGAAACAGACCGTTGCCTCTAAGTGCTGACTTCCATGTCCACTTTTATATTTACACACGCTCTATCTCTGATATTGAGTACTTTATCCCATAAATATAGCACACTTTAAGACTATATTTCTTCATATATATATATATATATATATATATATATATATATATATATAATGGATGGTCATTTCCAAGTACACGTCTCTGCTCAGGAGGCCAACTAACCCATGTTGCATATGCCACTAAGGCATGTTTGTGTTTCTTTAACCTTGATTATGCTGAAAAGAGCTTAATTTCAGTTTCTGGGAGAGAGTGCATAATGTAGCATGATTAGTACTTGAACAATGCCACTATGCTCATACCTTTGGTCATGATGACTTGTGACTTAGAAGTACTAGCAAAACCATCAACAAATTCCAAACAGTTTAATCTTCCTAATTTTACTTAAAAGGCCTGAATCAACCTATGGTTTGGTTTTCAGGCATTTCCCAACAAAACCATGTACTTGGATTGTTGCCCCAGGTGTAGGGGAGTTATAACTGCATAAATAATTAGAAACCCCAACTTTTATATATACATAAATACTTGTGAGAAACAGCAAGATGTGGAAACAACAAAACAAGCATTATTTATTATCTGGTTTTTATGTAATGCTGGAGACATGAGAGACAGTCATAATGAATCAAATTGTGAGTTTGGGGTCAATAGATCAAATATGGATTGGAATCTGACAGAAGGATAAGATCAAGAATAAGTCAAATGTATATAGTTTTTCTTGCATGTTTTTTATAGATGCATGTAATGAGTGTCCAGATAATTTAGTTAGAAAATTTTTTTAAATATCTGTGTTTTTCTTATCTCAAATTTTTGTTGAGTGCTAAAAAGTAAATGTTACTATTATGGCCTGAAAAGGAAAAGGAACTGAAATTTTCCCTGGTGGACTGCTTGTTCGATATTTAGAATGTCATATATTTGTGTGTGTAGAGGAGAAAAGTGGGGTTGATTCTCATTGGTTTAGAACGATTTAATTAATTAATTATTATAATTATTTTATTATTATTTTTTTTTAAACTATAATTAATTTTTATTTATTTATTTTTATGGACATGACAATGTGACAGTATAATTAATTTCTTATTTATGTATTTTGTATGTCAGATTTGTTATGTGAGATTTTAACTTAAATGTCATAGTTAAAACTCTAATATTCTAACTGCTTGATCACCTACCGCTAACTGCAGAAAACATCTAAAAATAATAGAAGCCCTAATCATCAAAAACAAAACAAAAAATTACAACCCTCAACAACATCAACTACAATCATGACCACAATAGCTGCATTCAGTGGGGGGTGGGGTTTGTAACGGAATTATAAATATGACTACTTTTCAACAACTTACACACTATTTAGAATAGCCCAGCCCAATCCAAATTCTTGAAAGTGATAGGTTAAACAAAAAAGCTCAAACAAGAATGTGTACAATTTCTACATACACTATGTCCACACACAAAACAAAATATCTAATGGGTTTATTTTCTTCTTAAATATAACAAATATTGTTCACACACAAGAAAAAGAAAATTTAAAAAAATTGACAGGAGTAGAGCATTGGTAATTTTCACTGAAACATGTATTAGAGAAGGGCTGCTGCCCAAATACATGACTATATATAGATAGATATACATATGTAGTTATATGTAAAGCTATTTGACCTCACAATTATTTTCATTAATTTTCAAATTAATCATTCCGAATTTGATTTGATAACATCTCATGCTAATTGAGTAGATAATGACAACAAATCAAATTCAGAATAATTAATTTTTAAAAAATAAGGAAAATATTTTAGGGGTTGAATACATCAGCATGCAACTCTGCGTGTGTGTATGCACATATCTGATGAAAGTTGTCAGAATAGCAATGAATTCAGTGTTTATATATGTATATTCAATTTCTTAAAGATCATAGACATGTTGTGTCTATTATATTTTTAAATTGCTTTTCTAATTAACAAATTAATTTCTATATTTCAGAATTGGCAGTATGAAGGAATTGTCCACAGTTCATGTCAGTTTATTTAATGTTTGACACTTTCAACCGACTTCAGTTATTATCAGGCATTAAAACCCATTTTGTTAGAATCTGGTGATGACTTTGTTTATTTTTCATTTAAATATTTGTGATGACACCATATGAATGTATGGGTTCTGAGTATTTTTGTGTGTTCCTAAATTATAAAGGACTTTCTTGAATATTTGAACTTTACATGAATATCTCCTAATATTTGTAATCCTTTTTTTGCAGTTTGTTTTACTCATTAAAAATTTCTATCATATACATACATGGTTATACACAAGACTTCATCACTGTAATTGAATCATATGTGTGGTTAGTCTAGTGGTTCAATTCTAGGAACTGAACTGTTTGGCCCACAGACATTGGAAATAACAGGTGAGTCTATCATCAGTGTATGTGTGTGTGTATATATATATATATATATACATATATATATAAATATATATATACATATACATATAAATATATATATAAATATATATATATATATACATATATATATATATATAAATATATATATATATATACATATATATATACATATATATATAAATATATATATAAATATATATATATAAATATATATATATACATATATATATAAATATATATATATATAAATATATATATATATATAAATATATATATATATATAAATATATATATATAAATATATATATATATAAATATATATATATATATATATATATATATATATATAAATATTTATATATAAATATATATATATGTATATATATGTCTATATTTCTGAGATGAGGTATTATGTACAGTATTTACATTAGTCGGACTATTGTCCTCATCTTTGTCCCCATATTTGTCACAATATTTCGGCCGTTGTACGCTCCAGCCTTCTTCAGGTGGTTGGAATTTCGAACCGAACACTTTATTTCAATCACTGGGGTAGCCTGTTCTAGTTCCACGAGCCATGTTTGATGGATGTCAGTTATCAGTTATCTCCTGGTAAATTTTCCCTCTGAAAGTTCTCCACTGCCTGAACCGTGTATTGAACTCACACTCTTTGGGTCTGACCAACGCCTTTATCCACTGTGCCATGTGTCCTTGAGGACATCTGGGTATGAATTTCTGAGTATTATAAACCTAATTTTTCAGCAACCGTTTTTTACCAGTACTCATATTGCAATTTTGCTGTTATCATTGCATGTTTTTACCAGATCTCATATTGCAACTTTTTTGTTATCATTGCTGTTATCTGGCACTCCTTATTACTGGTTCCCATATTGTATTTATTTCTATGCTTGGCCGACTCAGGAGATTTTTGTGGCCTAGCATATGTGCTGATTCCTTAAGTTTACGAATTTTCCAATGGTGTTCCCTGTCTATGATCACAACCTGATCCCACAGGGGACGATGATCTCCCTTCTCTCTCCATATGTGGTCAGCCACACCTGATTTTTCTACTTCCCCTCGCGTTACAGCTTCCTGACAAAGATGAGGACAATAGTCCGACTAATGTAAATAATGTATATATATATATATATACACAAGGCATACTCAAAAAGTACTCAGCTTGAACAGGAAAAGGTACAAGTATTTGATCCTTTTGTCAGAATTTATGAAGTGGTTTCACCTGAGAACTTTTCAGAATATACTCAATAACTCATTGTTTTTGCCTTGTTATAGATAGTATATTAGTGGTAATTTGGAAAAATGATGTATGACATGAAAGTGAATATTATGTGGGGTATATTACTGGATTCATTTATGCAAAAAATATTGCGCTCCTGATCAATGTTTGCTGATTGAATATGGGAACCAAACAGTGGATGTGAAGACTGATAGTGCAGATTTCTACAAGCATGAAAGATTTTGTTCATTGTTGTATAAATCCATAACCAATGGTAGGGACTAATGAAGAAAATAGGGTTTTGTTGTTGAGAATTTGCTCTTTCCTATGGTATTATGTCTCCCTTGAAAATGTATAGGACATGAGGGGATGTCTCTTGACTCATTCAGTTCATGCACATACAACATTTGCATCAAAAGTTCAAGAGGGATAGAATAAGGCATGACAGAATAGTATTCAGTGATTACATGTAAGTGAAACTAGAGGTTTGTGTCAATGCTCAAAGATGACATCATTCAGTTATGTGCCATGCGTGATACATGCTTAGGCGATCATGTATCTTTCAATATATGACTGACGAGGCAGATTTTTTCCCACAGTAGACCAGTTGCCATTTCTTTCTGCGGTAGACCAGTTGCCATCCAAGGCTACAGAACTCGGTCTGTCCTGCTATTTACCCATAGCTGGGGGGAGAAGAAGAGGATTCATACTTTTCCCAAGCACATAAGTGAATGTAATGGTTTTGAGTGAAATTCAAACTCGGCTCTCCAATTCCTCAATCCGAGCCGCTATCCATTACTTCACCGTGCCTAGAACATACAGTTTATTATTATTAGTCTGAGTATTATTTTTACTCCACTGATCTGTATATGTGATAATCTATTATAATTCACTTATATTATTATCAGTGCATTAACTCCTCACAATTCAATTTGGCTTTTGTTCTGGTACATGATATAATGATGGGATATATTTCATAAAACACCTCCAGGAAATTATATAACTCTCTAATAGAAAATTATATACATGCAATGTTGACCTTACAGTCGCATGTGGTCGCATCAATAGTGAATTCTTCTTTTTATCTATTAGAAAGAATTTTCTCAGCTTAAAATCCACCAAATGTCTGGATCTAATGGATGAACTATATCAGTCCACAAAGTAGCACATGTCTGGCAAAGGCCCTGAAACCTAAACATTCTCAAAAACCTCATCAGGAAGAGGAAATGTGAGCCCCAATCTATTTAAACTTTCCCTCGATTATGCCCTGCTGGGGTACAAGCAGAGATGTGACTTTGTGCTAGCACAGCCACTGATAGATTTTTCAAATCAGTTTTACTCACAAGGCCCATGCTTTTCATGCACTTCTCAATAGTGCTGTAAGCTGGGCACATCTTTCCAGGTTGATATTATGAAGAAGTTACTTCCATGATAAATCTACCATGAGATTTTAACCTGGGTTCTAAAAAGCTTCATCTACCCAATCTCATTTGTAAGGCTTGGGTCAACCTGTTTTCAGACACCCTTGCCCTCACTGGAGTCACATTGGCATTATTACCTTGGGCTAATATTAGGAAGATATGATGGTCATCTGGAAATTTCATAGGCTAAGATATAAATGTAAGTGAACACATCAGTTGGTAGACTAAAAAACATGCAAATGTACCAGAATACAACATTTTTAGTCTACCAACTGGTGTAGTCTACTTATATTTATATCTTGGTCAGCCTATGAACTTTCCTGCTGACCCTCATATCACCCCCTTGATAAATCAACCTTGGTAAAATTTGAACCTGAGTTCCATGGCTAGAAGGCTAATTTTCTAACCATTTGGCAATGTGCCCATATGATTAATGTTGAGTAAATTAAAACACATATTCAGGGTGTTTTAATTTGATTTTTTCTGCATATATCCCAATGTGTATTTTGTATAGATGAATATTCAGATAATTTTTCTATTAAATGATAAATTTAATATTAATTTTTATTTACTTCTCAGAGGAAGATATACCTTAATTTCATGAGAAAATCATTTACAAAAAAACTTTTAATCATTATCCTGTTTAAAGAAGAGGTTACTGTACTCTAACACCAATTAAGCTATTTTAATATATTTTAATTAATTCCTTAATGATAATTTTGATTAGAGATGATTTTTATTGCACAAATTAACACCATTATGTGAGATGATGTGTGAATGAAATGAAACACAAAGGCTGGCATAATGGTTTGTGACATGGAAAAGAAAATCAGCTATCTGAGTTCAAATCCAAGCTTGGGTTGTGTATGAACACTTTTACTTTTGGAAAAAGCAGGAACATTCTTCTCCCTGGACTTTGTCTATTGATAGATATCTTGACAATATCTCATCACTTGCATGCCACAGATTAATGTGTGTGTGTGTGTGTGTATGAGAGAGGCAATGAATGGATAAAGTGTATGAAGTTTATACCCTTAATATCATTTTGAAAGATAGATCTGAACAGACTGAAATAGATAGATAGATATGAACAGACTGAGATTGATAGATATATAGATATGAACAAACTGAAATAGGTAGATATGAACAGATTGAGAGATAGATGTATAGAGAGATATATATGAAAAGACTAAGGTAGGAACATATGAACATACTGTGATAGATATGAGAAGACTGATCGGTAGATAGATAGATATGAACAGGCTGACACACACACACACACACATACATACATACATACATACATATATACATATATAAATATAAATATAAAAGTGAACATTGAAGTCAACACTCAGAGGCAACAGACTGTTTCATGCTGGACACAATCGTCAGGCCTGATGATTGTGTCCAGCATGAAACAGCCTGTCGCCTCTGAGTGTTGACTTCAATGTTCACTTTTATATTTATATTTATATACACTATCTCTGATATTGAGCACTTTATCCTTATCCCATAAATATAGCACACCTTAAAACTATATTTCTTCATATATATATATATATATATATATATGGGAACAGACTGAGATAGATATGAACAGACTGAGATAAATAGATATGAACAGACTGAGATTTATAGATAGATATGATAGATAAATAGATAGATATGAACAGACTGAGATTGACAGATGCATACATATCTTCTTCTCCTATGTTCTGTGTTCCTTTCAGGACATTGGCGATCATGGCTCTTCATAATTTCCTGTTGTTGTAGCTCTTAATAAATCTTGTCTTTTTGTTAACTCCCCTAAACCTTGCTCTGTCAAGCTTGATAGGTTATGCATCGTTTTCTTCTGTCCATCTTGCCCCTAATCCGTGCTGTGAGTCTAAAATCGTCCAAGCCCTCGTTCCTCATTATGCTCACTTGAAATTTCAACTATCTCTTCCTGATGTCATACACCGCCTCTTGGTTGCTGGTGTTCCCGGGTCCGCCCTGACCCGGGCTCGTGGCACCTGTTGTTGTCCCATCTATGGGCGAATACTTGGCCCCACAACCTGACTATGAAAGTGTAAAGATGGATTTTAGTGCCAGAAGCGCTTTGTGGAGAAAACAGTATCAGCAATATCTTTTTGACAAAAAGATCATACCTACAGTAGGATCTTGTCAGCATTGAATAGCCCATTGAGGTTGATATGTCACAAAACAAAGCGAACCAAACTATACATTTTTGAAAAAGATCACAAAAGACCAGAATGAAAATGAAAAAATATTATTACCAGCTCTACGTTTTCGAAAAATATTATTGCCAGCTATACGTTTTTGAAAAAAACATTATTACCAGCTCTACGTTTTTGAAAAAATATTATTACCAGCTCTACGTTTTTGAAAAAATATTATTTCCAGCTCTACGTTTTTGGAAAAATGTTATTGCCGGCTATACGTTTTTGAAAAACCAGAATGAAAATGAAAAATATTATTACCAGCTCTACGTTTTTGAAAAATATTATTGCCAGCTCTACGTTTTTGAAAAATATTATTACCAGCTATACGTTTTTGAAAAAAAAACATTACCAGCTCTACGTTTTTGGAAAAATATTATTACCAGCTCTACGTTTTTGGAAAAATATCATTACCAGCTCTACGTTTTTGAAAAAATATTATTACCAGCTCTATGTTTTTGAAAAAATATTATTATGATTTAAAACACTCTTAAATACAAAAAAATCCAGTTTCAGCATTAAATGACCCATAGGGGTTGATATGCTGGTAAAACAAATAAACAATCAATCAATCCTGATGTCATAAGTAAGTGTCCTTTTAATTTTCGTTTTCTCTAAAACTCCATCATTTCTCATATGTTTCATCCATGGTATTCTCAGCATTTTTTTTCGTAAAACCAGTCTCTTGTTCATCTGTGAGGAGTTTGTCCTCTATTCACTGCCATATAGGAGGACTAATATTATTATGTAACAGTTTAATACTCTTTTCTTTGTTTCTAGAAAATTTTATTGTTTCATAATACAAATTTTTATGTTGCAAAATGTTTATTTTTATGGCTAGAATGTTGTTGATCCCCATGAGTTTGCTGATGAAAAGTATAAGCTGGAACGAGAAGAGAAAAAGACAGCTGGAAAAAGAGTAAGCAAAAGACGAAAAGATCTAAAAAAAGAGATGGATAAGAAAGAACATAGAAACAGAAACTCCCTCAATGGAATTGGTTGGTTTTGTTTAGTGGCATATCAACACCTCTATGGGTTATTTAATGCTGAAATCTAAATATTTTGAACATAATTTTATGACTTCAACTAAATATATTTAGAACGCAATTCTATGTCTTCAACTAGAGATAAAATGTATTGCTGGCCATGCATTGTTGGCCTTTTTTATATAAAAATGTATTGCTGGTATTTTTACCATAAATATGTATTTTTATACTTTCATAGTGTTTTTGTTTGGGGAGGGGGCTCACTATTTGCCTATAGCTGGGACCCTAATCACCACCTAATCACCCTAATGTCACCACCTCAGTCACGGTGGACCTGGGAACAAGAGCAAATAAGAGTCAGTTCCACACTCCTCAAAACCTCCAATCTCCTGATCAGAGGCATTGCTGCTGGATGTAATTTATTGTCATACCCAGGATAGTTAATAAAGAAAAATAAGTAAAAGGCATTGAATGTCATTTCCTTTCTTTACTCGTTTAATATATTTAGTCATTAGAGAAACACTGATGAGATATAGGGTGGCTTAATGGGTAACAACACAGAAAACAAAATCAGCAATCTGAGTTCAAATTCTAGATGTGGGTGTTCATATTAATTTTGCATTTATACTTTTGGGAAAGGCATGAATCAACTTTTTCTTGCAATTTGTTCCATCATTTGATATTACCTGATGAAATAACCTGCCACTGACATAACATAAGTATCAATAAAGATCAGAGTTGGTGTGTGGGCACTAGTGGAAACCACTCTCCCATAGATACCATAATTGCTCCAAAAGTAAAAAAATAAAAAGTTGCTCTTACTTTCAACATATACTATATATATATATATATATTACAAAGAGTCAATCATACCTTGAATCAATCAGCAATATATATATATATATATATATTGTGTAGCAATTTTTAACATATTTTTGTTTTAATCTCATATAATAAATAACATTAAGCTTTACTCTGTATATCAGCCCTTTTTTAAAAATTAAATGCTACAGACAGTGAAATTATATTCCATTTGTTCTTATCCATTATCTGGAGATATATATATATACAGCGTGTCCATAATGTTTGTGTGCACTTTAAAAAATTTATAACTTTATTTGTATTTGTGATAGAAGTAATTTGTAAAAAGGATTAGAAAGAAGTAAATCTATATTTATATTTTTAAGGTTTTATTGAAATTTTATTTAAGTTTCCACATCTCCTCCATCATTAGCAATACAAAGGGTAATACGATTTTGCAGTTCACGGAAAACATTTGCCAACTGATTTACAGTAATGCCTGAAATCACATTAGTTATTTTAGCTATACTTAAAACTAGGTACATTAAACTTTATAACATTTTTTACAGATTTTTTCTATCGTCAATACAAATAAGTTTATAAATTTTTTAAAGTGCATATGAACTTTATGGACACCCTATACATATTATATATATATATACATACACACTTGTGCACATATCTAGTAACATATGCCCCCAACCTCAACAATAATGTTTACCGTGATTAAACTGAAAACGTAATAAGAAGTTACCATAAACATGTTATACTCAAAATTATACAAAGAGCTAAAAATATAATTAATACCATTGCTTGAACTTCTGCAGAGTCAGAAAAATGGTTTCCATTGACTCTTTGGGATTGCAGGGAATCAGTTTGAATGCCACTATGAAAAGCATCATACTTCTGAACAGAAATGTGATGAGAACACAATTTCACTCTGGAAATATCTTAATAATAAAAGTTTTCTATTAAATTATCAAAATGGTTTAATTCTTTTTCATACTATGAAGTGATTTGTTTC
The DNA here is from genome assembly GCA_964036315.1 of Acanthosepion esculentum. Taxonomy (NCBI): domain Eukaryota; kingdom Metazoa; phylum Mollusca; class Cephalopoda; order Sepiida; family Sepiidae; genus Acanthosepion; species Acanthosepion esculentum. The sequence goes on along the minus strand of OZ038485.1, from coordinate 27,693,988 downwards.
CATTCACAGACTCAAAAGAATATATATATATATTATAAATTAACTGATATAAAATACGTTTTTTGTGAAAAAAAAAAATATATATATATAAATATATCTATATATATATATTTTTATATATATATATATATATATATATATATATATATATATATATATATATATATGTATGTATGTATGTATATGTATATATACTATTATTTTGGCGGGAGCAGTTTTTAATATGTTTATTACTTCATTTATTTATTTGGATTGATTATCTTTCCTTGTTTTTTCTAATGTTTAATTTATCGTCTTCGGTTTGTTAGTTTGTTTATTTATTTATTTATTTGGATTAATTTAGAATAATTTATTTTACTTGTTTTTTATTATTTACTAGCAGTAAAACCAGGTGTTGCTCGGGGTTTTATGTAGTTAAATTGCTTTGGGGTTTGAATTATTTAACTTACGCATGTATCCGGGGTTGTTGAGGTCACTGATAGGCCGGGAAACTCATTGGTAGCAAAATCAATGAGTTCAAGGGCAACTGGTTGCAATAGGTGGCTGCTGTGTTGTTGCTCCGTGCTTTCCCGAAGACTGCCACCCGTTCATAATCGGTCAAGATTTTTAATTCTGGCAATGTAAAATAGTGGTTGTGTTTTCACTGTAGAACTCGCCCCTTCATTATTAAGTCCATAAGTTTTCCCAGTTTTAAGTGGAATTTTTTCCGATAACTGATATCAATTTTTAAAAACAAAGAACAGCATCTCAAAATTATAAGTTGCTCAACGTGATTTTGGTGGATATCACTTGTAATTTGTGAAAACTATCACTAAAAAACTGATGAATTTTTTTCCAATCAATATTCGACCTCCTATCAGTTTTATCGATTTTTTCCAAAATCAGAGGAACAGTCAAAAAATCTGATGTCAAGTACAAATGCCATAGATTTCTGATCTGTGTGTGAATTTTCATGCCAATCGGACGAACGGTTTGCTCAGGATGAGGTAACAAACACACTAACAGAATGCCATTTATAGATACAGATTTATTATACTGTATATTTTTATTTACTCTTTTCAGTTTTCGATTTTTAAGTAACGTCGTATTTTTTTTTATTGTTATATAACAGTTATAGCTATGTTTTTCGTCCGATTATTGGTTTGATTTTTATAGTCTAATATTTTGTTCATCATGGTTTGTTAATTTGTTTATTATTTACTTTATTTATTTGGGGTCATTGATTTTGTTTTTTATTTTTTATTTATTTATTCTATTTCGTCTATTCTAACGGGTGTGGTTTGTTAATTTGTTTGGGTTAATTTATTTTACTTATTTTATTGTCATTGTGTTTATTTATTTATTATTTATTTTATTTTATTTATTTTTTTAAGTTGAAAAAAATTTTTAAAAAATATTTTTTTAAATCTCTGATATCCCATAAATATAGCACACCTTACCTTAAGAGTATATATATATATATATATATATATATATATATATATATATATATATATATATATATATATTAATACTGATAAACAAACTAGTGAAATTTTATCATCATAAAGCATACCCTGAATTTTCATCTATCACAATGATGGGTTTTCTCACACATCATATAATTACATTTTAAACACCCAATATTTGAAAAAAGATAAAAATGATATAACATATAAATGCTGAAAGTACTCAGTTATTAAACAATTTATATTCAAATTATCAACAGAAACCAGGAAAAGAACTCAAAAGAATCCTTTACAAAAAATTTTGACTGATCTTTAACCGAATTTGTATAAGTGAAAAACTGCTGCCCAAATACATCTAATAATCTACATAATAGATATCAGCATTTATCTATGTATATGGTAAAGTTATGGTTTTAAGGTATGCTATATTTATGAATAAAAGTACTTAATATTGGGGAGAGAGCATATGCAAATATAAAAGTAGATACTGATGTCAAATGGCAACAGTCTGTTCGATGCTTGAACATAATCTTCAGGCCATCTGAAAATAAAATGGTCTGAAGATTGTGTTGAAGCATGAAACATATTTTAGTATTTATATACTGTGGTGAAAATAAAAGAACTCTTTAATCTTTCTTTGACTTTCCAGGACTGAATGATTTCCCTTTGTTTTTGTCTTCCTCTCTCCATGAGGTAGTCGGCCATTTTTCTTGTAACGGTTTGCTACCGGAGTAGATTTCTAGTAGAATAAAGCTTCACTCAAGCTATACGGACTCAGCCTTCTTTCACTTCCACTCAAACCCTTTTTCATAACATATACATAAGTGTTTGGTTGTGAAAGGCAAGGAACATCGAGGATTAGGTCTTTAAACAACTTGTATTTGTTTGATATACATGGTATCTTACAATGTTGTTGGAAAATTGGTGAAATGCCAATTTCAGTTGGTGATAGTCAGGAAGGGTAGCAGTTGGAGCTGACCGATTTCTTGGGTGGGTTTGACCGAGGCCACAGGATATAGTCATTGGTTGTGTCTGATGCATGTGTTGATAAATCAAAGTTATGGAGGTGGGTTGATTTGTGGTAGGGTTCATTGGTTGCCGAGGTAATGAGATTCGTGCAGCTCACTGTGAGGGAATGCCTATAATGAGTCAGGTTAGTGGTGCTGACAAAGTCAGATGTTGTTTCAATGAAATGGGGTTACAGTGATGACGGCAAGGGAATGCTTGTAATGAGTTGGGTATGCCAAGGTGATAGCATTGGTAACTAGGAATTAGGTGGGTTGATTTGTGGTAGGGTTCATTGGTTGTCGAGGTAATGAGATTGGTGTAGCTGGTAGGCCTGTGGTGGAATGTCTCACTGTGACGTTATGCCTGTAGTGAGTCAGGTTGACAAGGTGACAGCATTGTCGATGAGGAAGGCTGGGTGGTGTCGACATTGAGATGTTATAAATCATGACAGTTTGGCATTGAGAGCCTGGTGGTATTGAAGCTGGATAGTTGGCTATATTTCATATGTGTTGTTAGAGATCATGTTGGTGTGTCAAGGATGGTCTCTGCTAGATTCCATGTGTGATGTTATAAATCATGTTGGTGAGTAGTGAGAGCTAGGTGGTGTCAAAGATAGTCTCTGATTGTTTCCGTGTATGAAGAGTTGGGGGAGTAGTCAAGCCTGGTCATGGCAGTGATGATGGCAGCACCCTGTATGTTGACAGGTGTTTGTTATAGGAGGCCTGCTTTTAAGTAGATCTGACATTCCCCAGGAACATCTCCTTTTCCAGTGGGAGCATTCACAATTGGCCAGTGTTGCTTTCATTGCAGGGGCTTGTTTCATTGACTGGATGTGATGCTCAGAGCCTATGTACAGAAAACAACTTTTATATTGTTTTCTGCCTTCATGGCATTCACATCCAGTCAGCATGTAGAATGAATCACAGCAGAGTATACTATATTCATAAGCTATATTAACCAGCAAATATTCATCCAAACAAGTTTGATTAAAAAGAGCCAACAAGGTCTATTTGCTTCATTTTTTTATTATATTTTTCAAATTTCTGAATAAGGTGTCAGACCTTCAATTATCTCAGTCATTTTCAAGAAACAATGTGGTGTCTGTGTCATAGGCAAAAGTGCTCGGATGAACTACTTTCCCTGGTCCTACCAATTCAAACCTTCACGGCAATGACATGCCATACTACTTACATAGTAGCAAACCACCCACATTCCCTCTGTATTCCATCAGTAACAGCTTCTTTCCACGAACCACTGCACTGTTGAACCAACTCACAAGAGGATATTTCGCTGATCACTATAATCTTAACCTGTTCACGGCTAGTGTTAACGATCATCTTGAACTCCTATCTGCACAAATTGCCTTCTAATGTCACCCTCTATCTTGCATGTCCTCTGTGCTTTGTACAGGGTGAACCTTACTGTTAAAAACAAAATTTTAAATTCCTTTGGTCATTCTTTGGAAAGATGAAACTTTGAAATAGTCTCGGGCGATATGTGTAATGGATATCTATCTATCTCTCATGGTCTCTTCATATCTCTCTCTCTCTATTTATCTATCATGGTCTCTTCATATCTCTCTCTATCTCTATCTATCTCAGTATATATTGGTTTGGTTTATTTTGTTTTATGGCATATCAACCTCAATGGGTTATTTAATGCCGACAAGATTTTTATTGCTGCTAATACTTTTTTTTATCTATCTATCTATCTATCTATCTATCTAGATAGATAGATAGATAGATAGATAGATAGATAGATAGATATATGTGTGTGTGTGTGTGTAGATAGATAGAAGAGATAGATTTGCTTATTAAAAATCAAATACAATTCTATTGCTATAATTGTTTCCAGCTTATTGATCCTCAAGTGGGATTGATTTTCATGTGATAATCTTGAGAAACCCAGCCTGATGATCATTTTCCCTGAATCAGTTTTCATTTCTCTTTGATAAAACTCAACCATCTACTCTTCTAAACTTGACCCTAATTTGAAAGTGCATACAAACTGAATAAAACTAGCTAGTCATAATGGAATTAATGTCAATTTTATGCAATTCACTTTTAGTGTGTGCCAATAAAATCATTCTGATAAAGTCCTCCATGTTTGACATAAGGCCATTTCTAGATATTCATTTTTAACACAGACTTTTATAAAATGAAACACTATAGAATACCTGGAGATGACCAAATTTGTGGCTCATCATATAACAAAAAAAGAATTGAGTTTTGAATCATGGCTTGTACATAAGTTCAAGCATCAAGTAATTATTTACTAAATATACATCAGTATGGCACATAGCTAAATTAGAAGGGCACAATAGTTAGGAAGATTGTGAGCCAATCATTTCAATGGGGAGTGTTTGGGAATTATGTATTCGAAATCCTGGCTTTTACCAAGATTCAAACAACAGAACCTGGCTTCAATGAGAATAAACAACTGCCTTAACCATGAGGCAGACCTCAAATAATTATTTACTAAGCTTAATTTGGCATGTTGCTAAATTCAAATGAAATGGCATTTAGGAAGATTGTATTGAGCCTGATGTCTCAATAGGAAGGGTTTTGACATTTTGAGGAGTGTGAATTTCAGTACCTGACCACTGCAGTGGTGAACCAAAAAAACTTGGAGAGTTGAGTTAAAGGGAAATAACTGAGACCTTCTGAAGAGGCATGGCACGTGGAACTAGAACAATCTACCCCGGTGGACGAAATAAGGGGTTTGGTTTGAAATTCCAATCACCCGAAGAAGGCCGGAGTGTACAATGGCTGAAACCTTGTTAATATGGCAATGAAAATGAGCATAACTGTCCTGATAATATAAATAATGTAAACTGTGTAAGTAATCATAATACCTCATCTCAGAAATATAGACAGAATATGAATTTCTATTACTGCCTCTTACTAAGATTTGAACACCAAAATATGGCTTTAGTAGGAATACACACTACCTCGGCCATGAGGCATATATCAAATAATTATTTACTGTGTTTAAATTAATTTGGCCATGAGCTGAATTAGAAGTTAACCAGAGTTAGAAAGATTGTATTGAGCCAATTTCTCAAGTCAGGGAGAGGGTTCTATCTTGAAAATCTGCACTCAGAATCCCAACTCATACTTTTGCTCAAAAATTAATCATCAGCCAATCCCTGTTGCAGACATCTGCTCAGGCACATTTAAGTTTGTTCAACACAATTAATTTGAAAATAATACGTTTTTGAAAGTGATAAAACAATTAACAATCAGTTATTTTTCATTCATGTTTTCAAACTGAATTTCAGCAAAATCTTTAAAAATTAAACAAAGTTATTTTTAGTTTTGAACAACAAAATTCCAGTCAATGCAAAATGTTGTCAGAATGTTCCTGAAATAATTATAATATTTAATAGAAATGAAGGTGCAGTTCACACAAATTAGTACCCAGTTTAATGAGCTAATCTTCCAAAAGGTTTTATATTATCTACATGTGTTCAGTTATTACGTAAAATTCTGTTGGAACATCTATGTGGCCTTTAGGCAAGCAATGATATCCTGGCATCAAGTTTTGCATGCATTGCAGTAGAATCTTAAAATGTTTTATCTGGCAAATATTCCTTGGTTTAAACTCAGGTTTTTGAGTAGCATGTGAAATTCAAGACTAGTCAAGTGTCAGTTCCAGAGGATAAGTGTTAAGCGTGACCTATCACTAGACAAATCATAGTGAGAAAAAATTAGAGTGTGAGGCATAGTAAAAAAACAAAGACTGTTAAGAACTACAAAGCATAGGAAGTTGTGGAGAGGCATGATCCGCCATGTCCTGAAGGGATACAACACATAATGTTAGAGATTAAATTTATCCAAAGTTTACTTGATTCTCTGTAAAATCACGTCTCTTCAGATGAACAACACTCCTCAAAATTCAGATGTGATCCTATTCACGAGAGGGATTATTAGTGTATATTACTTACTAAGAGCTACAAAGAATAGGAAATTGTGGAGAGCCATGATTACCCACATCCTGAAGGGAAACAGCACATAGAGGAAGAAGATTAACAGTTGCCCTCACCCCACCAGCAAACTGTTAACAACTTTTTTGGTGACAAACAGACAGGAGTTTATAAAACACTGACAAGGCTAAGAAATAAAAAAAATTACATGTTTTTATTTATAATAACAATAGTAGCATGTGACCTGGGAAATATATCATTAACATGGTAAGGTGAAATTTTGGTCTTTACATATTGACAATAACACTGGCCTACACATGCTTTGGCACAAAGCAAATAATACATTTCCTGGCTAATTTTGGGATCCTGAGTTCAAAAATAAAGTCCATTTTTACTGGTTAGCTTCACATTTTGCTGTAAAGAACAGTATTTAAAAAATGACCATCTAAAACCAAATTTCTCATAATTTCCAATTAATTCTGAATGTCACCAATGTTATTAAATACCTAGTTGATTAAACATCTATGATTTATATTATGATAATGCATAATGATAAGGACAGTGTAATTGTATTGTTCTATGTTATGAACATAAACATAAAGTCCTTCAATATAATGAATGGTGATAATGACAGTGTAATTGCATTGTTTTAAGTTATGACAGGAAACATTATGACATCCTTTGATATAATACATAATAATACTTGATGATAATGACAGTGTATTTGTATTGTTTTAATTTATCAATGGAAACATTGTAAAATCATTCAATATAATGCATGATGATAATGACAGTGTAATTGTATTGTTCTAAGTTATGACAGAAAACATAACATCCTTTAATATAATGCACAATGATAATGACAGTGTTGTTCTAAGTTATGACTGCAAACATTATGAAGTCCTTTGATATAATACATAATAATGCATGATGATAATGACAGTGTCATTGAATTGTTCTAAGTTATTAATGGAAACATTATAAATACCTGAGATGTAATCACTTTACATCGTCTGAATCAAACATTTTTAATAGAAAACTCCAGTTTGTCAATTTTATCTTTCGCTTTAGGCAATGTTATTAATAGGCAAAGCAAAAGATTCCACCAGAACATTAAAGTCATGGTTATGAAGGAAGATCGGATTAAACAATGATGGCTGATGACTACTGGAACTTAAAACAGACTAAATCTACTAAGCATTTACAAAAATTAAATAAGCAAACTTTCTTGCCACAGTTACCAATTGCTCTCAATATTTTAATTCTAATAATTTATTATTATATTTCTTTCATATTTCAGAAGTTATGTTTTCTTTATTTCACACTAAGCTTGTGTTTAAAGATAGGAAGTTGTGGAGAGCCATGATCATTCATATCCTGAAATGACATGGCACATAGAAGGAGGAGAATATTGTGTTTAAGCTTCAAATTAGAGTCTGTCTATATTTCTGAGATGAGGTATTATGTACAGTATTTACATTAGTTGGACTATTGTCCTCATCTTTGTCGCCATTTTTCTCACAACGTTTCGGCCGTTGTATGCTCCGGCCTTCTTCAGGTGGTTGGAATTTCGAACTGAACCCTTTATTTCGATCACTGGGGTAGTTCCACGTGCCATGTTTGATGGATGTCAGTTATCAGTTATCTCCTGCTAATTTTCCCTCTGAAAGTTCTCCACTGCCTTAACCGGGTATTGAACTCACACTCTTTGGGTCTGTCACTGGATCTAACCAACGCCTTTATCCACTGTGCCATGTGTCCTTGAGTGATCGAAATAAAGGGTTCAGTTCGAAATTCCAACCACCTGAAGAAGGCCGGAGCGTACAACGGCCGAAACGTTGTGACAAATATGGCGACAAAGATGAGGACAATAGTCCGACTAATGTAAATACTCTTCAAATTAGAATTTATTTTTTTCTACACATTTATACTGACGTAACCCAATCATTACCATTTTTTTTTTTTTACATAGGATATGGCATTCTAAAACTAATGGTAGAAAATTAATTTTATTTTTGATTCAGCATCTGAAAATTATTCTAAATTAGCGAAAATATCTTATGCACCATTTCAAAAAAACATTGTCAGTCTGTCTTGGGAGAAGAACTGAGAAACTGACTCCCATTTGCACTTCAGGTAAAATATTGAAGAAAATATATAATTATCATCATTGTTGTGATTGCCTAAAGTGAATCTCTTTGTTATATATTTTAGTTAATAGGGGAATCTTTGAAAATACTGTTCTGTAGTTGGTTATAAGAATGACTCGAAGGTCTTCACTTAACAAAATTATACATTTGTAGAAGCATTATAGCTTGCAAACAGGACCAATTTTGGTTAACCATTCCTCAACAAAAATCATAGACTAGAATATATTTGAGATCTTGGATTAATATTTTTCGGCCCTTTCTTGTTTGGCATTTTTTATGCATTTTGTTTATTAATTTTATGTTTAAATTTACCAGCCCCTTTTGGACAGTAATTCCATAAATTCAGGACCAGTTCAAGAGTCATGTGCCCACTACTGGAATCTATTATATACCCCCACTGAATCTATTATACACCCCCTGAATCTGATACCCTTGAATCTATGATATGCCCCACACAACTCTACTACATTTCAGTTTTCAGAAGATAGTATTAATATAAAATACAAATTTATTGTAACCTAATTGTTGTGACCTAGGGAACGTTACTGAATAGAAAAATCAAATGAAGGTTGGTAATGAATGATAATACTTAAGACACGAACAACACATATAAGATTCTCCAGTGGTGCGTAGAAGAAGTAGTCAGCTACTGAAAGTGAATCAAGTAAAACTGCTCTCTATTAATCACCAGAGAGATCCTTCCCTGCTCCCCATTAGAATGCCTGACACTCAACTTCTCGAGAGCAACTCTCTGCAGCAGCTCAGTCTCACGTTGTCTGTTGACCTGAGATGGAACAAATACATTGAGTCAATTGCTTCGTCCACCGCAAGGAAAGTTGGCTCTCTGTGCTGCGGCAGAAAATTTTTCTCCCCGGAATCGATCCTTCAAATCTACAAATCAACCATCCATCCTTGCATGGAGTATTGCTGCCATATATGGTCAGGAGCCCCTTCTGTTTGCCTCAAGGTTCTTGATAAGATCCAGAGATGGATATGCAATGTAATTGGCCCTGATCTGGCATCTCATCTGCAGTCGCTCTATCACAGATGTGCTGTCACCTCTCTCTGTCTTTTTTACAAATACTTTCATGGTAATTGCTTTGATGAGCTGCTTGTGCTGGTTCCCAGACTTCATGAATTCAAGCGTCCTACAAGGCTGGCATCCAGCTCTCACCCTTTCACTGTTGAAACTGTTAAATGTAGACGTCTCTTCTACTCCAATAGCTTCATATCTTGCACCTCTCACCTGTGGAACTCCCTTGCCTATTCCTGTTTCCCTGAGAGCTATAATCTCCAACTATTCAAATGCAATGTCAATCAACATCTCCAGTTGCCTTGATCTATCCACTATCCTTCTCCTCATCCTTTCCTCTATCACTCCTATCTGCTCTCACTCCAAATCCTCTGTAACCCCTTGTGTGCTAGTGGCTTCCCGCCTTGCTTGGGGTGAAATGCTTAAAAAAAAAAGAAAAAAAAAGTGAATTCCACAATGAATCTCCAACTGCAGACCAACATACAGTATTTACTACTGTATATTTATGTGAATGGGGACATACCTATTATCGTCTGTAGGTATGATACAACATTATGTACAATAATGGTTCATATGCAATATAGGTGAACAATTCAACAAGAAAAATCGAAAATAAATACAATGTATCTAAATACAAATTAGAGACATACCATAAAAGATCATTCCATCTTAAATAAATCAACAATGTTTTGCTGCAATTTTTAACATCAACTTGAGATTTTTCTCGTTACAAAATTGAATATGTCTAACACGACATAAAAAATTGAATTTTATGTAGTGTTTTTTGAGAATTAGCATGAGCAAAACAAATTTATGGATTTGAATGAAAAAAAAGAGTATCCTTTAATAGTCAGTTGTTCTTAGTCTAATTTGCAACATATATAAATGTAGGTAGAGAAAAGAAAATGTTCATGATATAGCAAGGGTCACAAAGCACTGCCCGGGGACTCCAATTATACTCCTTCCTGGTTGGGTGGGGTTTGGGAGTAGTATGCATCAGACATGTGTAACAGTAACAATAACATGTTAGTTGTCAATATCCATGGATATTCCATGGGCCCAGCTGGTATTCACCTTACAAAAATTTAATTATTTCCCTAAGGACTTTACAAAATTTTAATTACTCTCTTAAAGCCTTCACCATACAAAATTTTGCCTATTTCCCCCAGGAATCCACCTTACAAAATGTTAATTATTGCTCTTAGGCCTTCACCATGCAAAATGTTATCAGTGAAATTCAATTAAATTTTATAAAAGAGTGGGCCATGGGCCAAAGAACAATTGATTAAATCTTGGAGAAGCTCTAGGCCAGAGGACAATTTTTACCTTGTATTCACAATCTATAAATTATTAAGAAAAGTAACTCTTATTGTCATATCTATCCACCAGTGATAGAAATATGGTTCTACAGAAAGATGCTGAGAATACCATGGACTGAACATGTGAGCACCGATGAAGTTTTAGATAAAATGGAAACAAAATAGGACACTTAACATCAGAAAATGACAATTGAAATATTCAACAGCACATAATGAGGAAAGAGGGCTTAAAAAATGTGATACTCACAGGATATATGAAAGGCAAGGGTGAGAGAGGAAAACGGTTCATAACCTGCTTAGTGAGCCTGTGTAAATGGATGGCAGAACAGGGATTAGGAGAGATAAAAAAAGAAAAGACAAAATCTATTAGAGTTATAAAGACAGGAAATTGTGGCAAGCCATGTTCATCAATGCCCTGAAGGGACATGGTACATAGAAGAAGAAGATCCTCCTATATAGCTGGATCATTTCATTACAGATGTAGAAGAGAGAGACTTGAAGTGGCATAGGTGTGTTTCTAGAGATTGATGTTTAGAATAACATGGACAGAACATGTATGCAACGAGGAAGTTTTTTGTTTTAAATGGGAACTAGGAAGACACTTATACTTAAAATCATAAAGTGAGTTGAAATTTCTAGAGCATATAATGAGGTTTTGAAAATTTGATACTCACAGGATATACTGAAGGCAAAAAGGATAGAGAAAAACAGCAAGTAACCCAAGGAGTATGTGTAAATGGCTGGCAGAACAATGGGAGGGATGATAAAAACTTGAATGTTGCTTACAACTACAAGGGACAGAAAGTTGTGGAGAACCATGAAAAAACCCATGTTCTCAAGGGATATAGCACATAAATGGCTATGATTTTTGAAAAGCATATATGATTTTCTCCTTGGCAATTATGAACTTTAGTCATCGTATAGTCAGAGATCCTTACTCTTTTTGTCAGTCATGTTGACAGAGTTATCTTCTCTCAATGCTTTCTCATTTTAATGTAGTTCAGTTTAGAATAATTTACAATTATTCAGGCCTTTCATGTCTCAAAAACATAAACAATAAAGAGAAGAACCTAAGCTATGTACTTCATTTTTTATATGCCATGTCCCTTCAGTATGTCAGCAATCATCGATCTCCACAACTTTCTATCCTTTGTAGCTCTAAGCAATCTTTGTCTCCTTAAATCTGAAGTCTACTCTACATCAGTAAGGAAATTGCTTAACATTCACTGCCATATATGAAGATTGATGATATTGCATAGAAGTTAAGCACTTAATACTTTGCTTAGTTTGGGGAAGGCATCTTTTATTATTCTAATGCAACTTCATATTTTTATGTTACATTTTCCATCATCTGTTATAACAATTCCCAGATAATTAAATTTCTGTACTTGCTTGATTATGACATCTTAAACTTGTAGTTCATATCATGGGCTGTCTCTCTTACTAATGACATTACATTCTCTATTCTTACAATAGATAGTTAATCCATTCTTCTTGCTTTCCTTTACTACCATGTCTAGGAGTTCCTGCAGTTTTCTTTCTGTATCTTTCACCAACACAGTGTCATCAGCATATCTGATATTGTTAAGATTGTGTCCTCCAATGATAAATCTTGGCAGAACATATGGTTCTCTTAGGATCAGTTTGCTATAAAGGTTAAATAATAAATCCAGTGAGAAGACATGTCATTTTTTTACATTCTTTGGTTTTTGTGCTCTTTCTAAAAAAAATTGAAAGATGTCAGTGGTTAGAAGAGCTCGATTCTAGTTGAAGAGCATTGCATTAGCAGCAGCAGCCACTGTTTATAAAATCACCCCTTTCTCTCCGAGAGTGCAATCGAATTATTTTGAGAGCATAAATAATCATCCACAGACATTTTCGCTGTATCTATAAAATGCTCCATTCATCCTCCCTTCTATTATTTCAATGTTCCCTACACCTTGGGCAATAAAACAACCCCATCATGATTGATTCACCTCCAAGTTTTACTGTTGGAATAATATTCTTCGACACATATTCAGTACCCTTCTTTGTCCAGACCTTTGTCACAGCATATCTGTCAAAAAGTTCAATTTTCGTTTTGTCTGACTCAAAATGCTACAGGTTTGATACAATACTCGTTCAAAAATCCAGTTTAGCAAGAACGTGTTTTCTCTTAAGAAGTGTTTTTTTATTTTTTTTACTTGTAGTCTTCAAAAAGGTGTCATCGATGAAGTGAATGACTAATTGTATCCGTACTCTGTTCACTTTTACTCCACTTACTCCTAGTACTCCCCGAAATTCTCTATGTAACTCGGGTCTCATTGCCAATTTTTCTCACCAATAAACTTGCCATACATTACGTTAACTTTCTATGATGACCAGAGTTTTTTGAGGGGATAAATAGAATGACATGTCTTCCAGTGACGAACTTGTGGCATGCTAATTAGATTTGGTTTAGAATTGTTAAGAAGGCTTTGGTGAAGGTTGCGTTTTTGGTTAGCACATCACATTTAAATTTGCAAAAGACACAAGGAAGAAATAACAAGAGATTATGTAGTAATCAACAATAAAATGTATTGGAAATAGATTTTTGTGAAATAAAATAAGACATATCTCGGCTGATTTGCAGGCAAATAAATGAACATACTCAAGATCGAGAGTCGGATGTGAACGGGACAAGGCCCCGTCACAAAATGACCACTATCGTCGTTTACGCATAGGCCCGACGCACGAGTTCCGGTCGAAAAATAAAATAATATTTGAAAGTGCTTCTATTTTTCGACCAATAAAAATGCTTCCCTCCTAATTATACTCGCGTTGTTTTTCGAGCCCGTTAAGCCATAAAAAACGCCATAAAAAGGGTCACATGGGGAAGTACAAGACAGTCAACGGGAGGCCGGGGAAGAGATCTGTCACGGTCAGTCTGGGCAGTCAGCAGCAGGAACGCCACGCCAACCAGTGGGAGCTACTATGAGAGATCAACCCAGATCAGCAGCCGGCTTATGAACTATACCACAAGGTAGCTGTCCTCAAACTACACGTTCCTATTGAAATAAATCACGTAAATCTATTTCTGCTGTTGTCGTATTTCTGTCTTGCAACCATATGCTTGTCTATAACATAGATGAGTACAACAATCCTGCTTGATAAAATTAAGAAAAAGGAAGTAGTTTCCCTTGTACTGATGCAAGATTGAAAATATGTATTAAAGAACTTTCTTGTTTAAATGTTCAGAGTTCAGTGATAAATGATAACTGAGTTCAAGTATGAAAAAGCTTGTACAAACGGATAATAGAATTTTCAGTTTGTTACTTGGCTTTTGGACAGACAGTTCACAGCGTAGTGCAATTGTAGTTTTGTGTCTGTGTGTGTGTGAGTAGAAGAATGTAGGTACATGTACGTAGTTGAGCTCTGTTGATTTATTTGTTCTACTACTGTTCTATTGTTTTATTTTCGTGGTATTTATACTTTTTGAGTAGGCTCCAGAGAGGAGCGGGAAAAATATCGAAAGGAATGTTTAAATTAGACAATTGGTCAAAAATCAACCAATCACTGATTTTCTACTAAACCAAGTTTGGCAAAGTCAATGGCAGAAAATTTGGTGTGGCTACTGCGATAGATAAATTGTCCTGTAGTAAACAGTACTTATTTTCTAGCCAATAAATATTAAATATTTTGTGGGCATGGTGTATCGGAGTAGTCACTACAAATCATAGCAACTGAACTCAATGGCACATTTTTAACCGACTAGATATCTTCCTATAACCAAGTCCATTTGTATGAAGGTCAACAATACGTTCATGGAGGTCTTGATCAACTATTTTGCCATTTTCCCCATTTTGTCAATGTTTAAAGGACGGTAGACAGAAAAAGAATTAGGCAATACTTTTAATCATTCCTAAAAGTAATCATAAAATTAATCTGGAATGTTTTAAAAACAACCCCACCCTAATTTGGAACATTCTAGTAAAATTTGAACACGTTTATAAAATAAAAAAAAGCTATTGTAAATAAAAAAAATGTGTTGTAAACTTTCGAGTTACTAAATATCAGTTTCTTCTTCGAGGGAGATTTTTTGAAGTTTTTTTTTATTGTTTCACTGAATACCTAAATGAATGTTCTACAGGATTAAAAATTTAATTAATGTAACTGTATATCAGTTTCTTCTTCGTGGGAGATTTTTTAAAGTTTTTTTTTATTGTTTCACTGAATACCTAAATAAATGTTCTACAGGATTAAAAATTTAATTAATGTAACTGTATATCAGTTTCTTCTTCGTGGGAGATTTTTTTAAGTTTTTTTTATTGTTTCACTGAATACCTAAATAAATGTTCTACAGGATTAAAAATTTAATTAATGTAACTGTATATCAGTTTCTTCTTCGTGGGAGATTTTTTTAAGTTTTTTTTATTGTTTCACTGAATACCTAAATAAATGTTCTACAGGATTAAAAATTTAATTAATGTAACTGTATTATAAATACCTAAAACATTTTTTGTAATGTGTTGTAAACTTTTGCATGACACTGTTTAATTGTTCAATTTCTCTTTTATTCAAGTTTCGTTAAAAATGACTGATAAGGTACTGCGGTTAAGTTTTTTAATTTAATTTTTCTTGTGTTCTTATCATTTTCTTCTTTTCAGAACACAAATTATATAGAAATTTTTCAAATGTTTTGTATGTCCGAGTGCTTTCGGCTATACTTTTAGTCATTATCAAGGATGATTTTATTATTTTTTTTACTTTTAACTGAATGCATGGATTGCTTTATGTATCTAGGGTTATAGGAATGTTTTATTTTCCAAACACGGTCAGTACTCAATAATATCAACTACGAACATCATAGTTGATATTACTAAGTGTTGTTTTTTTCTTTTTCATTAATAATGCTTCCATTATTTTTAGCCTTTTTTTTACATGTGGATGAGGCTATTATATTTATATTATCAACAAGTATGTTACAGACAGAATTTAATAGGTCTCTGTAGCGGACCGTGGGGTGAAGATGTGAAGAGATATCAGAAGGTTAAAATTTCCTGCTAGCCAGTCCAGCTACATGGGAATGTTGGACTTTAATTAAGTCCAAAGAAGACAAAGAAAACAAACAAGACCGATATATATGTAAACAGATATATATTAATAACAAAACAAGTTAAACAATGACTTGGACTGTTACATAGAGTTTGTATGGAGAAATAATGTATGTGTGTTGTGAGTGTTCTCTGTGTGTATTTAAATGAGTCCTAATTGATCTATGATCAAAGAGATGTAATGTGAATCTTCTTGTTAGGCATGTTTTCGTGTGTGTGTGTGTGTGTGTATTTAGGCAGCATATTGTCATTCAGATGGGTTTGGTCAAATAATTTAGACATACTGTTTATTTTTGTTTTACTCCTTTCAAGCTCACAAATCAATTTCTTTGCAGCCACAGAAAATTCATTAAAAAAAAATTCTGAAATTTTGTTTCAAATAATTTTTATTTTCCCAGGTACTTTCAATCTCATCTGAGACTATCTTCAGTGGGCTAAATTGTCTGTGGATGTGTATACATATTTCTGTAAATTCAAAACATTTTTACTGTTCATTTTACTGCGTTTTTATCATTCTATATCAGTTTCAAATTCACAAGGTTTTTTTCTCCATGCAAGGGAGGAAACGTTTGTATTTCCCTATTTATTTATTTATTATTATTTTTATTTTGTTGCTTAATAATTTTAATTGAAAGTTGTTTCAGTTGCTCCTATATAATTTTTTTCTTGTGTTAATGTTATTTGATGCAGTTGCTTTATATATTATATGATTAGTTAAACATTTATTATTAAGTGGGCAATTTGTTTTTATTTTGGCACTTACATTTATTGTTGCTATTTCGTGGGTTTGTGTTATTGTAATTGCTATTACTTTTGTTTAATATTTTTTTATTATTTATTTATTATTTTCTCCATATTATTCATACAACTATAACTGTAGGAGAATATGATATATAGATAAGACCATTAACTGATAGCCCCCTGTTTACACAACATTAAAAAAATGACTATTTAGATAATATCAATAATAATTAATAGAACTGTTTCCATTATACTGTCAAACATAGATAGAAATGAACAGAATGAGATCGATATATAGATAGATATGAACAGAATGAGATAGATAGATAGATAGATATGAACAGAATGAGATAGATAGATAGATAGATAGATATGAACAGAATGAGATAGATAGATAGATAAATATGAGCAGAATGAGATACATATGGGAGAAAATGCCAAAACAGTTAAATGTAACCGTCCCTTCTACCCCAACAGCTTCTTTTCTCTCATTTCCTGACTGTAGAACTCCCTCTCTCTTACTTGCTACCATGATAACTATAATCTTCAAAAATTCAAATGTAATGTCTATCACCATCTTCTGATGTCTTGACCCCTGTTCTTTTTTTTATCCTTTCTTCACCCCCCCCCACCCCGTACCCAGTCTTTTCTCTTACTTTTGCTCTCTGTAACTCCTTGCATACTAGCGGCACTCCCACCTTGCTTGGGTTGAAATTCTTATAAAAAAAAAAGGTTCTTTGTGAATGTGTAGCACCAGTCCACCATGTTCAAAGCAGATGATCTTTGCCAAGACATTCAGGCTTCAGTTGCTCAAAGCCTTTGTTAAATATTATCTTAGAAAAGCGGTTGTATACATCTGACAGTTTTGATATTTTTGAACAGATAAGGATTCCTCTTCTATCTTCTAGAGAAGCAAAATGAAGGCAGCAATCAAGAAACAGTGTGTGGAATATATTAAGCAAAATTTGGATGTTTCCATGGTAACCAGCCAAAACACTTAGTTTGATTTATCAGCCATATTTCCCAAGATATTGTAAATTCGGATTAGGATGTACAATGCTGTTCGCTAAAAGTGACTCACCTGATTTTTTTTTACTAAAAATATTTTTTGTCTCTTGTTTTTGGGATTAAAATAATTTTTAATCTTACTAATATAAAGACCCCTTCCCGACCACCTAGGAAAAAAAGTTTATTCACCCTAAGGTATTCTATTGATAATTATAAATTTGGATATAAATGAGATTCAGGAAAAAAAAACTGTGCAAAAAAAGTGACTCAGATATCGCATTCTCATGATTAAACTGGTAAATTTAAAGAGATTTTGACAAAATATTGAAAACTATTTTACAATACACCCAGAACAATATTCTAGAGAATTCTAGAACAGCTTAAATTAAATCTAGAGTATTCCCGAAAGCCTCATACAGTATAAAAACAGCTTGAAATAGCCAGTCAAGTCACTAACCAGATGAAAGGGTACAAACATGCATCAGAACCACTTAAGGCATCTATTATTGCCCTCTCAAAAGCAGGCAAGTCTACGAGAGAAATTGAAGAAATTGCTATAACCTCGCAATCAACTGTCTCTCGAGAGCTTAGGGCACATAATGATGCCACTCCTGCTCCAAGGAAGAAAAAGAAGGAGACGAAAGAAAAAGATTGATGATAGAACTGGCAGGGTAATCAAGACAGAAGTTGCGATGAATAGGACTATAACTAGCCAAGAAATTGCAGCCAGTCTAAGCGAAGAGCAAGGTGTTAGTCTTGCCTCTTCAACAGTCCATCGTTGGCTGTTAGAACAAGACTACAAATCTTGTAGACGAAGGTTTAAGCCACTAATAAGCATAGCCAACAAAGCCAAGAGACTTGAATGGGCTCACTATTACAAAGATTTCACCGTAGAAGACTGGAAGAATGTTCTCTTCTCCGATGAAACGAAAATTGAGCTTAATTCAAAGAATAAGGCTAGTCACTTTTATCGAACAGCACTATATATATATATATATATATATATGTATATAATTCTGATTAGGATGTATTTTGGTCATTATTGAATCACCAACATTTATTCCATGTTCCATCTGTCAAGAGGAAGTTCTACGCAGACAGCTTTTTCCTGCATAAACTGCTACTTTATAGAATAGACTGCTGAGTGGATGCTTCTCTGAACATTACAACTGACTTCTTCAAGTCAGAGGTCAATTACTATATATCTTCCTTTTCTCATAATCTTCACTTTCTTCTACCTCCTTTTTACATTCATATCACACACCTCATTCAGTAACACTCTATCATGAGTGACTCTTGAGTCTTATATTGAGTAAACATTAATTAAAAAAAAAAAAGAAAAAGAAAAGAATGATACTAATAATACTTTATTACATTCTCACATCCCCTAACAGATATTTACTATGGTTTGACAATACTTTGGTGGTCTAAGCTATTACTCATTGTTTAAAAATTCTGAACAAGAATAAGCTGTTATGTGCCATGTCCCTTCAGGAAGTTGGCGATTATGACTCTCCACATCTTCCTTTCCCTTGTAACTGTTAATAAGTTTTATCTTTTTGTTATTTCTCTCAAACCCTATTCTACCATCCATTTACTGAAGCTCATTAAGTATGTTATGTGCTGTTTTACTCTGTCTCTCTTTCCCTCAATCTGTTCTGTGGGTATCAGATTTTCCAAGCCCTCCTTCCTCATTACATACCCCAGAAATTTCAACTGCCTCTTCCTGATATTAAGTATAAGTTTCCTTTTTCTTTCCATTATCTCTAAAACCTTGTTTTTGCTCACATGTTCAGTCCATGGTATCCTCAGCATCTTACTGTAGAACTACATTTTTGTTGCTTGAAGTCTCTTCTTCATCTCTAAGGAGATTCTCCAGCATTCACTGCCATATAGGAGGACAGATACCACATAACAGTCAGTACTCTTTTCTTTGTTTCTAACAAAATAATTTTCTGTCTCTTAATACTCTGCTTAGCTTCTGGAATACATCTTTGGCCATCCCAATACATCCTTGGATCTCAGTGTTACACTTTCCGTTTTCTGTATTTTTTATTTTAGTGGAAGGTACTCTGTTCTATCATCCATTTACTCAAGATCATTAGATATGTTATTTACTGCTTTCATCTGTCTCTCCTTCCCTCAATCTGTCCTGTGAGTATCAGATTTTCCAAGCCCTCCTTCTTCATTATGTTTCCCAGAGGTTTCAGATGCCTCTTTCTGATGTTAATTATAAGTTTCTTTTTTGTTTCCATTTCCTCCAAAACCTCATTGTTACTCACATGGCATCCTTATAGGGTGCTTTCAAGGGTATACATTATTAGGAATACATGGTATACAGGATATATACATGTATTTCTAAATATATTTGTTATTGAATTGTTTTAAGTTGAAAATTAATGAGTCCATATCTATTTTCATGGATTCTAAATAAAATCTGCCCTTCATCATGCCCCCTATATTCCAAGATAAGGACCGCCCACAGGGAATCAAGTGATAACTTAATTGCAATCTCTCTTTCGCCATTAATCTTGCAAATTAGATTTGATTCAAGGATCACTGGATATGTTAGCTGCATTATGGATCCTATTCCCAGATAATTAGTCACTTTGGCTTTTGTCTTTGGTTTTTTACTGCTGTATTTAGACATGCAAAAATTGTACTGTATTATTTTTGCGCCTTTTTCTTCTTCTTCTATGTGCTGTGTGCCTTTAGGATGCAGGTGATCATGGCTCTCCACAATTTCCTAACCTTTGTTGCTGTTGATAACGTTTGTCTTTTCACCATCCTTACCATTCCTTGTTCTGCCATCCATTTACAGGAGTTTGTTAAGTAGGTGACTTGCTGTTTCCCTTCAGTCTGTCTTGTGAGTGTCAAATTTTCCAAGCCCCATTTTCTCGTTATGTGCCCTAGAAATTTCAGTTGTCTCTTGGAAGCTAAAAGGACACTTCTACTTTAATTCAGAATTAAAGCAGAAGTGTCCTTTCAGCTTCCATTTTCCCTAAAACTTCATAGTTACTTGTTCTGTCTATAGTATTAAACAAGATCTTGCTCAATAAACTGAGTGAAGAAATTTTAATAAAATTAAATAAGGCCTAAAGGTTAAATCCACTTTGACAGGAAGGGAGACAAGTTATTGCCAATACTTAGAACACAATTATTAAGCTGAAGAGTAGGAGTCTAATATCTTCAGGAATGTTTTAGCCAAGGATGGTGAGTTCAATCCTAGACAGGAATCAGCATAGTTAACACATGGTATTCTCAGCATCCTTCTGTTGAATCATGTTTCTGTTACCTCAAGTCTCTTCATCTATTAGGAGATTGTCCAACATTCACTGTCATATAGGCGAACACAACAATTCAATACTCATTCCTCAGAAATTTCAACTGCCTCTTCCTGATGTTAAGTATAAGTTTCCCTTTTCTTTCCATTATCTCTAAAACCTTGTTTTTGCTCACATGTTCACGTTTTTTTTTCATTTCAAATGAAATTTTCCTATTTTTTAATACTTTGCCTAACTTTTGGAAGGCATCTTTTGCCATTTTAATGTGGCTTCGGATTTCAGTGCCACATTTTCTGTCCTCTGTTAAAACACATTCCAAATATTGAAATTTTTTAACTTTCTTGATTTTTGTAGTTCCCATTTTTGGAATGTTCCTCTTATTAATAACTATATTTTTCGTTTTCTTTCAATTGATGTTTAGTCCATTTTTCCCTATAAGGGTAGGCTGAATAGTTCATAAGGCTGACTATGAAGGAGGGATACTGGAGCTGTGCATGATTTTGCATGCATTAATTTAAACTTTTCTTATTAATAATTGCATTGTTTCTTTTCATGTAAACTAACCTCTGTCTGTTCAACGAAGACTATTTATTCTGTTGGTCAAAAAATTCATCAACAGCAGATAAAATATCATCACTGCAATACTGGTTCTCAGCCAAGTTTTTTTTTCATGTTGGTGAACAGATGATTTTCAAATCAGGAGAATAGGGAGGAGTGATCAACCAGTTCCAAGCCATAGCCATGCACATCAGCCATCGAAACCTAGGACTTGCAAAATATTCTCAACTTCCTCACAGGAATAGCATTGGCTATTTGATTTCTAGTCAATTACCTGTCATCCATCAGCTGGTGGTGAATACAATGTTTTCCTCAGTGATGTCAGTTTCAGGGCATCTCCATCTTAGGTGATACTCAAGACTCTCCATTCCCCTCATAAATTCAGCTGCCCCTCTTGCAAAAATAACGAGTAACGACTTATTTTGAAAAGGGACAAAATTTGGATTCATGATGTTATCAAGTACCTGCAGAAAAAGAGTTTAGCCCCCAAGGACATTTATTGCTACATTAGGGAATGGTGCTTCAGATTTATCAACAGTGCAAATGTCAATATGAAGATTTCACATCTCTAGCATCACGACATCTTTCTTTCTTTTTGTGTGCCATGAAGTGATATAAGCAAAAATATGGTTTACATATTGTCCAGCATTCACTAATGATTAGTCAAGTTGATCTTAACTGATTTAGTAGTCAAACTTTGAAAGTCTAAAACTTAAAAACAAGTTTGAAAAATCAACATTGAGAAACTGAGCCAAGAAACAAGGCTAATTTCATCAACTGAACTTTGGAATGTCAAATTTAAAGATCAAACAGAAAAAAGGGACAACTTTGCAACAAATAGAGCCAGTAGAATAAATTTATTTTTTTCTTTATATATATATATATTCTGAAGATCACGCTTAAATTTTCATTGAACCTCAGCTGAGAAATGATTTTCTTATTCTGATCACCAAAACATGTTGACTTGAAATGCAAATTCTAAAAACAGATTTCTTTTTTAGTACATCTGAAAAATGGATGAAGGCAGATGTTGCAACTTTCACTTGGAAGATACTGAAAATTAAAGATTCATTTCAGAATGTTCTTAAAATTTTAATCACAATGTAATATTTTTGTTTCTCCAAGCCTTGAAGAATATAAAAATTTAAACACCAGTCTTGAAAAAGTATTCAAAATTTTGAGGCTGCATTTCAGTTTACACTAAAGCTGATATGAAAAATTCTAGCTTCAAAACTGTGTTGAATTAGCAAACTGATCTTTGAGATGCATGGAATTTAAATATCAAGTCTAAATTTATTCAAATTTGAGATGGTGGAAAATAGGTAAAAATTTAAAAGTGGATCAATAAATATTTTTAAAAATTTATAAAGGAACTCTTCCATAAATTTGAACAAGCAAAATGGAATTTTCATTTTAGGTACTTGAAATTCTGGAAAATTGTGGAATAGAAATTCAATCAGGAAAATAAAATTTTTCCTCGAAATTTGTTTTTGATACATTTTATTTTGCAATGTTAACTTTGGAAACTTCTCTAGTGAAATTTCCGAATGAAAAGAAATAAATTTTGTACACTTAATCTCATAAGGAAGCCTATTTCATGGATTGAATTTAGAATCGAGAGATTAACAAAAACAAAGAAAAGAACAAATGTCAAGAGATCTAATTTCATGAATTGATATGGTTAATTTAATTTTGAAAATTTTAATTTAAGGAATTGACTTTTATGCTATTTCAATCCCTTAAGTAGCCAAGTGTTATCAATTTTGTATCTCAATGTAATAATTCAAGGAATCAGTTTGTATATAATATTAATTCATCGCATTAAACTGCATAATCATGTTCTCTGTTTTTAAAACCTCAGGTTGAACGGCAAGCATACACAGACATTTCCTATTCTAGTCTGACACAAGGCCACAAGTATGAAGTACCATGTGAAGATCATGTCAGAATGGGATATGAGATTAGGGTTGTGGCCATCATCACCCAACAGATGTGTGCAAAACAATTCCATGTCAATGATTCAGTATATAACAGTTTCATTAAAAGCTGAATTTTGAGAATACTATGAACTGAGCAAGAAGAGGAAAATTTAAGAGACAGAAAATGAAAGGTCCTGTACAATCAGAAGGTACACAGCACATAATACATAATAATATAATTTGCATTATGCTAAATTATCTAAGGCAAAAAAGCAGTAATCATTAATTTATATAGTAAAAATATTTCTGGTGTAACAGAGAATCAGGTCAACCTGATAAAAGACTCCGAGTTGATTGTATGTGGTGTTGTAAGCACCAGGAGGTGCGTCCCCTTCCTCAATGGGCTGTTGAGAGAAGACGTTCTTCTTAGAGTAAATGGCACAGACTATTTGCATATGAACAATACTGAGCAGGTATTATCTGATAGTCAGCATGGGTCTGGGACTAGGAGAGCTATATAACACAAGTTTTTTTTCTCAGTCAAGAGAAGGGCTTTTGATATATAGATGTGTGTAATTTTAAGAATTGATTCATGCAAACCAGTAGGATGCCACCACTATATATATATATATATATATGTGTGTGTGTGTGTGTGTGTGTGTGTGCAGAAGGAATCATAAAATGACTTCAAAGGCTAGCTTATATGCTTTTCCTGTTACCCAGGGATTGTAGCCAGGCAGAAAGCAAGAGTATCCCTCACAAAACATGTCCATTTTGATTTCATTCACATTATGTGTGTATGTATGTTTGCATGTGTGGATGTATATTTTAATTCAATGACAGACCAAAAATATTTTTAGAAATTTAAAAGAAAAAAATCATAAAATAATTTCTGAATATATCAATAGAACCAGACAGAGTTTGAAGAGAATGTATAGGGTGTTCCAATAACTTGAACCAATTTTAAATGTGAATTAACTTTAAGCATCTAATAATTTTTTCTTTTTCTGTCAGATTTAACAACAAGTCTTTATAGCAATTTCAAACATGGAAAGATTAACAATCAAACAATGTGTTAAAGTTATCGAAGCCTATTATGAATTGGAAATACCCTATATT
>OZ038485.1:27659404-27664404 GCA_964036315.1 Acanthosepion esculentum | reverse complement strand
TCCTGTTTCTGGTGCTAAATACCCATGTACTTTGGGGTCATTATTTACATTCTATCTGATAAATGTCTGCTTCTGAAACAAATACCTCTCTATTTTTCTGGGGGGGAGGGATTATTTACATTCTATTTCAAAAACACTTATTGCTAGTGTGAAATACCTCTGTATTTTTCTGGGAGGGACAGTACTTACATTCTATCAGTTTGGTTCCTGCTTCTGTTGTCAGATATCTCTGTACTTTGGGGGCATTATTTGCATTCTTTCTGGTAGACTCCTTCTGGTGTTAAATACGTGTATTTTGAGGAGCAGTATTTACATTTTATCATACAGATTCTGGCATCAAGTACCGCTCTATTTTGGTGAGCATTTAGCTACACTCTATCTGGCAGACACCTACTACTGGTGTCAAATACCTCTTTATTTTGGAGGCATTATTTACATTCTGATAAACACCTGTATTTTGGGGTGAGGAGGCAGTACTTATAATGTAAGTACTTCTCCCTCCCAAAAAAGAGGCTGATTCTTGCAGATTTCTTCTTTTATTATTTTCATAATTATCGTCATATTCATCGTTAGTAATCATTATTAAATACACTGATTAAGGGAGATAGCGAAAAGATAAAATTTACTCAGAACTACAAAAAAAAGGAAGTGGTAAAGAGCCATGATCGCCCACACCCTGAAGGGACACAGCACATAGAATAACATAGTTTGATATTTGGCCTTGCACTAATAAAGGTGTCAAAATGGAGGCAATTACCACGCCTTAATAGAATTCTCCCTATGTTTAGATTAGTAACCCAAGCTCCTTTTGGAGTATACAAAGAAGAGACTTGAAGCAATATAAATGTGGTTCTACAGAAGGATATGTGAGCAATGAGTTCTAGAGACAATGGGCACAAAAAGGACACTTATACTTAACATCATAGAGGAGCCAGCTGAAATTTCTAGAGTACATAATGAGGAAAGAGGGCTTGGAAAATTTTATACTCACAGGACAGATTGAGGGCAAGAGGGACAGAGGAAAATGGATGATGGATGGATGGATGGTGGAGCAGAGTTTTGGAATGATAGCCAAACGAGAAAATTTATTAAGACCTACAAAGGACAGGAAGTTGAGGAGAGCCATGATCACCTATATCCTGATGTGCCATGGCACACAGAAGAATTCATTAATGCCATTTCCTCTTTTGTTTTAACTCTACAGGAAGGGAGACATTAAGTGATAATGTTTACCTCTTTGTAGTAGTGAGTTGAGTGCTTTTTTATACATATTAATAAAGGTTTTCTCTTTTTTTTTATTGAGTTCACCCCAAGCAAGGTAGTAAAGCCACTATATCACAAGGGGTTACTGGGTGTGAAAGAATTACTGGGTGTGAAAGAACTAGAAAACAGAAACATTACTAAGGAGTGAGAACAATAGAAGAATAATCAGGGAGACAGTAGATGGCAATTGACATAGCATTTAAATTTTTGAAGAATAAAATTGACTGAAAAGTATAGAGTGGAAGTGAGTTCCACAAGAGAGAAGTGTGAAAAAAAGACTGTTAGCATAGAGTTTATGGTTACATCTAGCCAACACAACTGTAAATTGATGAAACCTGTACTTAAATTCATAATGTATAGGTATCATAGTGAAGAGCTTATCCAAACTATTACCATGAAAGTATTTATAGAAAAGGCACAAGGGAGGTAACTTTATGGCAGTGGGAAAATGACAGAAGCCAATACACCAATAAGGACCAATAATATTGCTGATTCTTCTTTGGATTTTATCAAGAATATCTAAATATATAGCAGGATCATCAGACCATATGTGACAGCAATATTCAAAGCATGGATGAATGATAGACTTATAGCTATGCAAGACAGATTCTGGAGAGAGAAATTGTCTAGCACAACTCAGTGAACCAACTTTCTTAGCAGCTGACCTAGCAATAGATTCAATACAGTCTTTTCACTTCTTGTCAGTAGAGAATGTTAGCCTGAGAAGGTGCAACACGCCACTCTCCTGGATGTCAGCATCATCCATGCTGATGAAAAGGCAGAGAGGGTTTTCTTGGATGATTAATAAAGAGCAGTTTTGTTTTGGAGGTGTTAAAATTAACAAGTCATTATTTGCCCCAGTTAACA
Organism: Acanthosepion esculentum; assembly: GCA_964036315.1. Classification (NCBI taxonomy): domain Eukaryota; kingdom Metazoa; phylum Mollusca; class Cephalopoda; order Sepiida; family Sepiidae; genus Acanthosepion; species Acanthosepion esculentum. Next base: position 27,662,274 of record OZ038485.1, on the reverse strand, counting down.
ACTGACTGATGTTTGTTTATGACATCAGCTGCCAATTTGACATTATCAAACTGATCAGACTTACTATCAAGACAGGGGTAAATAGTTGTGTCATCAGCATAAACACCAAGTTGAGAGCTGATACCATCAAGAAGGTCATTGTTGAAAATTAAAAACAAAGTAGGACCAAGGATAGAGCCCTGGGGGGGGACACCTGCATTAGTACAAAAGGATCTAGTAGAGTGACCATAACTTTCATTTCACATTTTGATTTGATAAGAAAGTCTGGATCAGATAAAAAAAATTGTCCAAGGCACCAAAACTTTTCAACTTGTGAGGAAGACCTGTATGCCGAAGCCTGTCAAATGCTTTCAAGATGTCTAAAGCAACAGCCCGAGCTTCACTATTCTTATCTAAGGCTTGGTAGCTTCTTTCTGTGATAAGCATCAATACACCAGCAGTTGACCTAAAGAATACTCATTTGTCTCGTAACTGATCACATGTAAAGAAATTAGGAACAACAGACATAAGTAAAATGTTATAAATGGATAGACAGATACATATGCACAGGAAATACAGAGATATCTTATTTCTTTTTTAAAGTTACATATTTATTTCAACAGTTTTCATATAAACATTTGTTTTACAATCAATTCAGCCCAGCCAATGTGATAATACCTCTAAGATGCCAGTGGCTATTGGGAGTGAAAGACTCTAAAAGGCACTGGAAATCCAATCCTAAAAAGGATAAGCCTCTACTCATGTTCAAAAGACAGGAAAGGAGTATGAACTAGATGATAGGCAAACCTATCTAATCCTAGAGATAATATATCTGAAATGAATTAAAAAATAAATACCAATAGCTATTATGCATATCTATTGCCAATATGTTAAGTTGCATAAATAAACTGTTAAAACAAGAAATCAGAAAAAAGACATGTTGAAATTTACATGGGCCATGTACCCTCAAAATGTAGGTGATCATAGCTCTCCACAATTTCCTGCCTTTTTTAGCTCTTAATAAACTTTGTCTTTCTGTTATTTCTCCTAAGTCCTGTTCTACCATCCAATTACTGAAGCTCACTATGTTATGTGTTGTTTTCCCTCTTGTGTTCACTCTGCTCAGTGAGTATCAGATTTTCCAAGCCTTCTTTCCTCATTATGCGTCCTAGAAATTTCAACTGTCTCTTCCTGATGTTAGGTATAACTTTCCTTTTTGTTTTCATTTTCTCTAAAAACTTTGTCATTGCTCACATATTCAGTTGGTATCCTCAGAATCCTTCTGTAGAACCACATTTTTGTTGCTTGAAGTCTCTTATTTATCTTTGAGGAGACTGTCCGGCAGTCACTGCCATATAGGAGGACAGATATCATGTAACATTTCAGTACTCTTAAAGAAAAGAGTATTAAGAATTTGAAAAACTATGTTAGAAATATTTCTATTTCTTAATACTCTGCTTAGCTTTTGAAATACATCTTTGGCTATCCCAATGTGCCTTCAGACTATCTATCCTATAAATATATATCCTGATAATTGAATAATTATAAATTAAAACCAATTTAGTTGTGAAAACATTGAGTTGCATAATTAAATCTGACACAGTGTTCAATGTATTTCCATCCTTGGAACATCAGATTTTTCAAAATCTGCATATATAATACCAGGTATTATATAAAAAATTGGTAGTTAAAAATCAAAAATAAAAAGTCAAATCTCCCATCCATTTATTCAATTATCTAATCTTCTAAATAGCAATGAATGCCCGAACAATTTCCTCACAGATAAAAAGAATTAAAATAACAGATGTTGTTCTGCTGAGAATAACATGGGCTGAACATATAAATCTCAAAGGAGTTTTAAAGAAAATAAGAATTAAAAGGACACTTAAACTTACAACCAGAAAGGGTCAGCTGAACTTTGAGACATGTAATGAGGAAAGAAGCCTGGAGAATGTAATACTCACAGGATATACTGAAGGCAAAACAGTGAGTAACCTACTCAAGCAATTTCAGTTAACAGATAGTAGAACAAATAGAAAAAGGGATGATAAAGAGGGAAAAAATTACTTAAAACACTAAAAGGCAGTGAAGCTGTGGGGAGCCATGATCGTCAGCATTTTGAAAAAAACATGGCACATAAAAGAAGAACAAATCGACTATGATAAATATTTTAAATTTACAAGCAGTATTTTGTGACATGGGAGGGCTTATAATTATTTACACAATGTTATCTAGATAGATATGAAAGAAATAGAGATAGGTATGAACTGAATAAGATAGAAACTGACTGACATAAATGTTTCCATTTGACATAGGTAAATAAGTATTTTAGACTGAAATAAGAGATATTTTCAAACTGTCATAAATAGATAGATATAAAAGGAATATAGATATGTATGAAGAGAATAAGATAGATATGAAAGGAATGGAGATTGGCAGAGAACAAAATAGGAATTATATATATATATATATATATATATATATGTGTGTGTGTGTGTATGTACCGGGTGTAACAGCAAAATTGTCCAATTGTTAGATTAAGCTTTGAACTGTTGTATCTTAGAAATAATTAAAGATATCTTACTAGAATTCTCCTAAATTATTATAACACTATTGGACTCTACTTAGAACAATAAGAATGTATTAATTCTAAGTTGAAATGATGATCCCTCTTCCTTTTCTGACTTCCTGATCTAGTTTTCCTTTCTACTGTTCCTTCTTTTTTAAACCTATTCACTGTTCTCTTGATGGTTTTTGAATAGGTCTTGAAGATGGAAGCTAGATTATGAATGTTGGTACCATTATTGAAGGCCTGAATGATCTTTTTCCTCTCACCATTGCTCAGCTGGGAAGTTATAGTGGGGCTAACACAAAATGATTTTAACCTGTTC
>OZ038485.1:27651904-27654404 GCA_964036315.1 Acanthosepion esculentum | reverse complement strand
ATTTTTTAATAAAAAAGAAAAAACAAAAACCCACATTACAACCAAAAAAGTTTGCGGTACCTCTCTTCCTTTTAATATACACGCTTTTCTCTCGTTGGAACCATTATAACCTCTTGATTTCATTTTATATAACTACAACGAAAGAATGCCGCGAACTGAAAAGAAATCCATGGAAGAACTACTTCAGTTACTCAAAATTACCAACCAAAAACAGGAACTACTGGAGGAAGAAATACAGAAATTGAACAAAAATGTGGAAGCTATTCTCCTACAGATCACATCACAACAAACCAGGGAACACAACTGCAACACAGAAACACTAATAGAACATGTCAAAACACAGTTTGAATACCTGGAAAATATTAAAAAATCACACATCCAAGATGAAGCGTACAGAATGAAAAAACGGAATCTCCGAATGTGGAACAATCTGCTCAATCGAAGGAAACTGGCATATTTCAATGCCATCAAAAATAAAGAAACAGCAAAAATATACAAATCCTTCATAGAAATGGAGGAAATATTTATTCCAAGGAAATTCCGCGAAAAAATTAACTCACAAGACACGGAGAAACAAAAACAAATAAAAAACACACTAAGCCTAACAAAAATGCAGGCCCAAATTGAAATACAAGAAGACAAAACAATACACTTTACAAAGAAATATACGGAGATTGATAACGAACTATTTACAAAAATCAAGGAATTATGTCCTAAAGAAACTCACCGATTCCTGTCAGAATTATGGGAATCGAAATGTAAAAAAGAGGAGGAAAAATCTCTGAATATCCTGGAAAGGAAGATAACCTGGTTAAAAGCACTACCAGAAAAAGAAAAATTGGAAAATGAGACAAAACCAAAAAAAACAGTCCAGACTCACCAAAAAACACAATACTCAACGCAAAACAACCACCAGCAAATACAGAGAAAACCACCCAACAGAGTCAAAAACCCAAATACCTATTACCACACACAAACAGACGTGCAAGGTAAGCATTATAACCCATTCTACCATACGCAAACACATCCAAAAACAAACTCACATAATACATATCTTAACCCATTCTACTATATGCAAACATATCCACAAGGTAGGAAGCATAATACATACTACCAGCGCACACAAACACACGCACATAACAAATACATTTATGAACATACACCAAACAGCGCAAAAACAAACCTGCACAGACCACCGCACTGTAACACAAACAGACAAAGATCAGAATACACACACACTCACAAACCCAACACTTACAAATACCACCTAGCACAACAAACCAAACCTGGCAACCATTACCTGTATCCAGAAGTACAACCAAAATTCCCCGAAAAGTTCTACACACAACCCACATACAATCCATACAAATACAACAAATCTAAAAACGTATGGAACATGACCCCTAACAAAAACAAACACACCTATATAGAACCACCGAGAAACAACAACCCCAATTTCCCCCAAAAAAATTCCCACTGGCAAGAAAACTCAAAATGTACAGGGAGAGAATATCTTTTAGAAAACCCAAGATATATTAAAAGAAACAATCATTATTTTTTAGAAGCCCCAGTCCGAACAAAAAAAACAGTTTAGATGACACAAAACCCAAAGTAATAAACCTATCCACATACACATTTACAAATGACGAAATCAACCTACTGAAATTGGGCCTAAAATTCTGCCCTGCTCCAAAAAGCAATATAGCAGACCTAAAAAAAGACCTTAAGGAATTTGAACGCAAACTGAGACTGATAGAAATGTTTAATGATAACAAAAATACTACAGATGAGTCACTAGTAAAAAATAAATCTAATTTCTTCCCAAACAAAAATAGCAATACCAGTGAGCTAAATATGTTTTTCGAAAAACTCTGGAACCTCAACCTAGAGGAAAAATCCAAACCATTCGACAACCTCACATACAGACAAAGACTAGCCTTAGAGAACATCCGAAAAAATAATAACATAATTATAAAAGAAGCAGATAAAGGCAGCGCCATAGTGATCATGGACAGAACATACTATAAAACAAAAATTCTAGAAACACTAGAGGATAGAAATAACTACAAATTAATTGACACTAACATAGACAAAAACATTATATCAAAAATTACAAAACTCTGCACAACACATAATAAAATATTAACAAAAAAAGAGAAGGATTTCCTAATAAACTTTATACCAAAAACAAGCAATTTCTACGGACTACCTAAAATTCACAAATCACGTGAAATAAAAGCAGCTATAGAGACACAAAAATCTGAATACATTAGCATCCCAAACCCCAGTGACCTTACATTCAGACCAATAGTAGCAGGACCAGCCTGTCCAACTAGTAAACTAAGTAACCTGATAGACATAATATTACAACCATATACGAAACAAATTAAAAGTCATATCAGAGACGATATACATTTCCTTAGCTACATACCACAAAAGGTGGATCCGGGAACTCTTATGGCAACTTTTGATATTAGTAGCCTATACAGCAACATACCCC
>OZ038485.1:27560819-27635819 GCA_964036315.1 Acanthosepion esculentum | reverse complement strand
TATGTGTGTGTAAATAAATATATATATATATAATATAATATATATATATATATATATATATATATATATGTGTGTAAATAAATATATATATATATATATATATATATATATATATATATATATGTCAAGAACATAGCTGTGAAAGGTACCTCTAACTACAAAATGTATTTAAAAGCAATGAAAGCTCTTTTTAAGAAAACAAACAAAAACCAACACTTAATAGTCCCAGTTATGAACACAGTCCATATTTGGAATTTTAGAATATGACTATTTTCAGAAACTTTTATACAGTCTACAGCAGCACTTACAATTTACTGTAGTTGTAAATGGCTCATATATTAGCCAAATATTTTTGCACTTATTGTACAGAAAAGAAAACACTTGTATACATACACGAAAAACATAATAAAAAACTAATGAAAAGCACATTGTCAGTTTTGTACAATGAATCATGTATTAAATTGGTATTGATGCTCAAATACACAACATTCTATCTCAGTCTATTCATTATGTCCGTATGTATCTCATTCCATTCAGTATCTATGTATCTATCTGATTCTATTTAATTGTTATCTATCTCATTCTATTCAGTATATATCTATCTGTTTCTATTCAATATCTATCTATGTTATTCTATTCAGTGTATATCTATCTATCTCATTCTATTCAGTATCTATCTATCTCATTCTATTTAACATCTATCTATATTATTCTATTCAGTACCTATCTTTCTATTCAATATCTATCTATATTATTCTATTCATATCTATCTATCTCATTCTATTTAGTATCTATCTTAGACTTGGAACATTGAATCATCTCTCATTGAATTTAGAATGCCATAAATTATACCAACGTTTGTTTAACAATTCAAATGCACATGAAACATGATTAAGCAATGAAGTTCAAACAACATAGAAGTAAAAATACCAGAATTGTTTTCTTCTTTTTCTCCATATCTCATTCTCTGATGAGGCTTTAATAAAAGTGAAAGATGTTAGATTGATATTTTCTATTGTTCTTTATCTTATCTATCATAAAATACTGTCCTTGTGTATTGTAAATTATGTTTATATACATGCATACATAAGTGGACATGGAATTCCACACCCAGAGGCCTCTAGGTGTTGACTTCAATGTCCACTTCTATATTTACACATGCTCTATCCCTGATATTGAACACTTTAACTCATAAATATAGCATACCTTAAAACTATATATATATATATATATATATATATATATATATATATAATTTTATCACTATAAACATTTCTTAATGGGTATACACATTTGTGTAGAGACTCCCATGAAGGACCCTGGAAACAGAGAAACTACACACACAAAACACCCTTTACAAATAATAAATATGCAAATAGCACAACAGTTTTTAAACATATATGGAAAATTAAAAACAAAAGACAAATTACTACAAAAATATAGAAAAATAAGGAAAAGTACAATAAATAAAAAAAAAAGAGTGTAAACTTTGTCTGGAGGAGAAAATAGCTAAAATCATTTTCCAACAGCGACACAAATTACAAAATAAATGATCAGAACTCATTTTAAAATGCAGACACAAAAACAAAAATTAATTTGAAACTGTTACCATCTACCCTCAAACCATCAGGATAATAGAATAGACCTTACTACCCACAATGCACCATTGACTAGCATGTATAAACAGTCAAGCCAAAATACTGAAGACTTCAGTGAAGCATGAAACAGATTGTTGCTACTTGGTGCTGACCTTAGTGTTCACTTTTATATTCATATTTAGACATTCTCTATCTCTGATATTAGGCACTTTTACCCATAAATATAGCATACCTTAAAACTATATTTTACTATAGATAGATTGATTGATTGATAATGAACAGTCTGGGAGGATTGATAGATAGAAAGATAGATAACAAACAGTCTGAGAGGATAAACAGATATGAAGGGGGTGGGACAGACAGTCATGAACTGATAGATATAAAGAGAGTGGATCAGATAGCCACAGATAGATAGATAGATAGAAAGATAGATAACAAACAGTCTGAGAGGATAGACAGATATGAAGGGGGTGGGACAGGCAGTCATGAACTGATAGATATAAAGAGAGTGGATCAGATAGTCACAGATAGATAGATAGATAGATAGAAAGATAGATAACAAACAGTCTGAGAGGATAGACAGATATGAAGGGGGTGGGACAGACAGTCATGAACTGATAGATATAAAGAGAGTGGATCAGATAGTCACAGATAGATAGAAAGATAGATAGATAACAAACAGTCTGAGAGGATAGACAGATATGAAGGGGGTGGGACAGACAGTCATGAACTGATAGATATAAAGAGAGTGGATCAGATAGTCACAAACAGATAGATAGATAGATAGAAAGATAGATAACAAACAGTCTGAGAGGATAGACAGATATGAAGGGAGTGGGACAGTCATGAACTGATAGATATAAAGAGAGTGGATCAGATAGTCACAAACAGATAGATAGATAGATATGAAGAGAGTGGGACAGAGTCACAAACTGATAGATAAATAGCTAGCTAGATAGTTATATAGATATGAACACACTGTTATTGATAGAGAGAATCATAGGGAAAGGCAGAAAGAGAATTGTAGAATTTTTTCAAATTGTATTACTATATCCAGATCTTGATGTTATCAAATTGTTATCATATTATAAAATGTGTTTATTACTTATAACTTTCAGGCAATATGTTGATAATATTTGAAGACATCAAATGGACATTTTTCTCTGGTTCTCCCCTTTCCCACACTTTCAGCATGCACTCCCACTCACCTGCCCAACCACTGCTGCTCTCCAAGTCATCATTCTAATTTTCAATGTTAGGTTTCTTTATTACCTCAACTCCCATTTGTGATGCTTTTGCCGTAAGCAGTCTTTCTTCATTGTCATCTTTGAAAATTGTGTTTCTTTGAGGAGGCACATTTGATAAGATAGAAGACAATTCCATACTGGCAGCAATGAGAGCTACCTACTCCCTCCTTTCTATGTCTTCACTCTCCTTCACTTTTTGTGTCTTTTCCCTCATTTTATATTGCTCTTCCCTGTCTCTTTTCCATTCTCTTTCTCTTTATGTATCTTCTTCTTTTTCTCCCTTTTCCTCTAATTCTCTTTCTTTTTCAATTAGTTTCTGACAACTCCAATTATTACTAATAATTAAGATGATCATTATTGATATTTACTAACCATTGCATATGTCAGAAGAAAGTCAACCATATTTACACAAAAACTATTCTCCTCATCTTTATTGTTATGATGACAGTGTTTCAGCCATTGTGCCCTCTGGCCATCATCAGGTGTATATAAAGCTGGGTAACCGTCATGGAATTTCAAACTGAACCCTTAATTTAATCTACTGGGGCAGATTGTTGTTGTTCTGCTGCCCATGTCCAAAGATAACTAATATTTATTTAGTACTGTTCTGTTATGGCTTGCTCCATTTCCACTGAGTACAAGTACACACTGCCCGGCCCAGGGATTGAACTCACAATTACTATGTCACCAAATTCATGAACTCTGATCCACCAGGCATAGAAATAAATACCATATGCTTGTTTTTTTAAGGTTTATCAACCTTTTTCAGGTTATTTAAAGCTAGCAAATATTTTAAGATTGTAATGAAATTTTTGGAGATAATGAAGATTTTCTGACACAAGTCCTACTATTTGACCCATAGCTGGGGGGAGAAGAGGTGGGTTCATACCTTTCCCAAGATTATTTGCATATGAGTGAATATAATGAACCTGACTGGAATTGGAACTCAGCTCTTTGATTTCTCATTCCAAGAAATCCATTAGGCCACCTGCATATCCAAGGTTACAGCACCTGATCGTCATTCATCTAGGTACTGATAACACTGGTTGATTCAAGCCTTGTGAGTGAAATTGGGTAGACAAAGCTGTTCAAAGACATCATGTCACTGTGACCAAGTGTTTGAACCTGCTGGCCATGTTCAAGAAATTCATCACAACAGATTATAGACCCTCATACAGATCTGCTCATTATAGTTGCACTATAAACCACGGGTGTGTTTTCTGAATTGAGCAGGTGTCTATAAAAGGATTTGGTTAGTTGATTTTGTTTAGCAGCATATCAAGTTCTATAGGCTATTTAATGCAGAAACCTAAATATTTTGAACACTTATTGCTTTAACTACTCAGTTAAATGTAGCTGTCTCCTCTCCTCCAACAGCTTCATATCTTGCACTTCCTGTCTGTGGAACACCCTTCCTCTTACTTGCTTCCCTGATAGCTATAATCTCCAACTATTCAAATGCAATGTCAATTGACATCTCCAGATGCCTTGATTTATTCTTTGCCCTTCTCTTCATCCTTTCCTCTATCAAGTCTCTTTACTCTTGCTCCCACTCTCTGTAACCCCTTTGGTTCCTCATGGCACTCCTGCCTTGCTTGGGGTGAAAAGCTTTTAAAAAGTATATATATATATATATATATATATATATATATATACACATACATATATATATATATATATATATATATATATATATATATATTGAACGCAATTATATTGCTTCAACTAAAGATAAAATATATTGTTGGTCATTTTATTTTATATAAATAGATATTGTTGGTAATTCTTACGATAAAAACATAGTTTTATACTTTCACAGAGGTTTGTTTTTGTTTGGGGGTTCACTATTTACCCATAGCTGGGACCCTAACAGGGGGTTACCACCTTGGGTCAGGGTGGACATGGGAACAACAGCAATTAAGAAGTAGTTCCACATTTCTCAAAACCTCCAATCTCCTGAGTAGAGGTTTTGCTGCCAGATGTAGTTTATTGTCATACCCAGGACTTAAAACAGTTTGTCTAGCTTCCCTGGCAGATGGGTGTTCATGGAAAAGAGTAGTCACCAATGATTATATATGGCAGTGAATGCTGGACAAAAATGTAGATGTTACTTGAAGCAGAAAATATGTAGTTCTTAAACAATGATACTAAGAATACTATGGTTTTAAAAAAAAATATGATTCCTTCGCTACATAAGAGCTCATGTTTCAAAAGCGAGAGCTGAGACCCTCAATATAATTTTTGAAATTAACTTGAATTAAGGTGTCTGGTCTCGCTTCCTCGTCAAGCGAGAATTTGGGAATAAGCTATCTTGTGGTTTGCGCGCGGTTATAAGTATGGTCTCTTGCAACATTAGTTACTATGGAAACGGCTACGGTCGGCCATATTGGTTAGGTGGTCGAAGAGTTAAGAGTTAATTTTTATCTACAGACCAGTCCCCTTCGGAAAGTTTATGTCAGGTTATGTTGGGGTCCCTATTTCAAATCTGATAGTAGCGGTCGCCGTCTAGTTTGTCTAAAGGCATTTTATGGCTTTGCGGCAGGTCGTTTAGTGCCGAGAGGATTCTGTTTCATTATTATCTGTCTATTAATCTCTTTATTTATTTGTTTTTTCAAATGGCTATTTCTTATACAAATGTGTTGAAATGGATTACAATTTGTTTTTTTGACGACTCCACAAAGGGTTTTTCAATTTAATGATTGGGCTGAGCTTTTAAGGCTTTTATTAAACTATAGAATTTATTTGTTTATATGTTGTTGTTGTTGTTGTTGTTTTTTTTTTGTTAATTATTTAATGCGAAAATTTGTTGATGTCGGCAAAAAACTGTTAACTCCTGCCTATGGTTTAATAACTTTTCATTATTTAGAAACTTAATGATGTGTAGTTCTCGGCTCTCGTTTTTGAAACATGAGAACTCTTATGCAGTGAAGGAATCATATTTTAAAAAAAAATATTATAATATAAGCACTACTTCTGTATGAAACACTGTCTTTTTAAAAATAAAAGCAAAAATACTAAGGAACTCCAGATTATTTACCTAACGTGTTCTTTCCTATTTTTCTGCATACCTGCACACATATATATATATATATATATATATATATATATATATATATATATATATATATAAAGACAAAAAGAAAGTTTTTCTTAAACATGTTTTATCCTCAGATGGACTTTACCAAGGCAAATTGGCTTGAGAAAATCCCTCAGAGGACAAAATGTGTAAGCTAAAATAAGTTTTCCTTTTGTCTTTATTAATATTGTTCTTTTACAGATATACTCTAAGTGAAATTTTACATATACACTACAGTTCAAAAGTTTGAGGAAACCCTGGTAATTTTTTAATTTGGCCTAAAAATAGTTGTTTTGTACTTTAACTAAGACAAAATTATTATACATGGTTAAAAAATAAGTGAGACATGATTGTTTATTAGAAATTTTACTATGACAAAAAGAAAAAAGCATTTTGTGATTAAATTTTGCTCTCATCGAAATATCCTCCTTTATCCTTGATTACTGCAGAAAAAATTTTTGGCATTTGTTGCAAAAGTTTCTGAAAGTAATGCTTTCTCCATCATAGCGGCTGGCAGAGGATAGAAAAAATTGTTTATAGTTACGTTGTTCTGGAATTGTCATCAATGGTCAACTGAACTTGCTTTGTTTCAATGACTTTTGTTTTGTTATTATTAGTTACTTTGTTCAATATTTCATAATAAAAGAACACCAACAAATATATTCTTCCTGGTCAATTCAAAAAAAGTTTAATAATTGATTCCATTCTTTTGTTTAATGACTTTAAGAGACTTTCATTTTATTTTCACTCTTCTGTCAAGTTCATCCCATGCTAATTCTTGGGGTGGCTTCAAGCTTTTAAACTGTAGTGTATAAATATATATATATATATGATAAAACTATATAATATTATAGCATGCTAAGCCTATGGGTAAAAGTGTTCAATATCAAGGATACAGCATATGTAAATATAAAATATAAAATAATATCTTGTAAAATAACGCCATGAAAAATGCAAATATAGACACTATATACAATTTAGACAGTGTAACATACTTTCGACAAAGCCAATACTTTAAACAAATAAGATAACCATATGTCAAATATAATAAAAAAACAAATAAACAAAAAATTAAGATAAATAAATAAGCAAATTAAGTAAATAATAAACAAATTAACAAACTATGAATGTGTACATAAGCACAAGTAAATGTAATAATAATAATAAACAATAATAACTAATTAAATAAACAACAATAAATAATTAAATAAACAATAATAAATAATTAAATAAACAATAATAAATAATGAGTAAAAAGTTAACAAACAACATTATAAAAAAGCTACAAATAACTGTATTCAGATTCACAATTATTTCTACTCAATCACCTTGAAAATAATTTGAAATATAACCATTACTGCCTACTTAATAACCATTAGGATAAAATAATAGATCTCACTATCCATAATGCCCCATTGGTCTGGTTTGGTTTGTTGTGCTTTACGACATATCAACCTCAATGGGTTATTTAATGCCGACAACTTTTGTTTTCTAGTAATATTTTGTTTTGTCAAAAATCTATTTCTGGTAATATTTTTTCCTCAAAAATGTATAGCTGGTAATATTATTTTTAAAAATTTATTGCTAGTAATATATTTATTTTTCTTCAAAAATGTACTTCTGGTAATAATTTTTACAAAGTATTTTTGGTATTAAAAGCTATTTTTGCACTTTTCTAATGCATTTTACCTCAGTTTCGGGGGTTAACTATTTGCCCATAGCTAAGACCCTAACAGGTGCTACCACCCTGGGTCAGGGTGAACCTGGGAACATCAGCAATTAAGAGGTGGTTCCATGCTCCTCAGAAACTAATCAGAGGCCTTGCTGTTGGATGTAGTTTATCGTCTTACCCTGGACGCTGATGTAGTTTATCGTCATACCCAGGATGGTAATGCCCCATTGACTAGCATATTTCAACAGTGAAGCCAAAACACAAAACACATGGCCTGAAGAGTGCATTCAAGCATGAAAATGACTGTCTCCAATCTGTGTTGGCCTCAGTGTTCATTTTTATATTTATATTCCGTTTGAAATTTAATTATATGAATGGATTGTATTTTCTTAAAATCAATAACAAAATTCAAAATTCTGAAGTAGTTTTTTCTTACTTTCCATAATTGTTTTTATTTTGTCTTCAAGAAAAAATATTGCTTTACACTTTTTCCATATAAATGATAATTGCTTCTTTGTTTGGATGTGTGGATGGCATAATGAATAGGAGCTCAGCATGGGAAGTAGGAAAGCTGAGTTCAAGTTCCAGTTGAGTTTGCTACATTCTCTTACATGCAAATACCCTTGGAAAAGGTATGAATTCATTTCTGCCCCCAGCTATGGGTTAAATAGTAGAACTTGTATCTGAAAAAATCATTATCATCTCCCAAAAATTGTTAAAACAATATTAACTTAAAAAAAATTATTCCTATAATCCAAATATGTTTTGACTTTAAATAATCTACAAAGGGTTGATAAACTGTAAAAAAACAAATAAATCAACAAATCAATGCTTGTTTGCTTTCCACAGTTTTTTTTTAATGGAGTTCACACAAATCTTTATATGGAAATGCTTTTTTATTAAAAGTGGTGGCTACCTTGGTTGCAGATATAAATTCTGATGATTGTCTTCGAATGAAACTGTCATGTGCAAAATTGTTGATATGGAATTGTCTTGTGTAGAACTGCCAGGTCTTAATGGTTACCATACTAATGCCATTGTCTGTTTTGCTTTGATTTTTATTGGATACTTCATGTTTATCACCTCGTGTGGGACTAAGCTTAACTTAGAAAATGCATAATGGTATGTGGTTGAATGAGCATGAACCTTTTCAGCCATGTGTATCCATCATATATCAGGATATATACCTTTCATACATCCTGATATATAATGACTAGCAGCATGGCCTGGCGTTGCCCGTGCTTGATTCAAAAATCGTACGACTCATACAGCAATCGCTATCACTTGACTTAAAATATTTTTGCCCTTCCTTGCCTTTAAAGGAGTGTCCTTTGCCGTGCTGATGTTGCTACATGCCTTACTTCTTGCCTATCTCACACTGTGAATTTTTTCTAAGCTCTATACTAAACATTAAATCTGTTACGAAAACAAAACTAAACAAAATGAACACAAAACGATCAGCTTTAAAAAAGGACTTGTAACTGGAAAAAACGAATGAAAAAAGAATGTTAACAACAAATACTTTTTCACACCCAACCCAGTTCTGCGGAATCAGAATCAACGTTGCGTTTAAGCAAGCGAATGAGCCAACTGGAGTAAAGTGCCATGCAAATTTAAATTTTCCCCACTTGTGACAAATGCAGCTATCGATTTTTTTTTGCATGCTAGCATGCTAGTTAACATTCATGTCAGTCAGCTGTTGGCTCTCACGCTGGCCAATAGAATCTTCCTGCCTATTTGTGGCAACCAGCTATAGGCTCTCACTCTGGCCAGTAGAAAATGGCCCCAAACTACATGAAAACTACCATAGAAGCATGAAAATTTCAATTATTTCCACTACTGATGGGAGTTGGGAAATGCAAAGTTGGTCATGGCCTTTCCACTAACTTGGAGCATTTGCATGTAAATTTTGGTGCAAATCCATCGAAAATTGCCGCCGTGCATTCATTACACACACGCACACACACATCCTGCCTTTTATAGCTAGAGATAATACAAGGTTTGTCTGGAAATTAACAGGACTGGGGTCACAAACAATTAATTTCAATTCCAAATGACAAACTACATGGTTTCTCCTTTAAAGTAATCCACTTCAAGTCTAATGCCCTTTTCCATCCTTCTCTGCCACACTTCTATGCATTTCTGGAAGAATTATTCTTGGATGCTCCTCAGCTCTATCAGTATGACCCTCTTGATGGACTACATGCCTTCAAAAAGGGTCTCCTTGATGATACTCTTGAGCTTGGGGAAAAGGAACAAATCTCACAGAACAAGATCAGGTGAATAGGGAGGCTGTTCCAGTACAGTGATGTTCTTCTTGGCCTGAAACTGCTGGATACTCAGGTCGTCATGAGCAGGTGCATTGTCATGGTGAAGTAGCCATGATTCGTCCTGTGACAACTTTTGCATGTGAAAAATATGCAATGGTTGCAGAAAGCTAACATTACAGTTATATATTCCCAAGATATCATGTTAGATGATAACACAATCCGCTTATCTTTCTTTCACCCATAGCTCACAGACAATGATGTGGTTGAAGCCAATGATGATTCTACTGAATAAATTTACTCTTTAGTATTTCAAGATATTTTTGCATAATTTTGGTAAATATACCTGTTAAAATGAGATGTCAGTGTCATTTTCATTCTTGCGTCATCTAGATGACAATTTATCCACCGCACCATGTATATTATCTTTATTGCTTCTCTGATGACAATATTGAAATTGTTTTTTAATTCCTTTTGTGCCTGATAAATCTAATACATTTACAAATTTGACCATCACCACAAAAGGGGCTGGAAACTTGACTTGTTTGACTCAGTCCCATTCTTGCTTCACCTCTTTTTATTAAATGGGAAATCATAAAAAAGTATCCCCATATAATTTTAATAATAGAAAATGATGACTGAGTTTAGAAGAAAAATTTTATATAATAAATTTCAATAATCAAATTAAATTATTAAACAAGAGAAATTAATGGATAAATGCAAACATTTTAATAAATATTTACTTTACAATTTAAATACTAACATAATATAATAAATACGGAAATTAATATAAATTAAATAATATAAAATAATAAGCACAATACAATATATATATATATATATATATAAACAAGATATACATGCGAACAAAAAATCAATGAAAAACAATTATATTTATGAATGAACACATAAGCACATATAAAAACATGGCAAGCATGTGCCCAAAATGGAGTTAAAAAACACGCAAGTATGCAAAAATTGGAAATATTTAATTTATGACTCAACCCCTTGAAAAGTAGAGACAGTGTGACGAAACTGTGGAGCTGGGGACAATTGATGTACAATTATGGATAATTAAAGTAAGTAATTTTTCTGTACTGAAAAATCAAATTTATATTAAACTAAGTAAGAATAGCATAGAAACTTTAAAAAATCTGTCAACAACTTGTGAACAAGTTTGATGTATGATACTTGAAAATCAACAAAATTATCAGAAATTACCAACCATGATACCTAGTCAGAAATGTTAAAATATATAAATATGGATATCCACTGTGTCACATTTCACAGATCCCAACACCTATTTAACAGTTTTCAAAATTCCTCAATGATATTATTACTCCATATGTACCTACCGATTATAGTATAACATCTACTTAATTGCTCCAAAACCTTGAAACAACAAAACCAAAGAGAGTTATTTTAGTCTCACCTGATGCAGAAAATCTATTCACAAATGATATGATATAATGTATTTCTTTGTTTATAAACATAATTCGATTTCACTTCCAACTATCAAATCTAATATTCTCAGGAAATTACTTCAGGCTTGCACAACTAAAGTTCCTTTCTATGACCATAATGGCAATATTTATATTCAAACTAATTGTGTTAGCATGGGAAAGTCACTTGAAGCATGCTTCTTTACTTACTATATATCTCAATTGAAAATAAACTATTTGAAAAAGTTACAAAACCTAAAATATATGTCCGCTATGTAGATGATATTTTTATTTTAATGGAATATAAGAGGAAATTTATATTCTCAAAACGAAAATTTGAAAAAAAAACTTCGTCTTTAGCTATACTTACCTACAAACTTAGGAAAAAAAAAACTTCCATCCTTAGATATTCTTGTACAATCTAGTAATAACACATTCATGACTTTGTTATGCAAAAAAAACTACAAGTAGAAACTCATATCACCTTAATTTTATGAGTGAATATTCATTTAGATATAAAATAGGTGTTATAAAAATTGCCTTCATCCTGTTATCTACTTATTCCTTAAATAACTCAACAATATGAAACAGTTAATAACAGTTTTCCAAAACACTATTTACATTATTTGGACTTGTCGGAGTTAGTTCCTCCTCAGTTCCTTAATCCTTCAACAGGGGTCTCTCTCCCCTGAGTATAAATACTGGCTGACCCTTCTCTCTCTCTCTCTCTCTCTCTCTCTCTCTCTCTCGACTTAGGCCTTGGGCCGCTACCTCGCGTGGAGGTGAGGTAAAAATCTCTCTTTTTCCACTAACAAAAATATGTGACCTCTCACAGATACAGCGTTTCCCAAATTCTGGGAATGTGCTAAGAACAATACACGTACGTATGAACATTACAACACACACACATAATTTCTCCATACAAACTCTATGTAACAGTCCATGTCTTTGTTTAACTTGTTTTGTTATTAATATATATTGGTCTTGTTTGTTTTCTTTGTCTTCTTTGGACTGAATTAAAGTCCGACATTCCCATGTAGCTGGACTGGCCAGCAGGAAATTTTAACCTTCTGATATCTCTTCACATCTTCACCCCCACGGTCCGCCACAGACTATTGTCCTCATCTTTGTTGCTAAATTTATTACATGATGAGGGAAATAGTCCAAATAATGTAAATAGTGTACATAATACCTCATCTAAGAAATATAGACAGATAGTAAGTTTTCCAAAAAACTGCACAAATAAACAATTTAAACTATTTCTTTCTAAAGTAAGAATATATGGATAAAAACAATAGCATCAATATTTTCTATAAAAGTCAAATACATGTTAGCTAGAAGCAGAATCAATATTCCCTTACAAACATTATAAAGTAATATACAACCCCAGTTGACCAGAACAAGAAAATTAAATTATCTACTATAAAACATTTAAAACAGCTAACCTGATTGTCAACAACAATAACTCACATGTAAGATCTAAAATACAGAGGAGGAATATCAGTTATGAATTTGCATGCCCCTTAAGGAACTGCCTTCATGAACAAAACAAAATTCATGAATAATTATATTGGAAATACCACTATATACTTACCCAGAAAACTCATGTTACATCTCTCAGACCCTAGCTTAATTATGACCCATTTAAACAGACACAGAAACCTCTCAAAATCTGTCTGCAACACACTTGCAGAAAATATGACCATAATAGACTAATCTATATATATTAAACAGCTAAAAATAATGGAAACATTAATAATAATAATAAAAAAAGCCAACATTCAATATGAACTGTGAATATGGCCACAACATTTTGATCATGTTTGGAAAATAAAAAAGCATTCCTATCACTATAGATACACATATATAAAAATCTACATATTCAGTTAAAAAAAATCTTGATAATGGCACTATTGTATATAGAACATTTGGACAGTTTTTAAATACATTATGCCCAGAAAAGAAAACACTTATACAAAAGAAAAATTGAATAAAAAGCTTAATCGCAGTTCCTTGTCAGTCATCTTTAATGAAATTCCTATAAAATAGGGATTGCTGCCCAAATACACAATTATATATTTTTATTTTTTTAATTTATTTTGTTTAAACGTTACTTTTGATAGATGCTCATATTTGAACAGAAACTCTGATTTTTAATTAAAAAGTATTTTTTATCCACCTACATCTACTGACCTGAATATTTGGGAAATCATGTCAGAAATATACCGGGTGTAACATCAAAATTGTCATAAATCGTGTAAAAGCAAAATTATCTTTTTGTTAGATTAAGCTTTGACCCATTGTATCTTAGAAATGATTAAAGATATATTACTGGAATTCTGTAAGGTTTTTGTAACACTATTGGGCTCTACTTTGAGCAATAAGAATGTATAATTACTTTCCAAGATTAACAGAAGAATTGTGATGAAATCATTCATAAATGAAAATGACATGTTCATCATTAATTAATCATAGCTAACAGTTGGAAGCTCATGAAGGATTGAAATAAAGTTTATATATATATATATATCATTCCATTATATACTATTCCATGATCATTTTCCAACTTATTTAACATGATCTTCATCCATACTAACTGTCTAACTTTATGGTCTAGAGCAGTGGTTCCCAACCCCTGTGCCGCGGCACATTACTGTGCTGCGGCACATTAGTGTGTCGCGGCACATTAGTGTGCCGCGGAATGATTACTGGTGTGCTGCGAAGAGATAATACCTAGAAGCCATTTAATTTCATTTTGTTTAATAATGACATTCAATTTCTTAATCATGATGACACCGCTCAATTCAAAATCTCCGAATTTCTGGAATCTAAACGTTAAGCCAGAGTATGAATGTTGGTACCATTACTGAAGGCCTGAATGATCTTTTCTCTCTCACCATTGCTCATTTAAGAAGACATCAAGGCTGATGGGAAAATGATTTTAACCCGTTCCTTTTCTAGCTGAATAACTCAAAGGGTTTTTCAGTGATTCTTACAACAAATGGTATCAAGATGAGTAAATGTCTTATCAAAAAACCTGGAAAAAAGAAACTCAATTAATTTAAGTTTTTTTTTAGATATTAAACATTTTGTGGGATGGACAATTATGCTGTTACATCTGGTGTGCATATATATATATATATATATATAATATAGAAAAAACAACTGAAAAGTTGCAAATTAAAAAAAATTGAATGTTTTTTTGTGAAAGTATTTATTTATATTTTTATATATATATATATATATATAATGGATATTTCAGATCGGCCTCGATCTTTCATCAGAAATGACTGTTTTCAGAAGTTTGTTTACATTAAGTAGTGTCCGTCGCGAGACACGGACGTCCCGTGATATGGCATGCAACTGTTTGAATATTTCTAACGTAAATCTAACTGTAGTAATATTTTAGATGTTGTTTAAAAAAGATTTTTTAACTATATATATATAAAAAAATTTTTTTGTTTAACTATTGAAATATTTATAAAGATTTAAAATACCCAAGTCTTTATTTAACCCTAGTTTATATGTATTTTAATTTGCAACTTTTCAGTTGTTTTTTCTATATTATATACATATTAAGAAAGTATATGTGGCTTCTCATTATGCTTTATATATATATATATATATATATATATATATATATATATATATATCAGTAGATGCTATTTTATTTATTGGAATATGTTTGTGTTTCTTTACTACAAATTCAACTTTTATTGGTAAGAATATCTCTAATCTATCTCCATAGACTCTTCTAAAGATTATGGTTTAATTTTTATCCATATGACATAGAAGTAAAGAACAGTTAGGCACCAAAAGAATTCTCTTCATATGGCAACAATATAAGGCAACATTATACAGACATGAAGAATACTTATATTGTGGCAACAACCAATTCACCTTGCTTCAGTAACTGTTTATGCTAAACAACAAAAACCAAATCAGCAAATAATGAAAGAAATAATGAAATAATACATGGAATCAAATCTTTTCATTATCTTTACATTCCCCAGGCCAAGTACCATTTGCCAGGGATTTTGTATACTTTGCTGCAAGCCGTTCGAATATAGAAATCTAAACTGGAAACAATTGAAGTGAGGGATGGAGAGGGAGTTGAAGGTGGATCAGTTCCGGAGCTGGGGTAGATAAAGAGGGCCAGTGGAAAAAAAGGAAAAAAAAGGAAGACTAAAAGAAAGAAAAACAGACATGTAGAGCATATTAAAATATATTGGATGATTTTGATGTGCTTTCAAATAATATTCATGTAGAGTTCTGTCCGCAAGGTAAGATCTCAATTCAGAAAAGGGGAAAAGGAAGAGAAGAAAGAAGGAAGGAAAAAAACAGTGTCCGATCCAATATCTTTCAATATGCATTGCGTTCTTTTAAGATAAACATGTCAGTTGATGTCAAAAATAAGGTGGGTTCTATTTTTTTAATCTTCTAAGGAAATAAGCATGAATGCACCTGAATTTATGTTAGCATTCATTATATATATACATATATATATATTATTTGAAACATGCATGCATTGGATATATATATATATACATATATATATATATATAGTGTGTGTGTGTGTGTGTGTGTGTGTGTGTGTGTGTGTATATGAATATATAGATTTATTTCCATAGTTTTGAATATGTACAGGGTGACTGAAAAGTAACTCCCTATTTTATGTATGATGGACTCTCCTGACTTGTAAATTATAGTTAGATGGGAGAGTCCATCATACATAAAAAGGGAATTAGTTTCCAATCACCCTGTATATTTGTATGTTTATACAGTACCTTTCATAAGTACTCACGCGCTTGAACCTTTCTACATTCTGTAGTGTTACTGATGTAATGGAATAACCTGTCACCCCAATGAGTGACTACACTACAGGTAGTAACTGCCTGTAAGTATCTGTAAGTCAATGGTCTACAGAGACAAGCTGGGATCTGTTGAGTACAATTTATGTGAGAACTACCGACCTTCTAATAGTAGCATTCACTACTGGATTGACTTGCAACAACCTTGTGCATAACTGTTACCTTTATTCTTATTGTACTGGTTTTTTACTTATTTTATCCACCGTGTTTTTCAAGTATATATTCCTATTAGCAGAGAATATTACAATTACCAAAAGGAATTCAAATTTACTTGAATGCTCTTTTTATCATTTCACCAACACAAAAGGCACAGTACTTTGAAGGTGCAAAATACATTTTATTGTGACACAAACTGTTAACTATGCTCATTCTTGTAGCCTACCTAGGAGTGAACTCCCTATTCTTGGCTAACAAATTTCTGAATTTATTAGAATCCTACTTAAATTAGGCAAGAGTATTAAGAAATATGAAAATTTCATTTGAAACGAAAAAAGAGTACTGAATTGTTGTGTAATATTTGTTCTCTTATATGGCAGTGAATGCTGGACAATCTCCTCATAGATGAATAGACTTGAGGTAACAGAAACATGATTCTACAGAAGGATGCTGAGAATACCATGTATTAACTAAGCTGACTCCTCTGGTCCCCTCCCTTGATTGAATTCACCATCCCTGGCTAACAAATTTCTGAAGATATTAGACTCCTACTTCTCAGGTTATAGATGTGTTCTAAGCAGATGCAGTATCTTGTCTCCCTTCCTGTTGATTTAACCTTTAGGCATTACTTAAGTTTATTAAAAGTTCTCCTCGGGTAATATTTTTCTGTTTAGTGATGTGCTGTCACTCCATTTATTGATCAAGATCCTCTTTTAACACAAACAATAATTAGGACAACAAATCAGTTGTCTCTCAGATGCACGAGCATTCACACCTCCACCATGACTCAATAATTTATGAAACCACCTTTTACTTTAATTACAGCTGAAAATCTTTGGGTATGTCTCTAACAGTTTTACATATCTAGCAACTGAAACTTTTGTTCATTCTTGTTTGCCACATGGAGACCATCCGCAAGCATCCATTTTTAAGTCTTGCCACAGATTCTTAATTGGATTTAGGTCTGGGCTTTAATCTAAGTCTTTGTGTCTCCCACATGACTTGTGGCAAACTGCAAATCGGACTATTTATAGCTTGCTTTCAACAATGGCTTAATTCTTAACACTCTTCCATAAAGGCCAACTTTGTGGAATGTACAACTAATAGACGTCCTGTGGACAGATACTTCCACCTGAGCTGTAGATCTTTGCAGCTCTTCCAGATTTACCATGGGCCTCTTTGTTGCTTCTCTAATTAATGTTCATCTTGCCTGGCTGGTCAGTTTAGGTGGACAGCCTTGTCTTGGTTACGTTACATTTATGCAGAAGTGCTAATTTCAGTAGTGCTTATTTTTTAAAATTGTAATTTTCTTTTTGAACAGTTAAAAAATGAGGGGGGAATATCTCTCAGTAAAATCATTTTTTATTCCGAGATAATCCACTAAGGATTTTTTTAAAACTGATAGTAATACTAACCAGAAGACTATGGCTAGTAATTAAAATAAATTTCTAGTCTTTATGTTTTACATTGTTAGAAAGATAAAACCAAGAAAATGAACACTTGAAAAATAAAAATCTTTAAAGATTTCAACATGTGAAAAATTTTCTCCAAAACTGAAATACTGTTTTTAAAACAAATATTTAAAACAATCCTGTTTTTGTTGTGTTAGAATCTTTGTAAAACTTTTTTTTTCAGCAGAGATGTGCCAGTGATTAATCTTTAGGGAAATGTAAAAATTTGCACCTTAAACATTTTTTTTGAGTAAAATTTAGACATAGAAATATTGCCAGTTATCCCAAAAAGAATAACATTTTCTCAGATGTTTTAAAACAAAAAAAACTCTCTTCATTATAAAAGTAAATAGTTAATGAATATGTACAGAAATTTTGATTTAAATTGGATAATTCCCTGATTTTGGGTAATTTAAAAATGGTGCTGCTCTTCCTCCCCACAATTTTTCCCTCAAAGTTTTGTGGCTCCCAGGTTGGAAAACTTTGAAATCGACAATTAGTAGAGAGGTAGGGGCATAACGACGAGGTGGGGGTGGAGAGTCAGATCCTAGTGCCGGTCCTGCCCACTCAGGCATATTTCTGTTTTTTCAGTATCCACAGAGCCAACCTGGGATATATACTGCAACTATACAGAGTGGACCATAGTTACAGTTCTTTTGGAGAGACCATATAATCTGCAGTGATCAGTAGTATGCTTAATCCCTCAGTCACAATGACTTGAGATTTCATGCTAGCACAACCATTAACATTTTTAATATTTTCCATTTCACCTTCGGAGTCTTATTATCATCTTTTAAACTCCAAAAGTATTTAGAAAGTGATGTATTATTTCTGTAAGTAGTATTGGTAAAGAACAAGATATGTTGATACCACTTTGTCTTATAAGAATTCATAGTACTACCAATACAGAATTTTTCAACCGCTGGATTCTCTACTCTCGAGATAGTACTAAGATAAATCAGGGGATTGAAGGGTAAAAATCCACAATATCAAACTGGATAAAAGAGCAGCTGCTTTTGTTACTAATATCTCTAAACTAATTAATGACTTCTGTGGTACCAATCCAATGTATAAGTCCAAGGCATCATTTGATCTGTTTGTTGACCTAATCCAGGATAACTTTGCTAATATTTCCGATTAGGGTTTATGATTCTCATAGGAAGTTTGGCCAGAAAGTCTGGTTTATGATCTTTAAGACACATGATTCTTTTAGTTTACTAACCCTATTGCTAATTTTAAGTTTTTCAGTAATATCTCTAGAAGCAGTGTTAATTTTATCAACACTATTTTGTTAATATCTATCCCTTTATAATTCTAAGTCAAATTGTTTTTGATTAATGGATTGTATTCTTTGGACTTAAATTTGTAAGAATTAGCAGTTTTATCAGATTTAAGAAATATTTGGTTGGATTTATTAATATCCTTAACTATACAATCTAAATATCTCTGAAACTGATTCCTATTTTTATGAAAAGTGATGTCATTTATAATGTTTAGTAGATCAATTTCAAAGCCTACTGACAGGAATTGAACTTGCATCTCTTTCTTCCATAATGAATTTTCTGTACATGTGTATCTACAATATATATATTAATACACACACACACACACACACACACACACACACACACACACACACAAGGTGCCACTAAAAAGTTCTTGGTCTGAGTTACATTACAAAATGACCTAACATCGGCAGGTTTAAAAATGGGAGAATTTAATGGGATGCATTATGAAGAAAGAGACTCTGGAAAAGTTTAGACTCACAAGACCTATTAAAGAATAGACAAAAAGAAACACCAAAAAGTTACATAACAAGTTTGTGTGAATGGTTTGCTGAGTTCGGGAAAACAAGGATGTTATAAAGTTAAACATTTGCTCAGAGTTACAAGTGATATGAAGCTGTACAGTGTGATCTCAAAACACAATGCAGATGTAAAAGAAAATAAGCTGTTGAGACCCATTATCACCCTCTTCCATGATGCATAAAAAAAAGATGCATTAGCAGATGGGCTGATGATTAATAGCACAGGGAATCAGTGGGCCATCTAAATCTGTTTCAGACAATTTGTGTTCACATTGAACTAATAACTTTGGAAAAGGAATGAATCCATCACTTCTCCCATAAATTATGGGTTAAATAAAAGAGTCAATTGAACTGTCTAGTCTTGGCTAGCAACCTGTCAAGGAGAAGGACAATTTTGGATTCAAAACCATGGAAAAGGCAAAAGGAAACAATTGTCTTCACAATAAACAGTAGATATTAAAGGAAAGGAAGTTGCAGAGACCCACAATGACCTTCATCCTGAAGAGACTTGGAAAATAAGTAAGAGGAGGCTATATTTTAAGTTATTTCTACTTGTACAATGTCAGGTATCCTTGCTAGTATTTAATAAATCTTTGTCTTGAAAAGGTTATTACATTATAAATAAATAATCAGTCATTGAATTACTTCACATTAGTAGGAAAGTAGTAAAATTCCAAATTTCATAGTGATTATCATTCAAAAGTAATCGGCTTGGTTGCTTGTCACCCAATCTGGCAACTCTGGTGGAGACAGCTCAAATGTATTGACTTATTGTCATATATTTACTACCTAGTAGTAGCAATAGTAGTAGTCTTAATGCAACAAAAATTATATGAGCTCTGGTAAAAACATAAAATGATAACAGCAAAAATTGCAATATGAGCACTGGTAAAAAATGGTTGCTGAAGACATTAGGTTTATAATACCCAGAAATTCATACACAGATGTTCTCAAGGACACATGGCACAGTGGATAAAAGCGTTAGTTAGATCCAGTGACAGGACCCAAAGAGTGTAAGTTCAATACGTGGCTAAGTGGAGAACTTTCAGAGGGAAATTAACAGAAGATAACTGACATCCATTAAACATGGCATGTGGGACTAGAACAGTCTACCACAGTGAGCAAAATAAAGGGTTCAGTTTGACATTCCAACCACCTGAAGAAGGCTGGAGCGTACAGCGGCCAAAACGTAATAGATATGGCGACAAACATGAGGCCAATAGTCCAAATAATGTACATAATACCTCATCTCAGAAATATGGACAGATAGTAGTCTCTTTTTCTGAAATTAAATAATTTTAATTTAATTTGTCAGAATCTTTGAGATGAGAAATTAGCATTATTATATAAGTTTTGCTATTCAGACCAGAATGTTTGTCTTTGTTATTTTCATCTCAACATTTCAGCCATTTTGTACCTCCTGGCCTTCTTTGACAGGTACATGATAACCATTTTGGAATTTTGTACTTGTGTCTATAAAAAATACATAAATAAAAAAAGATTAAATATACTATCACTTTGTTGTGTCTATAAAAAGAATAAGTAAATAAAAATTAATTAATGTGTCAAAAACAATTATAATAAAATAATTATAACAATTATAATTATCATTAATTCACTCATTTTTAAACCAATGAGGATCAACCCCACTTTTCATCTCTGCACACCAAAACACATGACATCTCCACTATCGGACAGGTTGTCAACATGTCGGTCAACAAAAATTTTGGTGCCTTTCCTTTTTCAGGCCACAATGGTAACATTCATCTCTTAACAATCAGCAAAAATTCAAGATAAGAAAACTCCAGACACTTCTTTTATTTTTCTAATAAAATTGCCAAGGCACTCATTACACAGATGTATAAAAAAAACATGCAAGAAAGACTGTATACACTTTGCTTATTCTTTATCTAATCCTTCAGTCGGGTTCTGATCCATATTTCATCTACATTTGATCCCAACTCACAATTTACTCAGTATTACTGTCACTTGTTTCTCTAACACTGTGTCACAACCAGGTAATAAATAATATTCATTATGTTATTTGAACATCTTGCTGTTTCTCATTTTCTGTGAGTATTTTGGTATATATAAGATATTGGTGGCCATATATATTTTATCTATGAAACTTTCACTCTGTAATCATAAGAATTTTGTCTTTTGCCTCCAATTGATTTCCATTTAATTTTTTTTCTCTTCCCTTACATTCCATTCCATTTATTGAAAATATATTCATATTTATTAACCTCAATTTAACTGTGGTGAGTGAGATTTGAAACCGGTTAGCTAGCTTGATCTTCATTTTTTTAAATTATTATCATGTGTGACAGCATTAAAAATACAAATAAAATTTGTCTATTTATGATGGTTAATAAATATACAGTTTGACCTATATGCATTTAAACACACTATAGATTATATATATATATATATATATATATATATATATATATAATTTTCGGGATAACAGCTGTGACATTACCCTATTTATTGAACAATTTAGTTCATGCCACATTAACTGAAAAACTCCTACAACAAAAAAAAATTCTCAAATTACAATATTAGTAAAAAACGCACTCTCTTAAATTTTGAAAATAATTCAACCTTAGCATTGCAACTGCACACTCCAAAAGTTTTTATCTGTTAACAATAATACATTTCTAAAAAAACATATTTCGATTCACATTTAATCTTTCGTCTCCACTACTACCTGGATTTACTAAAAACAAAATAATTTCCATGCCTGAGGATGACTGTATGTACAGCTGAAAGTACTAGCAGATTAAAAAAGACCTTATACAACTTGTAGTTATTAAAAACAAGGATCATGATATTCATCGAGAGGTTCGTAGGTTAATAGAACTTTAAAATTTTGTTTACGAAGAGTTTTCGCCATTTTATATCATTAACATTACTAATCTACTTTTTGTATGAATGATTCATTGTAATATATATATACATATATATATATCATGTCCATAAAAAATACATAAATAAAAATTTAACTATACTACTCACTTTATCATGTCCACAAAAAAAATAATTATATTGTGAAAAATAATTATAATAATCATTAATTCACTCTTTTTTAAAATAACGAGAATCAAGCAGACTTTTTGGCTCTACACACACACAGACACCCTCACTGTTGGTCAAGCAGTCAACATGTGGGTCAATGAAAATTTCAGCTCTTTTCCATTTTCAGGACACAATGGTAACATTCATCTCTACACACTCAACAAAAATTCAAGATGACAACTTCAGACACGCCTTTTATTTTCCAACTAAATTATCTGGACACTCATAACACACATTTATATAAAAAAAAAAACATCCAAGAAAGATTGTATATACTTAACTCATTCTGTATCTTATTCTGTGAGATCCCAATCCATATTTCATCTACATTTGATCCCAACTCACAATTTCCTCAGTATTACTGTCTCTTGTGTCTCCAACACCACGTAATAAGCAGAAAATAAATGATATTCATTTTGCTGTTTCCACATCATGCTGTTTCTCATTTTTATGAGTATTTTGATATATACAAATGATGGGGGTGGGGGTATAATTATTTACTCACAGTTATAATCTTTTATTCAATTCACAAGAGTAGAGTATTCTTATTCTGAGAAAGTTATCAAGTATGACAGACAACTGGAAACAAAGCTAGATGATACAATGGTAAAAAATGTCAATTTTTTCTCATAAAATTTACTGAATACAAGACTTGAGAGCCACCCAAGTTGTAGGTTTACTGTTGAAATGATAACGATGAATGATGTGCATGACATCAATGAAAGAGGTGGGGGTAGGTAGTAAAGATTATGAGGATAAGAAGGATAGATAACAATTGACACTTGGCATGAAGAGTTTAAGATTGTTGTGTTCAGGGATGCATACATATGGGAGTCTTTTCTATAAAGTGGGAGAATTTTGGAAAAAGCTGTCTGAGTGGAACTTACTTCTTACAGAGAGAAAATGAGGTGATGCAAGTCTGTGGGAGTAGCATGATATGTGCTATTTGTAAGCAAGCTGCTATGTATAAGAATCAAGATGAGCATGTGGTATGAATAATATCATATACCATAATAATTTTTGACTATATTTCTGAGATGAGGTATTATGTACACTATTTACATTATTTGGACTATTGTCTCATCTTTGTCACCATATTTATTACAATGATTCAGCCGTTGTACACTCCGGCCTTCTTCAGGTTGTTGGAATGTCAAACTGAACCCTTTATTTCACTCACTGGAGTAGACTGTTCTAGTTTCACGTGCCATGTCTAATGGATGTCAGTTATCAGTTATCTCCTGTTAATTGCCCTCTCCAAGTTCTCCACCACCTTAACCAGGTATTGGACTCACACTCTTTGGGTCCTGTCACTGGATCTAACTAACAACTTTATCCACTGTCCTCAAGGACACATGGTACAGTGTTAGAGGGGAATTAACGGGCGATAACTGATAACTGACATCCATTAGACATGGCCCGTGGAACTAGAACAGTCTCCCCCAGTGAGCAAAATAAAGGGTTCAATTCGGCATTCCAACCACCTGAAGAAGGCTGGAGCATACAACGGCTGAAACATTGTGATAAATATGGCAACAAAGATGAGGACCATGATCTAAATAGTGTAAATAATTTCTGACTCGTTTCTTCCTGAAGGTTCCTTTTCACAGATGTAACAAAGCAAGCCCATTGCTACCCTATTGCTATTTTCATGGCAAATGTTCAGATGAGCAATAGTGCTACCAATTTAGACCTTTACAGCTAGGACACATCGCACTACTTCCATGGAGTCAAATCACACCTATTTCCTTCACGTTCCAAATCTAAGAAGAAATTTCCACTCAGAAAGCCTTTTTTCTCCCTAGAACTGCTACTGCATTGGGGCTTCTCTGAACATTAGACACTTAACCTCTTTAAGTCAAGGGTCAATCATTATTGTTACACCGGCCTTTCTAACACAAGGGAATTACACCGGTTCTCACTATATATAGTGCCAGTAATACCTACCCGGGGGGTGTAAGCAGCGACAGTACTACAACTGCCTAGCTGAGTAGTACCCATTTCCTACCTTTGTATCTGTGATGTTAAATACACTTGTTCCTTAAACCAACCTCGACTTGATTTTCTTCTTTTTACTATTGTGCCACGACACAACAATTATTTATCCTCCACACCCTCATAAATTCCTGTCACCTCTTTCATTCCTATCATACACCATTCATCATTATCATTATCATTCTAACAGTAACTGTCTACCTAGACTGGCTCTCAAGCTTTGAATTTGGTAAATATTAGTATAAGAAATGTTGCTTTTTATAGCTGTTCTAGGTTAACATATAAGGTCTAGTTATGGAAGAATAAAGAACAAATACAAAACACTTATCAATCTAACGTTTCACTTTTATTAAAACTTCATTGAAGAATTATTTCTCCGTATCTCATTCTCTAATGAAGCTTTAAGAAAAGTTTAAAATATCTTTAAAATATCTTGAGAAATAATTGGGCAGCCTTGATGTAACTTGGTAACCAATCAGAGAGGATTTTCCTGTATGAACAGACATTCTCCTCGGGGGTTATATAGTCTGCATGGAGACACCATTGAGTGAACTTGTCTACTCTGTAACTACTGCATTTACAATCTTCTCTTGTGCAGGTGTTTTTTTTTTCACAGGGAGAGGGGAAAAACATCACATCACCCAGATCTTTTATATCTAGAATTGTTCCATATATGGTTTGGTTTTACCCAGAGCTAAATGTACCATTTAAAGGAAGGAGACTTCAAACTGTGAATGAGATTATAGAGAACAGGATAAGATGAAGTTTCTGATAAAGATCTTTGAAGATTCTTTTAAAAAGTTGAAGGGATGCTGGAGTAAGTGGATGAGATTCCAAGGGGAAAAGTTCCTCCAGAAGGTAGAAAAGGAAAGCAAGAAAAAAGGACTAAGTATAAACTACAAGAAGACAGAATATATGGTTATCAGCAAAAGGATGTGCCCAAAATGCAAATTGCAAATTGGGAATACTAAAATCAAACAAGTAAAGAAATTTAGATAACCAGGAAGTGTTCGAACAGAGGATGGAAAGTGCTACAATGAGATCCAAAGACATATTGGGATGGCTAAAGATGCATTTCAAAAGCTAAGCAGGGTATTAAGAAACATAAAAAAATTTGTTAGTAACAAAAAAAAGGAGTACTGAACTGCTATGTGATATCCGTCCATGATATCTGTCCTCCTGTATGGCGGAGAATGCTGGGCAATCTCCTCAAAGATGAAGAAGAGACTTGAAGCAACAGAAATATGTTTCTACAGAAGGATACTGAGGATAACATGAACCGAACATGTGAGCAACAACATGGTTTTACAGAGAATAGAAACAAAAAGGAAACTTATCCTTAACACCAGGAAGAAGAGACAGTTGAGGTTTCTGGAGCATGTAATGAGGAAGGTAGGCTCAGAAAACCTGATACCCATGGGACAGGTTAAGGGAAAGAGGGACAGATGAAAGCAATGTGTGGCATACTTAATTGGCTTGAGCAAGTGGATAGCAGAACAAGGTTTGGTAGAAATATCAAAAAGACAAAACTTATCAAGCGCTACAAGGAACAGGAAGATATGGAGAGCCATAATTGCCGATGTCCTGAAGGGACATGGCAGATAAAAGAAGATGGCACAATTACCCTAAGTAGGCTATTTTTTCATTAATATTAGATGGTTGGATATGTCTCACACAGACTTGCTATGAAAGCAAGCAATTTCCAATAAAACATCACATCTTGTCTTACAGGAATGATGCCATAACTATTTTGGTTACAGAAATGTAATGTTTTTAAATTTGAATGCTGCAATTGTTAAAAATACATTTACTATTTATTTTTGCTTGATGCTATGAAATAAAGTAAAAATCAAATGTAAGGTATTCTAAAAATAAAATAAAATAAAAAATAAAATAAAAAATAAAATAAAAATAATATGCATTCCTTATCCTGTTTGATGGACTATCATTTTTTTTATGCATCATATATTTTCTGTATCAATTGAGATTTTTACAAACAGCTGTCAAGTAACCATATTGAGATCAAAATATGCCTTTGTAGAGTTTTGAAAAAACATTTTTTGCTTGTATTGTATATGAAGTTTTATTTTATATTTATTCATTTTATTTCCAATTTATCAGAATATGTTGAGATTGTGGGTTCCTTTTTGAATCTGGCTGATGTAACAAATTTATACAATGCTGTCATTTCAAGAGTAGATAACTCCTATTTTTAGACAAAAGCAGGTTTTTTTCTTTTTCTTTTACAGTTTTTAACTTGAAGTAAAAAAGGCATAATTTTATTCAAAGAAGTGGTTTTATCTTTTTAAGTTGTATAGTAAAAAATTTTAAATAGTGCAATTTAAAGTGGAAGAAAATTTAATTTAAATCTAAACAAATGCAATTTATTTTTTAATTATAGAGATAAAAAATTTTAGAAAAAAATTTGTACTGCTCATAGCTAAATTAAACAGCTATTTTAAAACTAATTCTAATTCAAGGTGTTACAAAAGACTAAAATACATACAATAATTGTCAAAACGTAAAAGGAACTGCTGTCTATAACTAAAATGCCTTCACACACATAATATTCCAATAAGACACACTTGCTCAAAATGTCTATTTACATTTTATTGATATCTTATGTTTTAATTTATTTATTTTGTCCTTATCCAAGCTCTGAATCCAGTGAATGTGTAAAACTGACAGAAGAAGAATAATGATTCACAAAGTTGTAATGTTGGGTGATGAATCAATACCATCACATTTCAAATCTCTTCTGGAGTTCAAGAAAGTAAGAAATAACTTCAATCTATTTAAGCTCTTCCTGAACTATGTTTTGCATGTATACAAGCACAGATGTGAAGAGATGGGCACTGATTGCAAACATTCTACATCAAATCCCAAATGAATCTACTAATAGAAAACAGTGTTCCTGCTTCCCTACCTGAGGCTAATGTACAAAAGATGAAGGTGGTTATGTTGATGATATAGGTATTCATAGTTGGGTAAGAATGATCTTGAACAAAAAATTAACATTCTCTACTAATTTTTCCAAGAAGCAGGATATCCTGAATCCTACATAAAAGTCCAAGATGTAAAATTAGTAGATATTAAACACTTCAAATACCTCAGTTCACGGATCACATATACCAAACACCTCCGTTCACGGATCACATATAACAAAAGACCTCAGTCCGTGGATCACATATATCAAATGCCTCAGTTCACAGATCACATATAACAAATACCTCAGTTCATGGATCACATATAACAAATACCTCAGTTCACGGATCACATATAACAAATACCTCAGTTCACAGATCACATATAACAAATACCTCAGTTCATGGATCACATATAACAAATACCTCAGTTCATGGATCACATATAACAAATACCTCAGTTCACAGATCACATATAACAAATACCTCAGTTCACAGATCACATATAACAAATACCTCAGTTCATGGATCACATATAACAAATACCTCAGTTCACAGATCACATATAACAAATACCTCAGTTCACGGATCACATATAACAAATACCTCAGTTCATAGATCACATATAACAAATACCTAAGCTCATGGGTCACATGTAACAAATACCTAAGTTCATGGATCACATGTAACAAATACCTAAGTTCATGGATCACATATAACAAATACCTAAGTTCATGGATCACATATAACAAATACCTCAGTTCATGGATCACATATAACAAATACCTCAGTTCATGGATCACATATAACAAATACCTCAGTTCATAGATCACATATAACAAATACCTCAGTTCATGGATCACATATAACAAATTTATTATAGGAAATAAGGAAATTCAATATAGAATAGCTTGTGCTGGGGTAGTTTCTTCCCAACACTGCTGCAAAATTAAAACATTAATCCACAAATAAGACTCATGGTCTTAAACAGCATCATCAGATCAAAACTTTCATATGGATGCCATTCCTGGCATGAAACACATTCAGAAATATCTAATCCGTCAGCTATATACAACTGTTTTCTCAGATTCATCCTTCATCAAACATCACAAACTGATTCTATAGAATCACAAACAAAAAACTGTATCAAATAACAGCAGCAACGTGCTAAAATGCATGTAGCTCAAAGAGAAAATAATGACATAATCAAGATGCTGACACTCCACACAACACCAAACAAAAGGCAAGGAAGGAAACCTCTATCAATACCGCAACAAGCATTAACAGTGACTAGACTTGAAAAACCTATTTTCCTGAAAAACTTTTTTATGTGAAAGATTTCATAAATTTCAACTGAAAGTATCAAATCTAAATGCTTGGTCATTTAATACCAAATATTTCTTTATAAGAAAATGGCTAATATTGCTAATACCATATCGATTCATTCTTTTTGTTTAATTTATATAGGGTGCGATGGATAAATTGTCGCCATTTTATACTTTTAATTTTGTGCATATACATAGTTTGTTTTTGATTTTGTCAGCTGCACATATACTAGGGTCAGTTGGGCGCCATCTGTGAGAAAAAGAGCACCATGACATAATTCACTCTGCCAGAAATTTGGAAAGGGCATGATGTACTACTTCGTTTTCATGCCAGAAGCTCAAATACAAACATTTCAGAGTGTTTGGGTGTCAATCAGAGGACAGTGCAGAAGATTTGGGAAGAGTTGGATGATATATTCAGTCAACATCATGGTGTTTGGAGTGATTACTAGTGATGGTGAAGTTATGCCACCATTAATATTCCTACAAGGCTTCAGACTCAATTCAGAGGCCTACATCAAGTGTTAATCTGGGCCAAGAGGGTGGTTGCTGGAAGACCCTCTGTCTGGCAACAGGACTCTGCACCATGCCACACAAGGAGGAGAACCCAATCATGACTGTAGAGACAAATTCTGTGACCACATTACCTCTTACATCTAGCCACTTATCTCCCCTGACTGCAACCCCTTGATTATTATGTGGGCCGCAGTTGAGTGAGAGACCAACAAAACTCCTTGTAACACCAAAGATGAACTGAAAAAAATGATTATGACAGCATTCACCAACTTAAACAAGGAGACCATCCAGAAGTGCTGCAGGAGATTCAAAAGTTGTCTGGAGGCCATGGTTTAAGTTAATGATGATTTTATTGAATAAATTTACTCTTTTGTATTTCAAGATATTTTTGGTAAATGATGTGAATTCGAGGTTTAGCACTAGTCCGTCGCTAAGCTTGTCCTTCACATCAATGGCGTTGCCGATAGGATACCATTTGTCTCTAGAAGATTCAGATTTTGTGGATGCATAGATTCCGTGTTTTTCTGCCAGTGCGAGAAGTAAAAAGCTGAAAGACAACAAGGAGAAGAACAAGCTTAGCGACGGAATAGTGCTAAACCTCGACTTCACATCAGTAAATATATCTGTTAAAATGAGGTGTCAATGTTATTTTCATTTTTGAATAATTTAGATGACAATTTATCCATCGCATCCTGTATTCATTTAACTATAGTTATAATTTTTTTATTACCTTATTTCCATTTATTTTTCTTTATTTCATTTTCCCTACATATATTTTGTCTATTATTTTCATTTGGATATTTTCACATACTCTTTAATATTTTCTTATATTTATTTACCTTTCCGAAACACACATTATATGAAGAGTGATCATCTCTCTTCTATTTACATGAGTGTATCGGGATAAGCATCATTAAATGAATATATTCTTCAAGATGGCTGCTCAGTTGAATATATTTCTGACCCTTAAGGGAATCAACTGACTTCCTCACTTGATTCCTCATCTTCTTCCCTCACCCTACCTCTCTCAGTGGAACGATCTTCTCCTCTGAGTGTAGTCAAGGACTTAGTAAAAGTAGTGTAGCAGAAGACAAGAACTCGTAGAAACGATAATTGTTTATAAGAACACCAAATATAAATGTCTTTATTTACAGGCCTAAACAGATAAAAATATTGAGGAAACCATGGTAATATTCAGGGTTATATTAACCATTTCCTTATCAGGAAACATTTGACATTCATTGATCTAGCAGGTATAATAACTTACTGGTTCAGCAGAGGAAGAG
This sequence comes from Acanthosepion esculentum, assembly GCA_964036315.1. Classification (NCBI taxonomy): domain Eukaryota; kingdom Metazoa; phylum Mollusca; class Cephalopoda; order Sepiida; family Sepiidae; genus Acanthosepion; species Acanthosepion esculentum. Next base: position 27,605,108 of record OZ038485.1, on the reverse strand, counting down.
AACTTGGTTGTGTCGTGTCTTCTTGGATCAAACTTGCGTTCTTCCCTCCTGCAAAAACATGTTTTAAGCATAATATGGGACGCATGGTTTGATACATGTGCCTGAATGTACAAAAAGCTGTGTGGGCTCTGAGGCAGATAAACAGACGAGCCAATAGACAGTGGGAGGAAGGTGTCTAGCATGGTAGATTGCAGTGTTGAAATTTATGAGTTGCAGATTTGAAATAGATTCCCTGCATCAATCCACACTTGAGTTTACATGCTATTTCGGCATTTGACAGACAATGGCAGACATCCGCCCTGCAGTTTGCGTGAAGATAATGAGACCAGCAGGGAGTGTAGCAGGAATAATAACTTACCAGTTCAGCAGAGGAAGAGAACCCAGTTGTGTCTTGCCTGCCTGAATTGAACTTGCTTCCTTTGGAATGCAGAAAACATGGTTTAAGAATAATGTGGGACCCGTGATTTGATTCATGTGCCTGAATGTACAAGAAGCCATGTGGACTCTGAGGTAGATAAATAGACAGGCCAATAGTCAGTGTGGGGAAGGTGTCTAGTGTGGCAAATTGCAGTGTTGGAATTTGGGAATCATGGATTTGAAACAGATTCCCTGTGACAATCCTCACACGATAGAAGGTACCAGTGTTATTGTTACCAACCAGTTTACAATTGATTGATCATCCGGTACTAATTTTGGTTGAAATTTATAAAATCTTTCTTTTAACTTAATTTTTTAGGATAATAAATTTCTGAAGTGAATTGTTATCATTCATTCTAGTATTGATGGGAGTTTCCTTCCAAACCTTTTGTTTGAAGTTGTGTGGAAAGTCAACATCTTGATTATATCATTATTTTCTCTTCAAGTTACATGCACTATCCATTTTAGTTGTTGCTGTTGAAATTCCTCAAGTGATTGATTTCTGTTATTTGGTACAGTTCTTTGCAATTCTGTAGGGCTAGGCCACAAAGTTCAAAGAAGGATGGTCCTCACTAAGACCTACAGACATTATTATCTTGAAACAATTTTTAACCTTCAATGACTACTGCGTCTAAAGCTCACTCTTGACCTCAAATATATATCCATCTTATTGCAAAAGATGGTGAAAGAATGGTCAGTTCCATGTATCGTTCCTAATTCCTGCTGCCATTCTCTATCAAAGAATCAAATTTGATGAAGAACAGAGTATTGTTGCCATAAGTCTGGTGCTATCCAATCCTCACTGTCCAGTCTTGTCAAAGTTCAAAAGTAATTACTTGGACTTGTGGGTGATTAAATATTCTCCACCCTGTGAACCTTATCCCACAGACAAAATGTTGATAGCTTCTCACTACCCTAAGATGAACAAAAAACCTTGGAGGGTTGAGTTAAAGGGAGATAACTGATACTGAGACATCTATAAGTGGCATGGCATGTGGGACTAGAACAATCTACCATGGTGGACGAAATAAAGGGTTCAGTTCGAAATTCCAATCACCTGAAGAAGGCCGGAGTGTACAATGGCTAAAAACTTGTCAATTTGGTAACAAAGATGAGGATAACAGTCCAAACAAAGTAAATAATGTAAATACTACTTGCTACTCTATCACTATTATTTGTTCACATTAGGAAAACAATCTCCATTCCCTTCATATTCCTTTGATAAGGAGCAAGTTCCACTCAGACAGCTTCTTTCCGAGAATTGTTACTCTGTGGAGCAAACTCCCAAGAAAATGCATACCTGACAACTACAATCTAGGTCTCTCCCTTCGCCTCCCTTGCAATAATCTTGCTCAGTTGTTGTGGCTTTTGAGTGTATTAAAAAAACAAGCAAAGAAGAATGAGCAAATTATTTATGAGTTCATGTATTAGTCATAAAAATGTATTAGTCACAATCTATTGGTCATAACATATAAGTCATAAAAATGAATAAATATGTATTCATATATTTATTGCTGTATATATGGGCAGCAAATACACTTTCAAATACATTTCAGTGATTTCCTTCAATTACAAATGCAGCAGATTACTCAGACATGTGAATAGTTTTTATGTGATTGGTTGATCCATTTCTTATGGCTTATCAACCCATTGTAGGTTATTTAAAGCCAGAAATTTTTTATTGTAAGACATTTTTGGCTTAAAGATACAAGTCTAACTAATTAACCCATAGCTGGGAGAAGAAGAGGTGAATTCATACCTTTTCCAAGGGTATTTACCCATAATTGAATATAATGAACTCAAAGTGAATTGTTATTTGGATCTCTGATTAACAATTCCGAACCATTATCCATTACATCACCTGCTATTCCCAAGAAGTCACCCATCTAGGTACTGATCAAGTTTAATGTTGCTTATCTTTGGTGATTGCACAGGGACCGGTGTTTGATATGGCAGTAAGTCAGTTTTAATGTGAGTCCTCGAGAAAATAAAAAACAATTATGAATAAGATAAAGACATACACCCAAGGAAAGCTGGATAGTGCGTACCAGCCCCTGAAAATTATTATAAAAATAAACATGATGACACTAGTTCAAAAAATTAATCAATATATTTAGAGATTCTTAATAAAATCCAAAGAAGAATCAGCAATATTATTAATCCTTACCTGGTGTATTGACTTCAGTCACTTTCCCACTGCTATAAAGTTACCTCCCTTGTGCCTTTTCTATAAATACTTTCATGGTAATTGTTTGGATAAGCTCTCCGCTATGATACATATACATTATGAATTTAAGTGCAGTGCTAGATTATCGTTGAGGTTTCATCAATTTACAGTTGTGTTGGCTAGATGTAACCGTTTCTTAGCTAAGAGTTTCTTTTCTCACACTTCTCTCTTGTGGAACACTCTTCCAACTCTGTGCTTTCCAGTCAATTTTATTCTTTAAAAATTTAAATGCAATGTCAGTTGCCATCTACTGTCTCCCTGATTATTCTTCTATTGTTCTCACTCCTTAGTAATGTTTCTGTTTTCTAGTTCTTTCACACCCAGTAATTCTTTCACACCCAGTCACCCCTTGTGACATAGTGGCTTTACTACCTTGCTTGGGGTGAACTCAATAAAAAAAAAAAGAGAAAACCTTTATTAATATGTATATTCCTTAAAAAAGCACTCAACTCACTACTACAAAGAGGTAAACATCGTCACTTAATGTCTCCCTTCCTGTAGAGTTAAAACAAGAGAGGAAATGGCATTAATGAATTCTTCTGTTTGCCATGTCACTTCAGGATGTGAGTTATCATGGCTCTCCTCAACTTCCTGTCCTTTGTAGCTCTCAGTATAGTTTGTCTTTTTGCTAACTCTTCTAATCCAACCGTTTACACAAATGTGTTAGGTAGGTTATGTGATACTTTTCTTTGTCCGTTTTGCCTCCAATATGTCATGTGAGTGCCAAATTTACCAAGCCCTCTTTCCTCATTATGTGTCCTAGAATTTTATAGCACCAATGAATATCTGAAAATGAAACCTTTATAGAACTGTTGAATTACAAATCTTTTATAATTTCTGGCCATCTTTAAGTGTCCAGTTTTTTTCTTTTTGGCTGATAAGTGATATCTTGTAGGAACTGATTATTGTGTTTTATTATCTACCCTGTGAAGCTGTTATTTATCAGTTCCTGATAAGCAAATGGGTTTCACTACCTGATCCAGTGATTGAACTCAAAGTCTAAGTGACTGCAAAATTTACAGCTATATTCATTATTAAAGTATTCTGAAGATGATGTATTTTTGAAAACTTTTAAATCCAATATCACAGTTTGTACAACTATTGATGATTCTGTTTGATTTTTTAAATGATTTATTCAAAAGTATATTTTAGCATACCAATCTTGCAAGCAGGGAGGATTTGATTTCTTTGAAGCTCAGCATGTTAATTTTTTTTTTACCAAGACTTGAACAGGGATCTCTAGTATTGGACTCATTCAACTGTGATAAATGCTATTAAAGTAGATATGCAATGTCTACTTTGCTAAGCAGAGGAAAGAAAAAACACTGTGGTAAAATCCCAGATTACATACTTGATGAGGGGTGAAAAGTGGTAATGGCAATGTTGAGATTACCCATTTCCTTATATGGGAACATTTGATATTAGCCTATTTAACAAGGTTGTGTGAATTGATGGCAGAACAAGAACAATGGACTGGGAACAAAGTGGAGTATCTGTTCTCCTCATCTCTAATGCCAATGGTAACATTGTCAGTTTTCTAATAAACAAACATTTGATATTCATTGACTAAACAGCCAATGTTATTTTCAGTTGAAATTTATAAATTCTTTCTCTTAAAATATTATACAGGAAAATAAATATTTCAAGTCTGCTGCTATTACTCTTTCCAGTAACGAATTTTTTTTGTTGATTGTTTAGCAGCATATCAACCTTTTGTACATAATTTTATACTTTCTGAGTGAATGGTGTATTTGTTTTAAATATTTTAGTTTTTAGATCATAAAATGTATTGCTCGTAATTCTTTTATAAAAAATTTATTGCTCGTTTTACTATAAAGATTTCTGCTAATTTTTGTTTGGTGGGGGCGGGGGGTCCTTATTTACCCATAGCTGGGACCCTAACAGGTGCCAGGTCAGGGTGGACCGAGGAACAACAGTAATTAAGAGGTGGTTGCATGCAACTCAAAAGCTCCAATCTCCCAATCAGAGGCCTTGTTGCCAGATGTAGTTTAGCGTCAAACCCAGGAAGATCCAGTAATGACAGGGTCTTTCTTCCTAACTTTTTGTTTTTTCAAGTAATGTGGAATGCCAACATCTTAATTATATCATTATTTTCTCTTTGAGTTATATGTGCTATCAATTTTAGTTGCTGTTGCTATTGAAAGTCTTCAACTTATCTGTTTTCTGTTGTTTGGTACAGGTCTTTCTTTGTAATTCTGTAATACAAGTCCATGATGTTTGAGGAAGGATGTGCCTCTACAACCTTCAGTCTTCATTTGCACAAAATCATTTTGATCTGAGAAAACAGTTGTATACAGTTGATAGTTTACATATTTCTCAATAGGTTGGACATCATGCATGACATCCATAATCAGTTTTTGTAATAAGAGTACTGAATCTGTCTATATTTCTGAGATGAGGTATTATGTACACTAGCTACACTAGTGGAGAACTTGGAGAGGGGAATTAGCAGGAGATAACTGACAACTGACATCCATTAAACATGGCACATGGAACTAGAACTGTCTACCCCAGTGAGCGAAATAAAGGGTTCAGTTCGACATTCCAACCACCTGAAGAATGCCGGAGCGTACAACGGCCGAAACGTTGTAGTAAATATAGCGACAAAGATGAGGACAATAGTCCGAACACTGTAAAGAGTACTGAACTGTTATATAATATCAGTCCTCCTAAATGGCAGTGAATGCTGGACAATCTTCTTACTTCCTTTGAAAGAAAATGGAAGCAAAAAAGACACATATATATTAGAAAAAGATAGCTGAAATTTCTAGGGCACATAATGAAGAAAGAAGGCTTGGAAAATTTGACACTCACAGGACATGCTGACAAGAGGGACAGAGGAAAATGGTACATACCCTACGGAATGACAGAATGTGGTTTCAGGAGAGATAGCGAAAACACAAAATTGTGGAGAGGCATGCAACTGCCCTTAACAGAATAAAAGCTAACAGGGTTGCTGGTTTAGATACCAACTACCTGTTCATGTGGCGGGTTATACTGGGTTACATGTTACCAGTAGCAGATCTAAGCCTGAGCTGACCTAAAGAAAACTGTGTAAAAAGAAAACCAGAAAAAAAAAAACAGACTCTGAATTATTCTACCGATGTAGCTTGTAAAATAATATCAAAAGCATTTCTTTTAAGTTTAAGATTATCCAAACTATCATCAGAACAGCAGCTTGAGCACCCCACATGTTTGTCCACCCTACCCCACAATCCAGTTGTTCTAGCCTCCTTTCCTTCAAGCTCATCCTCACCCAACAGCCATTTGCTCACCAGTGATGCCAACCAGTAAATTCTATATCAGCTGTTTACAGAGAATGTTTATGATGTTGCATGCCTTGACTTCTAATCACTGAATACTGAGTGGACAGATTCTTTTCTTTACCTTCCCTTGATCAATTCTGCCCACTGATAGATGCAGTGATGGATAACGTAATGCTGACCATTCATTACACTTGGCCTGCTTGTTTCAGATTTCACTTCAGCCACTGAACACCCAAATGGTAACCCAACACACTCCACTTTGCATTGCCAAACTCCTGACTTGATCATGGCTACTTTCGTCAATTTGCTTTAAGCTTTTTTATTTATTATTGTTCTTTTTTTGACTCCATCTTCCAGTAACTTCTTACTTTCTTCATATGTAGTTTTCTTCAGCATATTTCTCTATCTTTCACTCTCTTCATTGTCATATGTATATATCAATCTATCTGTGGTTCTACTACTTTATTATTTCAGTGTGTTCCTATGTATCTATCTAAATTTGTTCATATCTATCTATCTATCTATCTATCTATCTATCCCTGATTGTTTATTATCTCATGTGTTCATTTTTATCTATCTATCTCTGCTTGTTTATTTTCTCAGAGGGTTCATATGTATCTATCTAAATTTGTTCATATCTATCTATCTCTGCTTGTTTATTTTCTCAGAGGGTTCATATGTATCTATCTAAATTTGTTCATATCTATCTATCTATCTATCTATCTATCTATCTCAGTGTATTCATATCTATCTATCTATCTATCTCAGTGTATTCATATCTATCTATCTATCTCAGTGTATTCATATCTATCTATCTATCTATCTATCTATCCCTGCTTGTTTATTATCTCAGTGTGTTCATATGTATCTATCTAAATTTGTTAATATCTGTAACAAAAAAGAAAATCACCTACCTGCAAAAAGAGTTTGTGTTTTGTGCGTGGTCTGCCGAATGAAAATTAAAGAATATTTTAGCAAAAAAAGCTGCTACTTTACGTATCGGAGAAACTATGCTAGTGTTATTTCCTCCCTGAATGGCATGGCCAATCCAAAAAATCACTTGGTGAATAAAGGCCGTTGCTTTTGGTTACCAAGGAGAGTATGATTTTTGAGCTTGGCGAGCAAAAGTGCGTTTTCGCTGTTGTGAGGGGATGGTTTAATTTCTGTCCCCATTTTTGTTACTATGTTGCCTGTTGGATTGGTTATAAAAAAATTGCGATTGAACTTAGTGTTGGTACACAAATATTTTGTTTTGTTTTTTACTGACCCCATTGGCTGATACCTAAACAATATATATCAGCACTTACTTTGTCTCTACCATGATGGCAGAAAGACTGTTCGGCATAAAATTCATCCCCAAAGTCACTGGTGACTGGACAGTCTGTGGTTGAGTGGATCTAGAATGTGGAACTGATCCGTGAATTATGTGAGATCACAAAGATCAAATGTGTTCTTCCATTGTATTTGAAAGGTGGGGCCCTTGCCATGTATAAGCAGCTGAACAAAGAACAAAAACTGACATTGACAAATAAAGCATGCTTTACTAACTGCATTTGGAACCAACTGGTTCATGGCCTGGTGAGAGTAGACGTATTTTTGGTGGAACTAAAGAAGCCTGCTGTATCAATCGCGCTGCTACCTGAATGGATGACCTATGCCTTTGTGTCTGGATTGCCTAGCCCTGTTACGCAGATACACTGAGCATCATCCAGAATTGAAGACATGACGCTTAACCAGTTATTGACCAGAGCCTGCACTAACATGATCAACAAAAAAGAGGCCAAGGAGTCGGTTGCTACAGCCATTCAACCAATTGAAGTCAAACATGATCCAAGCTCAACCATCTGTCACTATGGTGATGTCACCTTCTAACGGTGCTCTGGGCCAAATCATTTTGCCAAAGACTGCCGCTATCAATGGGAAGAGATGCAGAGCAGATTGGTGTGAAAGGCACATTCTAATCTATGTTAAATGTCATAAATTAGGCCACATTGCCTCTAATTGTCCAGGATATGGAATGGGGGATGCAACATCAGTGTCGAGCATGACAGAAGCGCTCCCTGTGATTAAGGTGCACATCAATGGAAAAACGCGTACTGCTTTAGTAGATTCAGGCTGCTCTCAGTCACTCATGAACAGATCAATCTGTTGGCAGTGAAGTGGACAAAAGATGGATGTACTAACGGCCAATGATAGGCTCTCAGGAGCTGAGGAGTCAGAAGCATAAGACTCAGTGTTACCAATAGTAACCCCGTCACTGTGAGTGTCTTGGTCATGGACAGCATCTTATTGGGGTTTGACCAGCTCCTTGGGATGGATATTGTTAAGGAGCTGGTGGAGTATGCATCACAGAGTCGGGTGAATTTCAGTTTTCTAGTCTTGCCCATCTGTGCTGCCTTGAGGATATTTAGTGCAGAGTTTGACCAAACCACAAAGGCATGGACAGCACTGTGGAAATGTCAGAAAATAACCTGCCAGAGAATCCCCAGAACTGGGTGTCAGAGTACTCAGTGCCCAAACATGTCAGGAAAGAAGAGCAGTGTGAACTGTGGATTGATAATGTATGGCTGACCCCATATCACAAGGAAGAGCTTGGTTCTCCAAGAGGCTTCACCCTGCTAATGGCTGTGGTACAGAGGATCAAAGGAAAGGTGCACCCCATACTAGATTATCGAGAGCTGAATGAATATGTAATGCATACATGGCTCATTCTGATGTCTGTGCATAAAAATTGAAAGAAGATGAAGGTAGGGATCCATTGTCTCTGTGACTGATCTTCGAAAGGCTTACTTGCAAGTACATGTGCACTGGTCACTATGGCCATTTCAGACAGTGATCTTTAAGGAGCGGAGACACTGCCTAATGCAAATGAGATTTGGGTTCATTGTGGCACTAGCCATCATGAAAGCTATCATGGATGCTGTGCTATATAAGGATGAGACAATTTGCCAAGCCACATCAGCTTACAGTGACAACATCTATACCAATGAAACCATAGTACCCACTGCACAGGTAAGACAGCATCTTGCTGACTTTGGGCTCAAGTTGAAAAAACTCAGAATGACTGGAGGTCCAGAGGAGCATAGTATGCTTTACTAGAAATGTGGAAGCAAGCTCCCAGAGATTCCTGGACACATTACATGATACAGTGTGTTCTCATTTTGTGAGAAACTGGTAAGACATTTTCCTCTTCGCAGTTGGATCCCCATTGTGACTACCATTATCAAACACAGGGTGACTATTGTCACCTCCAGTTAGGATGACAAAACAACTGATGCTCCCCTTAGAAACATAATAATGGAAGTCATTACCAGGGTACATCAAGACAAATCTGTGTGCAGTAAATGGTGTGCTGACAGAGGCAAATTTGAAGTTTGGGTCAATGTGAGCTTCCTTGCTACAGGAGTGTCCCTTGAGGTCAATGAAACCATCCTGGAATGTGCATGTTGGTTGCATCCAAAGAAGGATGCACAACATATCACCTACTGGAATTGGACACCATCATTAAAGGCGTAAACGTGGCCCTTCAATGGATTGCAACAGTGTTGCTTTTGTTCACAGATTCTGCATGTGTGCATAAGTGGATAGCAGACACTCTTATGAGGAAAGCCAGGATACATACAAAGGCTGTGACTAAATTGCTCATTCAAAGGTGGATAGACACACTAGGAAAGTTAGTAAGTGAATAAAACTTACCAGTGGATATACAACTGGTCAGATCGAACTAGAATAAGGTGAATAGTTTAACAAGAGTGCCCCAGAGATGACTCAACACTATTAAGAAAGAAGTAGAGCCAGTAGGACATGTCTGTGCAACATCAGCTAATGACTGCATTTCAGATCTACTAAAATCTGTGCATTGTCAAAGCAGACATCCCGGTATAAAACAGACCCTGTATTTTGTGAAGAAAATTGATCCCTTCGTATCCAAAGCTGCCATCAGAGCAGTGGTCAGAGAATGCAAGTAGTATCAGTCCATTGATCCACCACCTATGCAATGGCCAAAAAGACAACTGAATGTAAGCAAAATGTGGCAGTGTTAGAATGGACCTCACCCACCACAATGGAAACCACTATCTAACTCTGATGGACTGTGGTCCAACCCGGTTCACTATTTGGCAGTGCCTACGTCAACAGGATTCAGCAAGCATGATTGACCACTTGAGGGTGTTATTCTTTGAATGTGGGCTTCCATCAAAGCTCCTCATTTGCAACGACAGTGCATTTCACAGTGGACTCTTTAAAGACTTTTTTGATTCATGGGAAGTCCACCTCAGATTCCAATTCGCATGCGTCCCATCAAGAAATAGTATAATCAAGTGATGACATTTCAGTCTTATGAGAATTGTTGTCAGGAAGCAGTTTTCTATAATCGATCAACCATAAAGATGATGTGTCAACCTCAACTGTGCCAGACAACATAATTTACTGGTACAAAATCTGGCTAAGAGGTATTGACAGGAAGCACTGAACTGAGTGAGTAAAAGAATGAACGGCATACAACCTGAGCAATCATGTGTGGGTAAAATCCCAACACAGCTGGTGTACAACTCGGTACCAGGTAGGGCATATCTCTGAACCCAGCAGCCTGTGCACTATGCACTATTTTATCAGAAAAATCAGTTGGTGAATAAAGGCCCTTGCTTTTTGGCTTACTGAGGAGAGAACGATTTTTGTGCTTGGTGAGCAAAAGTGGGTTTCCGCTGTTGCAAGGGGAAGCTTGGATTTCTGACTGTGTTTTCATTACTATGTTGCCTGTTGGACTGTTTATGCCAAATTTGTGATTGAATTTAGTGTTGGCTCATAGATTTTATATAATATCTATCTATCCTAGCTTGTTTATTATCTCAGTATGTTCATATGTATTATCTCTGCTTGTTTATTATCTGTGTTCATATGTATCTAATGAAATCTCTTCAGATCTATCTATATTTATTCCTATGTATTTTTGAAACAGTTTATATCTATGTAGCTTGGGCACCTCGAGGTAGTGTAATGGTTAGCAAGCTTGTCTTGCTACGAGCAATTACGACTGAGTACTGAGTTCAATCCTCACTGGGTGTCCCATACTTTCGGCCTTGTGCTACATCTAAGCTATGCTTGGAAAATCTCTATAGTTTAGTATATCTGTCTATCTAAATTTGTTTCTATGTATCTCTCTTAGTCTTTTCTATGTATCTCTTTATCTATCGCTTTCGGTTTCTTTATTATCTCAGTGCCATGTCATGCACATTGGAGCAAACCATCCTCATTCCCTTCATATTCCTTTAGTGAGATGTAAGCTCCACCTGATCAGCTTCTTTCCATGAACCACTGCCTTGTGGAATCGTTTCCCACAAGGATGCCCCCCCCCCAATCACTACAATGTTAACCTGTTCAAGCTTAGGTTTAACCATTATTTTCCATATATATCTATATAATCTGTGCCTCTTATTCTGCAACTCAAGTGGCTCTCAAGCCTTGTACAGGGTGAAAATCTTTGTAAATAAGAGAAAAAAATGTGTATTCATATCTGTAACAGCCTATTTCTATCTAAGATAGATAAATAGAAATAGAAAAAGATAGATAAATAGAAATAGAAAAAGATACATAAATAGAAATAGAAAAAGATAGATAAATAGAAAAAGACCTTCCTTCCTTCCTTCCTTCCTTCTCCTTCCTACCTACCTACCTACCTACCTATTGTCTTTATTATTTCAATTTATCCCCCTTCTAGCTCTGCTTATTTCCCATTTCTCCCTCCTCTTGATATTCTTTCCTCTCACTTTATTTCATACTTTCGCCTATCCCATCTTCTTTTTCTTTTCTTTTCTTTTCTTTTCTTCTTCTTTTTTTTTTTTTTTTTTTTTACCAACCCCTTTTACCTCCCCAGCCTTTCATTATTTCTGGTCTAATCTTTTACCTTTCTCTTTCTTTGTTACTTATTACCTCCCTTTCTATTCTTTTTCTATTTTGTCTTCCATTTTTCTCTGACTTCTAAACAATACTGTTTTTTTTCTCTCTCTCTCTCTCTCTCTCTCTCTCTCTCTCTCTCTCTCTCTCTCTCTCTCTCTCTTCTTTTCTTTTTCTTTTTTTCTATCCTCTTTTTTTTCTCCTTTTATTCCATTTCTTCTTTCTTTTTTTTGTTGAATTCTTATTGTTTCTTTTTTTTTCTTGGGCTTACGTCTATACTACATTGAAACACCAATTGAAAAACTGATTCCCGTATGATCACGAAAGTTAAGCAATATTGAGCCTGGTCAGTACCTAGATGGTTGACCACTTAGAAATACCAGGTGCTGTAAGCTTGGAAGTGCAGGTGGTGTAATGGATAATGCCTCAGAATTGAGTTCCAAATTTAGTTGGATCCATTATATTCAATTATGTGAAAATATCCTTGGAAAGGCATGGATCTACCTCTTCTTCTCCAGCTGTGGGTTAATTACTAAAACTAGTATCCCTAAATCATTATTATCTCCCCCCACCACCACTACACAAAAAATTCTTACAATCTAAAAATATTTCTGGCTTTAAATAACATGCAAAGGTATCTGTCTATATTTCTGAGATGAGGTATTATGTACACTATTTACATTATTCGGACTACTGTCCTCATCTTTGTCGCCATATTTATTACAATGTTTTGGCCATTGTACGCTCCGGCCTTCTTCAGGTGGTTGGAATGTTGAACTGAACCCTTTATTTCGCTTACTGCGGTAGACTGTTCTAGTTCCACGGGTCATGTTTAATGGATGTCAGTTATCAGTTATTGCCTGTTAATTCCCCATTTCCAAGTTCTCCACTGCCTTAACCAGGTATTGAACTCACACTCTTTGGGTCTTGTCACTGGATCTAACCAATGCCTTTATCCACTGTGCCATGTGTCCTTGAGGAACAGTCTATGCCATTGAGGAAAATAAAGGGTTCAGTTTGACATTCGAACCACCTGAAGAAGGCCGGAGTGTACAACGGATGAAACGTTGTAATAAATATGGTGACAAAGATGAGGACAATAGTCCGAATAATGTAAATAGTGAACATGCAAAGGGTTGATAAGTCAATATTTTCTTCTCCTTCCCAATATATTCTTCACCTTCTCTCTTTGCTTGTTAATACAACCCCATTAATGTCTTTTTTCTTAAATTTCTTTCTTCTTCTTCATTCTTTAACCTTATTTATTTTTTATTTTTATATTTTCTGTCTTGGTGCTTGTCATTATTCATACCAAACATTTCCTCATTCAAATCATTTAAACTACCTCCCTCTCTACTTTCTTTGAAAAATGTCATGTCCTGAAGACACACTCAAAGACAGAAGAAAAGACACAACAAAAAAAGAACATGAGAAAGAAGACACAAAGAAGACACAAAGACACAAGTATGAAAATAAAGCCACAATTAAGACACATTAAGGAAAGAAGACACAGGAAAGGACAATGAAAGATATGATGAAGACACAATGAAGAAAAAACATGAGAAAGAAGCCAAAAGAAGACACAGTGACAAGTTACTATGAAGAAAGAAGACAGAAAAAAGAAAATACAAGTAAGTCAAAATTAAGACACATTAAAGAAAGAAGACATGTGAAAAGACAATGCAAGATATGAAGACACAATGAAGAAAGAACAGGAGAAAAAAGTCAAAATAAAGACACAATGAAAGATACAATGAAGACAGTAAAAAGAAATTACAAGGAAGTCAAAAAGAAGGCACATTAAAGAAAGAAGACATGAGAAAAGACAATGAAACATACGATGAAGACACAATGAAAAAAGAAGAAAAAATACACAATGAAGAAAGAAGACAGAAAAAAGAAAAATACAAGGAAGCCACAATTAAGACACATTAATGAAAGAAAATACAAGAAAAGACAATGAAATATACAATGAAAACACAATGAAGAGAAGGGCAAGAGAAAAATGCCAAAATGAAGAAACACTGAAAGCTATAATGAAGAAAGAAAAGAGAAAAAAGAAAATACTCGTAAGACACAGTTCAGACACATGAAAGAAGACGTGAGAAAAGACAATGAAAGATACGCGATGAAGACACAATGAAGAGAAGGGCAAGAGAAAAATGCCAAAATGAAGAAACACTGAAAGCTATAATGAAGAAAGAAAAGAGAAAAAAGAAAATACTCGTAAGGCACAGTTCAGACACATGAAAGAAGACGTGAGAAAAGACAATGAAAGATACGCGATGAAGACACAATGAAGAGAAGAGGATGAGAAAAATGCCAAAATGAAGAAACACTGAAAGCTATAATGAAGAAAGAAAAGAGAAAAAAGAAAATACTCGTAAGGCACAGTTCAGACACATGAAAGAAGACGTGAGAAAAGACAATGAAAGATACGCGATGAAGACACAATGAAGAGAAGGGCAAGAGAAAAATGCCAAAATGAAGAAACACTGAAAGCTATAATGAAGAAAGAAAAGAGAAAAAAGAAAATACTCGTAAGACACAGTTCAGACACATGAAAGAAGACGTGAGAAAAGACAATGAAAGATACGCGATGAAGACACAATGACGAAAGCAATACAATGATAGTTTACTGTCTTTGCAACTTGAGAATGGACAGTGTCTCATAGCAAAATCACCAACTGACTTTCTTGGCCGGACAAATGTCTTTTCAGTTTCAATGATTTGACTAATTCACCTGTAATTTTTCGCTTCATTCACATATTTGTTTCTCCAAGAAAAATCTTACACATCAATACAGAGGAAGCTAATGCAGTCACTAATAAATTACATAACATCAACTTCAGAAGAAAATTATTTCTGAACTATGAAAACATAACTCACTGATGCAATTTGAAATCTGAGATGTTCTGTCATTATTGTCTCCTTATTGTCCCCTATTTCTATCTGCTGTGTCCCTTTAGTACTTGCATGATCATGGTCCTCCACAGACTTATACGTTGTAGCTCTTACTAACATGACATTTTACCATCCTCCCCACCCTCTGTTCCGCCATTCATTCCCACAAACCAATGTCCCTTTTGTCTTTGATATGTCTAGTGAGTTTCAAATTCTCCAAGCCCTTCTTCCTCAGAATATACCCCAAAATTCCTTAAGATGTTCATGTTGCTTACATGCTGCCTCCATGGTATTCTCAGCATTTTTCTCTAATAACCACCTTTCTGTTTCCTTCCTTTTTTTATTAATCTTTTCTGAGTCATTATGGTGAATTGAATTATTTGGGCTAACCTTCACATCTTTAAAAAACTTCACTCCTATTTAAAAGACTGGGGAAGAGTGTGATCCGGGCGATAGTAGAATCTATGTACTCATATCGAGGAGGAAAAATAATTAGTAAATAAATCTTCCGAGTTCAAGTGGAGACATTAAAACTACAAAGATGAAATAGACTTTAGAAGGAACCAGAAACCCACTCCAAAACAGGAAACAAGAAAACTCTACTCCTGTTCAGATAACCAGGAAGGTGCATGAACCAGGCGATAGGTAAACCTATCTACTCCTACTGAGGAAAGATATATATATAGTATACCTTACATCCATACCACGTTGAAACATCAGTTCACGTCAGTAACCAAAGTTAAGAAATGTTGAAACTCTTCAGTATATAGATAGGTGAAAATAGTAGATGCTATAAGTTTGGATATGTAGGTGGTATAATGGATAATGGCTCAGAATTTAAAATTGGAGAGCCAAGTTCAAAATCCAGTCAAGTTTGTTATATTCCCTTATACAGAAATATACTTAGGGAAAGTCTGAATCCATGTCACCTACCCTCATCTATGGTTAAATAGCAGGACAGACTGAGCCCTATAGACTTGGTTGGCAACCAATCTGAGTGAAGAAAAACTTTGAATTTAAACTAGCCTGGAGATAGCTGGTAAAGAGCAAATCAGGCTTCAAATAGGAGCCAATGGCCAAAATACAGCTAAGAAATAGAAAACTCTAATTCCTCACCAAAAATATAAAGGCTTTGATTGTAGCATCCTCTGACAAGTAGCACACACAGTTCACTCATCAGGACATTGTGATGGAGAGAGAGAGAGAGCAAATAAAAACTCAAGATTATTGAAGCCATAACAACCATACATCAATAAAAATGATTATTGTTTCCAACTAATCATTCTCCAAGACATATAAAATAAATCCACATTACACATGACTGATACACATTATCATAGCATGTAAACAAAAAGACTTTCTACATTTCAATTTATCTGTTTCAATTTTAAAAAATGAATGACCCTTTAAATTGTACCACTTAAAAGATTTTTGATTTTATTCAGTTTATTTTATTTTAAACAACCCTGACGATGACTTATGGGAGTTGAAAGCTTGGAAATGGACTTGATTTTGGATATTGTGTGCATTTCCAGCAGGCATGTTTGCAGATTATTATCCATACTTTAGAAAAGAAGATAGTTAAAATGCCTAAACTTTTCAAACATATATACATATGTATAAAGACTAAAAAAATCTAATGAGGAGATATTAGGATGTAAAGCATAAAAGTCATCTTGATGTTCAGGTCATATAATAAGAATTGTTGACTGTAACCCTCCAAAAATGTATTATGTACCGTCAGCTTCTTGATGGTCAGTGTAATGTTGGAAGGCACCTGAGATAAAAAGATAATCTGATAAATAATTTAAGACCCAGTGGAGTGTATCCAACAAACTTGGAAGTTATCATCATCCAAAACTATGACAACTGGAGAAAGTCTTATAATGTTGGAATCAATCAGCCTGTGAAATCTGGGATAAAATATCTGAGTGAGCTAAAGCAATGTCATGCAATCAAGGAGTCAAGGCACATCCAATTCATCATAATCATCATCACTGCTTGACTTTTGTAATCGTAAGGGGGATTCGAATGCAGAAGCCACATGAAATCTTCTCCGCAACAGTCTATCAATGGCAGCCATCAGCAATTCTGGTATCGTCATACTTGTCCATTC
The DNA here is from genome assembly GCA_964036315.1 of Acanthosepion esculentum. Taxonomy (NCBI): domain Eukaryota; kingdom Metazoa; phylum Mollusca; class Cephalopoda; order Sepiida; family Sepiidae; genus Acanthosepion; species Acanthosepion esculentum. The sequence goes on along the minus strand of OZ038485.1, from coordinate 27,588,265 downwards.
TTTGACATAATCAAATCAGTTTTTACATTGGTGTACTCTCCTATTGCCACCTTTACTGGTGCCTTGCATGATGGTCTTGCACAGGCTGTCATGTCCAAACCATGCCGTTTTTCTCCATTTGACAGTGGCGATAAGAGTTTCCTAGTGGCCCACAATACTTTCAAACCTTTTCCGCACAGACTCATTGAGGAACATCCAATTAACCAGTGACAAATATGAATTATCTTGCATGTATAATGCAAGTTTGGTGTCACACAGCAGCCACAAACATCAATTGCAGACAGTGTGAAAATGTATAAACAAACCGTGACCTTCAATTACTGATTGATTCATTCCTTAATTCAACCCTTTGCACTTTATTTAAAGCCAGAAAATGTTGACATAATAATGATTTAGTGATACAAGTTTTACTAACACATAGCTGGTGGGAGAAGAGGTGGATTCATCAATTAGCCAAGGATATTTGAGTGCAAGTTTTATGGGAACAGGTGTTTCAATGTGATATGTCCCTAAGCCAGTTTATATATATATATATATATATATATATATATATATATATATATATATATTTTAAACATGTTGTGTTGAATGTCAAAGACAACATCGTCCTGCATATTTTCTTTTGAATTTTCTCATATTTTTTAATGAGACTTTTTAACATTCAACACAACATGTTTAAAAGAAACATACTGGCAGTGTAGGGTACTATGTATTTTTACAAATATATACTTAATAGTTTTATTATTTAGTACTGAGCACTGTTTTTCTTACACCAAAGGATATATGTATATATCTGCATGTGAACACTGACATGTACATTTATTTATATTTATTCATTTGATTATATATATATTAATATACAACCCAGTGTGTCTGAAAATTTTAATTTTTTAATTTCTCAATATTTGTTTATTGTTCAAAACATATATATATATTTATAATTTTTTCATATAGACAATTTACTTATGACAAAGATGCAACTTGGTTTTGGTGCATTTAGTTGCACTTCAACTGGTGAGAACTTGGTTCTCACTAGGCAAAGTGCAACTAAATGCACTGAAACGAAGTTGCATCTTTGTCATGAGTAAATTGTTTTTGTCTATAAGAAAAAATTATAATAAATACTTACTGCTCTACTATCGGTAATGAACCCTTTTTTGAATTAATGCCATGAACGTTAGAATTTATATATTGTTTTCATTCTCATTACATTCGGATATATATATTTTGTCATGCAGTAATGCATATATATATATATATATATATATATATATAAATATAAACGTGAACATGGAAGTCAGCACTTAGAGGCGACAGTCTGTTTCATGCTAGTGCAATCGTCAGGCAATTAGTGCTGTTATTTTTCTCGGCTATTTATATATAAGGGTCAGTGGTGCATTACATATATATATATATATATATATATATATATATATATATATATATATATATATATACACAAAGAGAGAGTGAGAGTGAACAACAGAGACAGAAAATTTCTTAATCAAAAGAACCTAAGTCATTTTATGGGTAACAAAATTCTTGGTTTCTCATCAAAAAGTATATTTTAACAAAGAAATTACATTAAGTTTTGTTCTCTTTTAATAATTCATGAAACATTTCCAAATGAAGATATCCACCTTATGTGTCGTCAAAGAAATAAAACTGCATGAAATGCACAATCTCAAGAGTTGCAAGCATTAAATCCCAAAAACCGAATGAAAATCTAAGCAAAAAAAAACAGAGATGGTGATAAATGTTATATGGCTGTTTCATTGGCAAGAATTTGTTCTGTCTTCTGGCATTTGTTATTTGTTTAAAAAAAAAGAAGATATCTCAGCATCATTTGGTCGTTTGACATTTCCTTGTTTAATAAGACCATAAATAATATTGAAAACTATCTTTCAGAACTCATGCATTCAAAACCAGCAGTAGAAGAGAACTGGATATTTCTCTAAGACATGGCAGATAACTTGGAGGTCAGAGTTCTTTCATCGATAACTGTAAAACCCTAAATCATTATAGTATAGAACACCCCCTATTTACATTTAATATTATAGTATTATAGAATTAGTCGAGTTGTGGAGACAATGCCAACATAAACATTAGCCTACTAGATAACTGAATTTGGCTTGTAAGAGTTTGAAGATATTTTTGAGTGATTCATTTTGGGGAAAAAAAGAGACAAAATTATATGACATACAGGGTGTGATGGGTATATTGTCACCATTTCATATTTTTAATTTTGCACATGCGAGTTTTTTGTTTATGATTTTGTCAACTGCACAGTATGGTACAGTCAGTCAGGCACCATCTCTGAGAAAAAGAACACCATGAGACAATTCACTTTGCCAAAAATTTGGGACAAGCATGCTGTACTGTTTGCCATTTGCACCAAAAGCTCCAATATGAAAATTTTAGAGTGTGTAGGTGTCAATCTGAGGTCAATGCACAGGATTCGGAAAGAGTTGAATAATATATCCAGTTAACATCATGGTGTTTGGAATGATCACTAGTGATGGGGATGTTATGCCTCCATTCATTTTCCTACAGGGCCTCAGACACAACACGGAGGCCTACATAAAGTTTCTTGAGGAGGTTTGCTGCCCTGGTGACTGCTGGAAGAACCTATGTCTAGCAACAGGACTCTACTTTGCCACAAAAGCAGGAACACAGTCATGGATGTCAGACAATTTATGTGACCACATCACCCTTTACATTTGGCCAACTAACTTCCCAGATTACAACTTCCTTGATTACTATGTGTTGGGTACAGTTGAGCAAGAGACCAACAAAATTCCTTGTAACACTTAAGATGAACTGAAGGCAAGGATTATGACAGCATTCACCAACTTAAACAAGACCATGCAGAAGAGTTGCAGGAGATTTATGAGGTTTTCTGAAGGCTGAGGTTAAAGCCAATGGCAATTTTATTGAATAAATTTACTCTTTAGTATTTCAAGATATTTTTGTCTAATTTTGGTAAATATATCTTAAATTGAGATGTCAGTGTTATTTTGATTTTTGCGTAATTTAGGTAACAATTTATCCATTGTACACTGTATACCAATTATTGGTTCTGCAATTACCTTTGACAAAGTGACAGGCAGGATTGGATGTGAAATGAAAATAGATAAAAATACAGCATTACTGCACAACAAAAATGCATGAAAGTAGAATCTTTGTGTTTTTTATCCTCAAATTTCAGTTCCTTTAACCATCCATAGTGCCATCACTTACCTCTGTCTTTTCTACAAATACTTTCACGGTAACTGCTCCACCGAGCTACTCTTGCTGGTTCCTGAACTGCATGAATTTAAACGTGCTTCTAGGTTGGCATCTCAGTCCCACCCTTTCACTATCAAAATGGTTAAATATAGCTGTCTCTTCTAATCCAATAGCTTCTTCTCTCGCACTTCCTGTCTGTGGAACTCCCTTCCTCTTACTTGCTTCCCTGATAACTATAATTTCCAAATATTCAAATGCAATGTCAATTGACATCTCCAGATGCCTTGATCTATTCCCTGTCCTTCTCTTCATCCTTTCCTCTATCACACCTCTGTACTCTTGCTCCCACTCTCTGTAATACCTTGCGTGCTAGTGGCAGTCCTGCCTTGCTTGGGGTGAAATGCTTTAAAAAAAATAAAATAAAATAAAAGAGAAGATATAATTGTAGAATGTTAATCTTATAGTATCAGGCAACCAGTCTAGGAGAAAGAAAACTCAGATTTCAAACCAGCTAAGAAAGGATTGGCAAGGGGTAGATTAGATTCATATAGGAGCAGCTAAGAGATGGAAAATTCCTATTCAAAAAAAGTTTGTGATTGTATCTTCAGGTAGTTTTCCTGTAAAATATGACGTCTTTATATATATATATATATATATATATATATGTATATGTATATATTAATATATATTATATTATATATATGTGTATATTAATATATTTTCTATTTATATGTTATTTTTAAGTAAATGTTCTGTTTATAATAAACAGTATTAACTACATTTACAAAGCCTAAATGTCCGAGAAATTTCACAGAAAATATTTGTCCTCTAACAGGAATTGAACCTGTATCCTACACAGAACCATCATATAGCCTGATGTGCTATACCATTTAGCTACAGAGGAAACATCTGGTTAGCAAAGTCAAACTACTGTTTTTAAACAACAAATTTCCCATGATTTTTAATTCCTGTAATGACAATAGAAAATAATAATATAAACAAGTTTTCACACTCTAAAAATACAAAATAATTGAAAGGAATATTCAGTCAATACTAGAAAGAGCTATAACATTTAGTAGACTTGAATCCTACAATTTCCTGAAAAACTAATGTTTTATAAATTTTAAACGAAAGTAGCGCTCACTGTTAGATCAATGAATGCTGAATGTTCCCTGTATGGAAACGGTTGTTTTCCCCATATTGGTCTGTTTTGAAACCTGAAGTTGCACCATAATGATCTCAGCTATGAAACATGGTTTCAAAATGAGCTTGAAACTATTTTCTGATATTTGAATGTTTTTTTTAAATATTTGTCTTTGAATTGAAACTGATGAAAAATGAAGAACTGTATAAAAAAGGATTCATTTGATGATGAGTGCTAACCATTATAGAAGAAATAGGAAATCTTATCTAAAACTTCTCTAAGCTTTTTTTGTTTATTTTAGCCTTAAATGGCAAGAAAATATTACACACCAAATGGGTAAAAAAAAGGTTCATTTTTTTTTTTTAAAGAGGAGTTTTATGCTTATTTTTGCTTTGATTATATACAAAAACTATAAAACAAAATTTATTTTAAATTCATTATTTAATTAATTTTTTATAACCTTAAAGAGTTAAAATAAATTTTGGAATAAAGTGAAATAAAACAAATGATGATATGCCTTGATGATATTCCTTCAATAGAATTGTGCATTCTTTCAACCAAAATGTCATCATTTTTTGCCTTTTTTCTCTTTGAGACATACGCATACAGACATGGCACTGTCTTTGGTTTGTTCATTCAACTTTATTTGCAGGCATATACTCCAGGAAATTACACAACCTCATGAATCCTAATAAATAGTAACCTCATGAATTTCAGAGTTACCAATTAATCATTCAGACTCGAATCATGATACCTTAATTGATGATATCTAGTGATCTCCAATAATGACTCATTGATAATGCCTGCCATGTAAGGATTAATCTGATATTTATTTATTTGGAGTGAAATTTTTCCTTTTTCTTAATTAAAACAATAATATACAATTATTGATTACTTTTACAAGAAGTCATTTCAGCATTTTTTTTTTTTATCTCTGATGAATTATAGTATAACTATAAAAATGATGGGTTTATTTTTTCATCAGTGATTCTACTGAAGAGCAGTGTGTACTTTATGAATGGTCTATGAAAAGAATTGAACAATATATATATATATATATATATATATATATATATATATATATATATATATATTGAGGCATCTTTCATTGAATAATTTAGACAAGTTTTGTATACTTATTTTCAATTGGATCCTTTCATATGCACAGACAAATTTTTTGGTATCATTATTAAAGGATGAGAGGAAATCGCTGTAATGATACATATTATTTATTCCAAGTAGTTTCGACATAGCACAATGTCATCATCAGGGTGTTGTTTATTGCAAGACAAATATTGTAGTATTCATTATTTTTGAAGACAAAATTGTAGTGTTCATCTGAAAGTTAAATTTTTTACTTGTGGATTGAAGAACACTGAGTCAGTGTGTGATCACTTGACATTACTTCAGGGGAGGTAACTAAGTATGGTTGTGGAGAGTTTTTACAAAATAAGTAGTAAAAATAATTATTAGTGCAAACCTTGACATTTTAAACAATCTATTGTACACATGTCAAAACATTCGTGCAGTATTCATAATTAATTTTATTAAAGGTTGGTTTCAGTATTTTAATATAGATACCTACGAGAATTTTTAGTTTATGTTTATTCTTTTCATGAAAAAATATAGACATTTATAGACAATGTTGGTTTCCTGCAAAAAAGTCCTTTTCTAGATATATTGATAAACACCAAGAACAATAAATTCACTATCTTCCGATATATTAAAAACCTACCAACATGAATTTGTACATCCTTAACTATAAGAGTGAATGTCCAAAATACTATAAAATAGCAATTATAAAAAACCTAATGAACTGTACAAAAATTAATTCATCCACAAAACAGATTTTCTACAGTGAACTAAAAAAATATAAAACAGTCTCTTATTAATAATAACTTCCCTAATTATATTGTTTATGGACAAATAAGATGCTCTATCAGAGATTTTTATACTAAGCAAGTTCTTCAACTGTCCCCAAATCATATCAATCTTTTATACATTCTAATTATAAACAAGATGAAAATATCCTAAAAAAATATTAAATACTAATATATCCACCACAGATCCAAGTTAAAAGATAAAATTAATTATATACTACATTAGATCTATTATATCTAATACAATTATACAATAATATTTATGTTGGGCACACTATGACAATGTTGTCTCAGTAGCTGAGTTTTCATTTGAATGATATGTCCAACATTTCTAAATATTTACAACATACCTGTCTATATTTGCAATTCAGAATAATTTTTGTTGAAAATACTTCAATACTTTTTCATGAAAAGAATAAACATTAACTAAAAATTCTCAAAGCTATCTATATTAAAAAAATTGAAGCTAAACTTTAATAAAAATTAATTACAAATATTACACAAATGTTATAAAATTTGCACTAATAGATTTTACTACTTATTTTGTAAAAACCCTCCACAACCATACTCAGTTACCTCCCTTGAAGTGGTGTCAAGCGCTCACACACTGACTCAGTATACTTCATTTCACAATTAAAAAATTTAACTTTCAGATGAACACAACAATTTTGTACTCAAAAATAATGAATACTACAATATTTTTCTTGCAACAAACAACACCCTGATGATGACATTGTGCTATGTCAAAAGTGCTTGGAATAAATAATATGTATCAACATGGCTATTTTCTCTTGTCCTTCAATAACATCACCAAAAAGCTTGTCCATGAATATGAAAAGGCCCAACTAAAATAAGTAGGCAAATTATTCAATGAAACATGCCTCTCTCTCTCTCTCTCTCTCTCTCTCTCTCTCTCTCTATATATATATATATATATATATATATATATATATATATATATATATGGAAACACACTGCATTATATATACATCATGTTTGCCTGCTTGTTATACAAGGAAGGCCATCAAACAAGCTGAAGTGGATGATGTGGCTTCCCCAACAACCTCTCGAAACCTGATGGTACTTGCATGATAACTGGAGAGTACCCATGATGCATAGTATTCAATTAGTCTGATGGTGAAACACTGTGTGGTTATTAATGCCTGAATCATATCACTAATCATATGACATCTTCTATTGCTTATAGTATCAGGTGTTCCAAGCAGCTTAGACACATGCCCAAGTTGTTAGAATATTTACTTTCTGACCATGAGGTCCAGGTTTAAATTACCCCATAGTTGATTTGTCAGGGAGGTTACCTCTTGATGTTATCAACACCAGGATTGATTGATTGATTTTTTATGGCTTGTCTACCCTTTGGGAGTTATTTAAAGGCAACATATATTTGGGATTATAAGGATATTTCTTTTGATAAAGAATATTGCTTTAACTATTGTTTTTTTTAGAAAAATGATTTTTCCAGATACAATTCCTGCTATTTAATCCATAACTGGGAACAGGAGATGGATTCATACAAGTGAATATAATCCCAACATGTGACACTACTGGAAAGTGCCTGAAAGCTGACCAAGATTTTGTGAGTGGAAATGTATAGATTGAACTGTTTGGAAGCTATTGAGGGTTGCGTTAGCATGACCAGTGTTTTGAGCATACTGGTCTTGTTCAAATTGATAGTAATGCCAGACTATAAACTCTACCTACCTAGACAAAGCCTGAAAGAATAAAAGATAGGGAAAAGTATTTTAAACTTTTTTTTATTATAACTTAAATGACAAAATAAAAAAAGTTAATTTGTTTTAACCCTTTGATTTCATGGGATTACAATTCAGCCAAAGCTGTTTATACTGCTTGTTTTCTTCATCCATATAAAATCATGTCCACAAGACAGAACAAACTTTGAGACATTCTTTGTGTGAAATTCTTTGCTTTTCCTGCAAGTTTTTATTTCAGGAATATCTTTGCAAACTTTCATTATGCACAGAATCAGTAAACCACTCAATGGTAGTTACGCCATGAGAGCCTTAGATATGACAGGTTTAGATATCTCAATGGCTTTTGACAATGTACATCATAGAGGGCTAGGACACAAACTCTCCAGCATCTCTCAAAGAGTTTTTGCAATTATCAAGTCTTTCCTATCAGGCAGGTCCATGAAGGTCATTGTAAATGGCCAGTCTTCTGAAACCCATGAGTTCAATGAAGGCATGCCCCAAGGCTCTCTCTTTGGTTCTACTCTCTTTCTGCCTTTTCTGTGAACAATCTTAGATCATTAGTAAATATATATGCCGATGATACCACAGTTTACAGAACCACTTCCAAAAATTGAGATGTTCAGAGCTTAGCAGCTGATCTGTCCGCTGACCTAACTCAAACAGCTCAATGGGGAAAAACAGGCTTATAACATTCAAAATCATTTCATCATCACTGATTGAACCATGAACTTTCTTATGTCACAATAATTTTCCATGCTTTGAATATCTATTCAGACACAAGTTTACTCCAGACCTCAAATGGAATTTATATACATGGTGCAATGGGTAAATTGTCGCCATTTTATATTTTTAATTTCACACAGGTGCTTTGTTTATTTTTTATTTTGCTGACTGCACAATATAGTAGGGTCAGTTGGGCACCAGAAAAAGACCACTATAACACACTTCACTGGAAATTTGGAAAAGGCATACTGTACTGCTTGGCATTTGCACCACAAGTTCTAATATGAACATTTCAGAGTATTTGAGTATCAATCTGAAGACAGTGCAGAGAATTCACGAAGTGTTGGATAAGTCTAATGGTGATTATGAAACTGTTTGGAGCAATCACTAGTGATGGTGATGTTATGCCTCCATTCATCTTCCCACAGTGCCTCAAACTCAACACTGAGGCCTGCATCAAGTGTCTTCTAGAGGTAGTGCTGCCCTGGGTCAAGAGGGTGACTGCTGGAAAACCCAATGTCTGGCAACTGGAAACTGCACCTATCTACACAAGCAGGAGAACTCAATAATGGCTTTCAGACAACTTCTGCAACCACATCACCCTTTACATCTGGTCATCTAACTCCCCAGACTGCAGCCCCTTGATTATTATGTATGGGGCACAGTTGAGTGAGAGACCAACAAAACTCCTTGTAATAGTGAAGATGAACTGAAAGTAAAGATTATGGCAGCATTCACCAACTTAAACAAGGAGACTGCCTAGAAGACTTGCAGAAGATTCCAAAGACATCTGGAGGCTGTGGCTGAATCCAATGGTGAATTTATTGAATAAATTTACTCTTTAGTATTTCAAGATATTTTTGTGTAGTTTGGTAAATATATCTGTTAAAATGAGATGTCAGTATTATTTTCATTTTTGTTTAATTCAAAATTTTGTATGATCCATTGCTTGAGATGTTGATTAAATGGTTGGCTCCTTGTACAACCCCCCGCCCCAAAAAGTATCTGACCCCTTCTGGCATGCTTTATCACTGCAAGAGTCATATTAAACCAAAAATGGAGTATTGCTGCCCCATTTTAATTGAAGCTTCTAAATCCAGCCTTGGTAGTGTTCAAAATCCTTCAAAATGTGCAGTCCTGTAGGGAATCACTTATTTTCCACTCTACATCCTCCTTCCCCACATACGTAATGTTGCTATTTCAATGGAGTCAAATCACCTTTATTTCCTCTGTGTCCAAATAGACAGAGAAAATCTTACTTCAGCTTTTTCCCCAAGTACTGCTCCTTTGTGGAATAGATTCCCATGTGGATACTTCCTTGAACATTACAATCTTAACATCTTCAAGTCAAGGGTAAATTGCTATTTATTCTTCTAATATTCATAATCTTTGCCCCCACCTACTTCCTTTTACATTTTAACCCTCTACCACAAGTAGCTCTTGAGTATTTTATTGGATTAACCTTTAATATTAAAAAAATACATATATGAAAATTCTCCCTACCTTATGCTCATAGACCACAAGTATGTAATAAGTAGCTATTACACTGTTGTATATTGTGACTAATCCAATGACTAACTCATAGAAGGATGATAATGACCTTGAATCCACTACCATATTTTCTTCTACTATCATTCCTTGTTTTCTTTTTTTAAATTTATTTATCTTGCTTCTTCATGTATTTTTTGTAATTATTTAAAGTTGAACTAATATCCTCATCTTTGTTCTTGTATTTGTGAAAATTAAATTTTGGCTATTGTGCTCTTAGGCTTTCTTTAGGTATTTGCTTATAATAACAACAAAGATGTAGACATAAGTCTGACTGTGCATAACATAAATATGGATAACTTGTCTTCCGAGAAATTCAAACAGACATTTTTGATAAGTTTGGTTCCAGAATAAAGATTGAAATTGTTGTTTAAATTATGGTTCATTTTCTCTTTAAAACTTTGGAATATTCACAAATAACATTCCATATTTTCAGACACTCATGTGAAGAATTTAGTTTCAATTGCTGATGTCAAAATACATAAAACTGATCTTGTCAAAAAATTAAATTCTTAGTAATTGAGTAAATCTTTTCACTTTTTTAAAAAACTGTGCTTGAATGATATCCCCCTTCATTTTATGAAATAAATTAAAAATAACAGTTTGTTTCATTTCCCTCTCTCATCCACAAAAGTTTCTTCAATAATTCAGCCATGATTTAATAATAATAAAATAGTTTTGAGAGATTTTATGATCAAATATTTGGACAGCACTTTGTGTCTTAAAATTTATTTTAATGAGAATTGCTTTTATATTCAATACACAAGACAGAAATATTTTTGTTTTCAGTTGTCAGGTTAATATGAGATAAAATAAATCTTGATTTGGTAAACAAATCTAGATTTTATAAAACATAATTTTCTTTTTATTAATCAGGAACAATAATTTCAGAGTCGATTTTATGATTTAGAATACAAATTCAACATACATATATATATATGTGCATTTACGAAAATCTATGACAAAAATATGTAAAATATTTTTCATGTGAAGACATGACTAAAGGACATTGGACTAAAGTGATGTTTACGTTGATATGATTACACTTATGAAGAGAAGATGCTGAAATTTTAAATTTAATTTTTTAAAAAATATGTGTTTCGAGCATATAGTCGAGTTGATTTCATTTAGTTTTAAGATTTTTTAAATTAATTTTTCTTTAGTTCAGATCACTTTAAACATAAATTGTCCAATGTCATGTAAGTGTTTTTCGGTTTCATAATACATTATCAAAGAGTTTTATTTTTTTGTTCGATAAGGTTGTGTTTATTTGGATATATTAATGTTTTTTGTTGGAATTTCTAAGTGTTTCATCTTCATGTCTAAGTAGGTATATGTAAATATACTTTCAAATATCTTGTCTCCATGTGTTGGTTAGTGACATATTTTTTTTTATCATGTATCACATCTTCATATGTCATTTCTTTTTATCTTTGTCATCAGATAGTCTGATAAATCTATTGAATTATTACCAGATATTCATACTTATATTCCACAAAACAAATGCTTGGCTTCAAATTTTAAATATACATTGTGCCGGAGTCCAGAGACATGAGATAAGTCACTTGAACAATTATTACCTTATTGAATATTATATATCAATCTATTGAGCATTTTTTGCAAAGATTTTTAAATACATTGAATTCTGTTAATGATATAGAATACTTTAATTACCTGAAAAGCATTATCTTTAAACAAATACACTAATTTATGTTGTAATATATGGCCTGATGATTGTTTTTAAGCATTAAACAGACAAATTGTTGCTGAGTATTGACTTCAGTGTCCACTTTAATATTTCCATACACTTGTTAGAGTTATCTCCTCCTAAATTCTGACACCACCACTTGGGGGAGCTATCCAATTACTATAAATATTTGAGAATACTTTGTTCTCTCTCTCTTTCACTTTTCATTTTCAGCAGACACTATGACAATGTAGGCACTTGCAGAAGACTGCATTTTCCTCTTTGTGGGGGGCGCTATACGTTTCCTTGGGGAAACATCATGAAACATACATACACACACACACACACACGTACTTATGTATGAACATTCACTTACACATTTCTCGGAACACAAACTTTACACAATTATTTGTTACACATACACATTATTTTTTTTGTAATTTGTATCTGTTTGTATATATATATATATATATATATACATATATATATCTGTCTTGGTTGTTTTCTTTTACATTTCTTTTGGTTGAACTCATTTTGAGCCCACCATGTTTGTAGTGGACTTTATTTCAGGAGACCACATGTGTTCATTTCACAACACATATTAAATCCACAGTCTACTACCCACTCTATTGCTGATATTAAGCACTTACCTTTTTTTTTTACAGTAAGGTTCATCATGTACAAAGGCCCAAGGGTCACTCAATGTAGAGGTTTATTTTAAGGCATAGTCTATAAGTATAGGAGGGGAAGATAATGGTTAACACTAGTCTTGAACAGGTTAAGATTGTAGTAATCAGGGAAACATCATCTTGGGAGTTTGTTCTTCTGGGAAGAAGCTGTCACAGTGGAATGTGGGTGGTTTGCTCATATGTAGGTGGCATGGCACGTCCTGGTGGAACTAAGGAATGTAGTTTGTCTGAGCACTTTCCATGGAAGTAACAATGGAGCAGTGAGACGGTCGTCACATCCCGCTTGTTAGAGAGAGGTTGGCGGGTGTAAGAAGTGCTTTTGAACTCTATCAAGACTGGAAACTGAGGAATGGGCAGCTCTCACCTAAATATAGCAACAGTAACTACCTTAAAAACTATATATATATATATATATATATATATATATATTTTAAATAAAAACAGATTACTTTAAGGTTCCATATAATAAATTATTTCACCACAGCCCTTTCAAAGGACAGTGGATCATCAGATTTATTTCCAAATGTTGAAAAAAAAAAAAAAAAATTTTTATTAGCTCTGATTTACATTGAGCTCTCTGGATTTTATCCTCATAGGGTCTACCCATACGGATTACCTAGTTTTTCGTAAACTAAATATATACATATATATATATATATATATATATATATATATATACAAATGAAATGAGACCAAATCAAGTATAAATTCAAACGTTCATAACATTAATTTTAAAATAGGTCTCAATACAGCAGTAGAGTGATAATTCTTTATTATAGGATATTAAATTCGAACATATGTAAAAAAAAATTTAATTTAAAAAATTTTGATAAGCATCATTTAATAGTGCCTGATGCGATGTGCTGATATGCATCAAAACTTGAAAGCATTTATGTAGTGGTTACATATGTTTGAATGTAATATCCTGTAATAATGTGTATATATATATATATATATATATATATAAAAGTGAACATTGAAGATAACACTTAGAGGCCTGGCGATTGTGTCTAGTAGGAAACAGACTGTCGCCTCTAAGTGTTGACATCAATGTTCACTTTTATATTTACACACGCTCTAACTCTGATATTGAGCACTTTATCCCATAAATATAGCACACCTTAAGACTATATTTCTTTATATATATATCAAAGAATACAGTTTTATTATATTAAGTTATCAAATTTTTTAAGCCTTAGGATCTAAATATTGAAATTTAGACTCAACACTATTCACAATCTTCTTAAGTACTGTAGAATTTGCTTAAATTTCATGGCCAGTTTTCTATTTCTTATTTTATCAAGTAGCATTTCCACTAATATGAAAATCTAAAAAGTAATTTAATGATTTGACCAAATTATATTCTCAATATTATAAAATTGCTGATGTCAGCCTGGATTGTAAATTCCATGGATCATTAAAAGTCTATTTAGGATTGAAAACTTCTACAGATTGCTTGATTAGGCTTCATTGATTGAGTTGCAATTTAGCCCTTGAGCAAGATTTTCATTCTTGATCTTACATGAGGTTTTATAGACACCATGTGGGAGAAACAATAGTGAAAATAATGACCTCATCTTTGACATATTCATTGAGTAAAATTGATTAATGGAGAACTGAGGAATAAACTCACTAGCATTGTGGTGTCAGACTGGCAGGTGACTGATCACTTTATGGCAGAGGCTCAAACTGATATTTGATAACCTCATCTTTTACATATTTGTTGAAAAAAACTCCAACTTTTGACAAAAACTGAGGAATAAACTCCACTTCATTGGTTATATATAATAAATCTCATCAGGTCAGAGGATCAGAAAAATAATAAAGAGATTTATTGAACCCTCTGACCTTGATGTGCATTGTTATGTAAAACTTATGAGTTGATCAATGAGATAAGTCCTTCAAACATTTACTAATTAATTAGCAGACTAAACCCATAATAAGCCAGCATAAAACTCTTTGACATATGAAAGCATTCAGAAGATATTAGACAATTTAAATTATTTAGGATTGAAAATTTCTATTAATTGCTTGATAAGGCTTCATTGATTGAGTTGCAATTTAGCTCTTGAGCAAGATTTTCATTCTTGATTTTACATGATATATTAGACAACATGGGGAAGACAAAATAGTGACAATGATCACCTCATCTTTGACATTTTCATTGAATGAAACCGATTTTGACACAAGGCTAGATTAATGGGGAACTGAGGAAACACACTTGCTAGCATTGTTGTCTAAGATTGGTAGACAAATGATCATTTTATGGTAGTAGCTCAAACTGATATTCATGAACAGTTTAGTGGTAGTCTAATTTAAATATGTAGAGTGGAGGCTATAAGTTGTCTCCCTTGGACAAGAACAGGAAACATTATCTTACTTTGACTTGATATCTGTTATTTTTTAAAAGTGAGATTAATGTCAACCAGGATAGATTGAGAAGTCCAAATAAAAACGTGCTTTCTGACAGGAATCAAACCTGTATTCACTTTTTCTATGAAGGAAACCACACCTTCTGCCAAAGATATGCCCTACCCATTGAGCCATAGGAAGACTCCATGATAAAATAAGTAATAAACAATAAGAGATAATTTCTTCTCTATGATTAATGGGATCAAGGTATTATTTACTATATTCTAAGTTCATTGACAAAATTACAGACATAATAAATGAGATATACAACAGTGATGATAAAGCAGAAGACCTATGCAAAATTATTTTAATAGCACTGCCTAATAAGCCAGGTGTAAATGGATGTGAACTCCATTGGACAATCAGCCTCATGAGCCACATAACAAAACTTATCATCCAAATTCTGATGAATAGAATGTACAGCAGAATTAGACAAGAAATAAAACAAGGACAGTTTGAGTTCATTAAAGGCATTAGAACAAGGAATGCAATCTCTTTGCTCAGAATGTCATCAGAAAGAGCAATACAAATGCAGAAGGATGTGTACCTGTGTTTTATAGACTACGCAAAGGCGTCACTAAGAACTGTTGGAATTGCTTAGTAACCTTAACATATTTGGGAAGGATATTAGATTAATCCAGAACCTATACTGGCAGCAAACCACCTGCATTTGGATAGAAATGAATTAAGTAAATGTACAAAAATAAAAACTCACTGAACTTATTCAACCTATACAGTGAGGGGATTCTGAGAGAATTAGAAGTCTTACCAGGATTCGTTATTGGCACCCGGAATCTCAACGACATAAGACATGAAGATGACACAGTGCTGATATCAGACGTAGAAAGTGCACTACAATAACTCCTACAAAAGGTAGTGAAGGAAAGCGAGAAGAAAGGACTAAACATAAAGAGGTAGAAAGCAATGGTTGTTAGCAAAAGAGACAGCCCAGCATGTAAATTACAAATTGGGGATACCAAAATCAAACAAGAACAACAATTTAAATATCCAGGAAATGTTTCACAGAGGACAGAAAGTGTGACACTGAAATCTGAAGGGATATTGCGATAGTGAAAGTTGTGTTCCAAAAGCTAAGTGAAATATTAAAAAATAGAAAGAATTTGTTTGAAACAAAGAAAAGAGTACTAAACTGTTATGTAATATCATTCCTCCAAGATGACAGTGAATGCTGGACAATCTTGTCATAAATGAAGAAGAGATTTGAAGCAACAGAAAAGTGGTTCTACAGAAGGATGCTGGGAATGCTATGGACAATGACAAAGTTTTAGAAAAAAATGAAACAAAAAGGACACTTATATTTAACATCAGGAAGAGATAGTTGAAACTTCTGAGGCACATAATGAAGAAAGAGGGCTTGGAAAATTTGATACTTACAAGATATACTGAAGGCAATAGGGATAGAGGAAAACAATAGATATAAACTACTTAGTGAGCTTGAGTAAATGGAACAAGGTTTAAGAGAGATAAAACACAAAATTTATTAACAGCTACAAAGGATGGGGAATTGTGGAGAGCCATGGTCGCCAGTGTCCTGCAGGTAAAGTGGATATAGAAGAAGAATATTCAAAATACCTGGCCAATAGACAGGTTATATTGTAAATATATAACTGATGCCTAGCATATTTTATAAATACCTCATAGATGGAAAGGTTATATTTTCAATATTCGGTTGATGGTGAGACGACATTATAAATCAGCTATTGACCAAGAAATTTATATAGACACTTGCCTGATGTCATGATAATATAATATATATATATATATATATATATATATATATGAGTCATGATAATATAATATATATATATATATATATATATATATATATATATATATATGAGTCATGATAATATAATATATATATATATATATATATATATATATATGAGTCATGATAATATAATATATATATATATATATATATATATATGAGTCATGATAATATAATATATATATATATATATATATGTCATGATAATATAATATATATATATATGAGTCATGATAATATAATATATATATATATATATATATGAGTCATGATAATATAATATATATATATATATATATGAGTCATGATAATATAATATATATATATATATATATGAGTCATGATAATATAATATATATATATATATATATGAGTCATGATAATATAATATATATATATATATATATATATATGAGTCATGATAATATAATATATATATATATATATATATATATATGAGTCATGATAATATAATATATATATATATATATATATATATATGAGTCATGATAATATAATATATATATATATATATATGAGTCATGATAATATAATATATATATATATATATATATATATGAGTCATGATAATATAATATATATATATATATATATATATATATGAGTCATGATAATATAATATATATATATATATATATATATGAGTCATGATAATATAATATATATATATATATATATATATGAGTCATGATAATATAATATATATATATATATATATATATATGTGTCATGATAATATAATATATATATATATATATATATATATGAGTCATGATAATATAATATATATATATATATATATATATATATATATATATATGAGTCATGATAATATAATATAATATATATATATATATGTCATGATAATATAATATATATATATATATATATATGAGTCATGATAATATAATATATATATATATATATATATATATGTGTCATGATAATATAATATATATATATATATATGAGTCATGATAATATAATATAATATATATATATATATATATATATATATATATATATATGAGTCATGATAATATAATATATATATATATGTATATATATATATATATATATATGAGTCATGATAATAAAAGGAAAAAATAAATTGATTAGTTATTGAAAAAAATCTGATGTTTAGTTTACCTGGCCATCCATATTCTGCAAATTATTTTTTTCAGATGTCTTATACTAAACCTTTCATGTACTTGTAAAATCACAAATGCCTTGAAAACTTTCTATTAAGAAAGTTTTGCATGCTTTAGAAAATGGCACTGATGCTATGAATGTTGACTTAAGCCCTTGGAACATAAAAATAATATATGAGAGAGAGAGAGAAATAAAAGACAGTTAGCATTGGGCTTGTATAGATATCATTGGTTACCATAGAAACCAAATATGTTGAGCATCATCAAGAATGTTCAACCAATCAAATTGTCACAATGCACTGGAGATAAATGGTGTAGCTTCCATTACTGACAAGGATCTAACCACAGGGCCTTGAGAAAAAGTATTAATTGAGAAATATTTCACAAAGAGACAACTGGTAGTGGGAATGAAATTGAAAAGAGATGGGTCAACAAGGAATTGTTATAGAACTGACAATGGTTTACAGGTATAGATTTGATAATAGCAGGAATGAGGGTGAAAACACTGCTTTCAAAATGCAGTGCAATGTTTTTGTGCACCTGGTGCACAAATGCACGACATCATTCTTATCCATAAACAATAATTAATCTAATTGTCAACAGAGCGCTGGCAGGTGCAAATTTAAAAACAGAGTAATGGAATATTTGGGAAAGAGAAGATTTATTTAATCAAATATTTAGTATCTCATGATTTGCATTCAGACTTTCATTATTCAGCCTGAATTTTTTTATCAGCTATTAAGCCTCTTGTTACTTCACTGACTAACATGATGAGATGTTGAAGATAGACACTGATTTTTTTTTTGGGGGGGGGGACTATTTCCCATCCTGATTTTTTATTCTTTTGTGTGAATTTTCTTATTTTGTTAACTTAGAAGAAAAATAAAGAAAGCATGATTAATTAATTTAAAAAAAGGTTTGGCACTGCAGATCTGTTTCCTAGAGAGAACCTCAATGTCATATTAGGGTAATTCTGAAGGAATTGCTCTCAGGAATTATTTTAGAATTCCACAGCAAAACAAGGCGAAATCATATTAATCCCCATTTACATGTTCATGTGCCTCATGATGTGATATGTGGATCTTCCCTTTGCTTTCACCTAATGCTTTAATCTCAACACTAGTAAAAAGTGTTCTCTACAGCTGATCATGTATATGATACGTTTCTTGTAGCAGAAGCATGAATACTCAGACACTGGGGTTAATGAAAGATGTACTTTTCCACAGCCAAATTTTCATCATTTTATAGCTTTTTATGGAATGAATATTTCATAAAATTTTAACCTATTCTATATTTGCTTTCATTCTGTATCTTTTGGCTGAAACATTTGAAGTTGTACAGAAACCTCATCGATAGAAATACATACCACTTAGTTGTACAGATACCTCATCAGTAGAAATATATACCACTTAGTTGTATAGATACCTCATTGTTAGAAATACATACCATTTAGTTGTATAGATACCTAATCGGTAGAAATATGTACCACTTAGTTGTACAGATAGCTCGTCGACAGAAATACATACCACTTAGTTGTATAGATACCTCATTGTTAGAAATACATACCACTTAGTTGTATAGATACCTCATCGTTAGAAATACATACCACTTAGTTGTATAGATACCTCATCGTTAGAAATACATACCACTTAGTTGTATAGATACCTCACTGTTAGAAATACATACCACTTAGTTGTATAGATACCTCACTGTTAGAAATACATACCACTTAGTTGTATAGATACCTCACCGTTAGAAATACATACCACTTAGTTGTATAGATACCTCACCGTTAGAAATACATACCACTTAGTTGTATAGATACCTCACCGTTAGAAATACATACCACTTAGTTGTATAGATACCTCATCGTTAGAAATACATACCACTTAGTTGTATAGATACCTCATCGTTAGAAATACATACCACTTAGTTGTATAGATACCTCATCGTTAGAAATACATACCACTTAGTTGTATAGATACCTCACTGTTAGAAATACATACCACTTAGTTGTATAGATACCTCACTGTTAGAAATACATACCACTTAGTTGTATAGATACCTCACTGTTAGAAATACATACCACTTAGTTGTATAGATACCTCACTGTTAGAAATACATACCACTTAGTTGTATAGATACCTCACTGTTAGAAATACATACCACTTAGTTGTATAGATACCTCACTGTTAGAAATACATACCACTTAGTTGTATAGATACCTCACTGTTAGAAATACATACCACTTAGTTGTATAGATACCTCACTGTTAGAAATACATACCACTTAGTTGTATAGATACCTCACTGTTAGAAATACATACCACTTAGTTGTATAGATACCTCACTGTTAGAAATACATACCACTTAGTTGTATAGATACCTCACTGTTAGAAATACATACCACTTAGTTGTATAGATACCTCACTGTTAGAAATACATACCACTTAGTTGTATAGATACCTCACTGTTAGAAATACATACCACTTAGTTGTATAGATACCTCACTGTTAGAAATACATACCACTTAGTTGTATAGATACCTCACTGTTAGAAATACATACCACTTAGTTGTATAGATACCTCACTGTTAGAAATACATACCACTTAGTTGTATAGATACCTCATTGTTAGAAATACATACCACTTAGTTGTATAGATAGCTCATCGGCAGAAATACATACCACTTCATCTAGTTCTTTACATTAAACACAAATAAATTTAATATAAGTTTACTCCAATTTTTCTTTTGAGTGATATAAAGATTTTATTGATGTAATTCATCTGTTACAAATTTCAACATTTTTATCAACACTCGCGAGTTTGTTTTCAAAAATCTATGATGGCACATTGTTTTGTAAAGTAAATTATTTTGGTACCTTTTGCTGCACTGATGGTAATACACTCCTTATCAAAAATTCAAGACCACTTGAAAATTTTTTGAATAAGACTGTTTTTCATAGATAAATTTTAAACATTTCTTACTTAAGGTTACTAATTTTATAATCTAAAAAGTTATGTAGACAAAAAGTTATAATCCAAACATTTTATTGAGAAATTGACTTTTTTATAAAATCAGGCGTTTTACACTTGATCAAAATTATGAGACCAGTTACAAAAATTCTATAAAATTTTACGAAAAGTGAACAAAAACATTCAACAACCAAATTTAATAATGAGTTCTACCTCCACTGGTTTTGATGACTTCAAAAATTCTTTGGGGCATGCTAGAAATTAGGGTTTCCATTAAGCTTTGAGGAATATCGTTCAAGCTTCTGAAGGTAGCTTCACGAAGTTCATTTTTTGCTGAATATTGTTTGCCATTTTGATAAACATCTCTTGCCATCCATCCCCAAACATTTTCAAATGGGTTCAAGTCCGGTGAGAATGCAGGATGTCTCAAGAGATGGACCATATTTTCTTGTAGAAAGGTCAAAGTCCGGCATGCAGCATGGATTGCAGCATTATCCTGTTGGAATAACCATCAATCCCCACACAAACGATGGCCCTGCATCAACAACGATGCTTTTTTGTAGCATGCTAACAGAACCAGCTGCTGTCTGATGACCCTGCACCTCATGGAGCTCCATCGTCCCCTGTAAGAAAAGGCACCCCATACCATTAGGGACCCTCCATCACTATGTGGTGTGGAGAAATTTCAGACGGCATGTTTTTGTTCTGCCAATATTGTGAAAGTCTTGTTCGTGCTCTGTGTTTGATTCTGGTGCAGCTGATTTTTCTGTCCCTCTTCATTGGCAGAGACCCAACCAATGAAAAAAATCGACACATTCAATGACTGAACAGTTACCGTTACTGCCAGATGAAATTCATAAAACATTTAAAAAAGAAATATATTGATAGGTATTTCCTACCTACCTTTTTGTTTCGTGTAATGTGGTAGGTCAACATCTTGATTATACCATTATTTTCCATTCTCATTACCATTTTAGTTTTTGTTTAGGGAAGTCTTTAAGTGATGCAGTTTAAGTTCTTTGTGATTCTCTAAAATTCTATAAGATCTGATGAAGGATTGTCTTTAAAACCAAGAGAATTCATTCACTTGAATATATTTTTAACCAGTGATCTGAAAAAACAATAATATATTACTGATAGTTTAGACATTTCTAAACGAGTTAGATGATATTTATGACATCCATATAAGAGTTGAGATCTGATGAGGCTATTTAAGAATATGACTCAAGTTCTTAAGTTAACATTTTCGTTTTGTAGTATTTTGTGGTATTAGACAAAATTACCTTATTCCATGTTCAATTTCCTCATCTTCTATGCAAAATAACCTTACCTCATTATCAGTACACTGGCTTTGAGAGGGAAACCAGGAACACTCTTTTCTATTAGAAGATTCATTTGCGATGTGGCATAATATAATTATATTTATGGATGTGACAATAATTTGTGCATGTGTTCGATATTATGCATGGCCTCAACATGATAGTATAGATCTGACAAGGCTATTTAAGTAATTGACTTGTGTTGTCAAGTTAATATTTTGGCTTTGAAGCATCTTCTGGCATTTGATCTTGAACCCAAATGTTTTCAGTGAATAACAAAAACAAAGGAATTGGCCGTGCCATTCTAATACTTTTTGAGGGGACTGTGTGTGTGTGTGTGTGTATATATATATATATATATGAAATTTTTAAGCAGGTTATAGATATCTTAATCCAACAGTATTTCTTCTTACTATAGATATTATTTTTAGGGTGTGCCCTACAAATATGTTTCAGGTATGAAAATAAAGCTTGCAGATATAGACTTCAATAGGTCCCAATGAGACATGCATTTCTCAAGTAGGTAATTGAAGCTTTTCCTTATCATGGTGGTTTCCTGTGGCCTAATTGATGAGGTAAACTTTGGTTAAAGAAGTGGTTTCCTTGATGGAAAAAGGAAATGGAGGTTTCATTCATATAAGGAAGCACCATTTTCAGTCAAACTTTTTGATCTATGCTAATTGACATTAATTTTATTGTTTAAAAATAGAAGATAATATTAGTAAAAACATTCTCAAAAACTATTGTGAAGACCCATGGATCCCATCACTGTATATAAATCTGCATAACTTCTTGTATGTTATTTAGGGAATAACTTCACTTGACCTGAGAAATGCCATGACAGAGTCTTGATAAAATCTGAGCAAATGACCCAAAATCAAAGTTTGTTTTGGAATACTTTTTGATCATAACAAGAAATTTTTTCAATATTTATTATATTTATTATATATATATATATATATATATATATATATATATATAAAAAGCATAGTGATAGTGGATACAAGCTCCCAGTGTCTATAAAATGCTTCCATGTCATTTGTCTCAAATGGCCTCTGACAACTAAGTCCAGCTCCAAGTTGTTATTTTTAGTGGGTATATGTGTTTAATTTGACACTCTAAAAATAATATATATATATATATATATATATATATATATATATATATATACAGGGTTTGATAGATAAATTGTCATCTAAATTACACAAAAATGAAAATAACACTGACATCCCATTTTAACAGATATATTTACTAAAATTATACAAAAATATCTTGAAATGCTAAAGAGTAAATTTATTCAATAAAATCACCATTGGATTCAGCGACAGCCTCTAGATGTCTTTGGAATCTCTTGCAAGACTTCTAGGCAGTCTCCTTGTTTAAATTGGTGAATGCTGCCATAATCTTTGTGTTAAGTTCATCTTTGCTGTTACAAGGAGTTTTGTTGTTCTCTCACTCAACTGTGCCCCACACCTAATAATCAAGGGTTGCGATCTGGGGAGTTATGTGGCCAGATGTAAGGGGTGATGTGGTCACAGAAATTGTCTCACAGCCATGACTAGATTCTCCTGCTTGTGTGTCATGGTGCAGAGTCCTGTTGCCAGACAAAGAGTCTTCCAGTAGCCACCAGGGCAGCACTACCTCCTCACGGCACTTGATGTAGGCCTCTGTGTTGAGTCTGAATTCCTTGAGGAGGATGAATGGATGCATAATGTCGCCATCACTAGGGATCACTGCAAACATCATGTTGTTGACTGGATATATCATCCAACTCTTTCTGAATCATTTGTACTGTCCTCAGATTGACACCAAAATACACTGAAATGTTTGTATTGGAGCTAGCAGCAGTACAGCAAGCCGTTTCAAAATTTCTGATGGAGGGCATTGTGTCATTGTGCTCTTTTTCTCACAGACAATGCCCAACAGACCCTGCTATACTAATCAGCTGAGAAAATCAAAAAGAAACAATGTGCATGCACAAAATAAAAAATATAAAATGGTGACAATTTACCCATCGCACCTGGTATATTTATTCTTAAGCATTGAATAGATATTTTAGTGCAATAGTATTTCTTCTTACTATAGACATTATTTTTAGGGTGTGCGCTACAAATACTTTTCATGTATGAAAATAAAGGTAGCAGATATAGACTTCAAACGGTCACAATGAAACATGTATTTCTTAAGCAGGTAATTGAAGCTTGCCTTAACATGGTGGTTTTCCTGTGGCCTAATTGGTAAGGCAAACTTTGGTGAAAGAAGTGGTTTCCTTGACGGAAAAAGGGAATGCAGATTTTATTCTTATAGGACTTCTTGATATCGAGTAGATTTGTTTTTAATCGTTTTACCCTAAGCTTGGCAATAATGCTACTAAATTGCAGGATTTTACAGGAAATGAAAGAGATTGAGAAGACTTTAGTAAGAATGATTGAGGAAAGTACAAAAAAAGAACAGATTTAAAGAAGACAGAAGATGACAACTGATGTTGCCTTTAAACTTCTGAAGATTATGCTTATCAGGGAAGCAAGAAATTGAAATATAGTTCCACAGGTTAGAAGTGCACAAAAAAACTGTTAGAGTAGAAGAAGCAGTTACATCTAGCTAGTTCAACAGTAAAATGGTGAGACCTAGATGCCAATCTAGTAGCATGCTTAAATTCATGTAGTTGGGGCACCAGAAAAAAAAGCTTGTCAGAGAAGATGCCATGGAAATATTTGTAGGAAAGACAGAAGGAAGCCACGTCATGATAATGGGAAAAAGACTGAAGTCAAGATGCCTGGTCAGGATCAATTACATTACAGATACTTTGAATTTTGTCAAGAATCTCTAGATATATGGCAGGAACACCAGACCACATATATTCAATGCAAAGACGAATAGTAGATTTAGAAATGTGCAAGATGCATTCTGAGGAGAAAAGTTTTCTGGCATGACTCTGTGAACCAACCTTTTTTACAGTAAATGCAGAAATTGATTTGATATTGTTATTCTACTTCAACTTAGTGGTAAACATGAGGTCAACAAATCATTGAAGGTTGACATTAGTTTAATTTTTCTAAAATAATAGGGGGCGTCATAACTTGAGTTCTAAGGTTGATATTTTGATTTTGCAACATCTTCAACAAAATTACCCCTAGTGCCACCTATCTCGTTTTCAATTTCCTTATCTCTTATTCTAGATTTGTTATAACTGATCATCTTGTTGCTGAAATGGACTTTTTTTTTTATAATAAATCATGCGGACATCAACTTAATTACAGAGGATATGTAGATTTCTAAGAATGAAAAGAATAAAAATTCTGAAGCTGAATTTCTTTGATGCTAGCAGTCTAGAATGTGGCCACTTAAAAACACTAAGGTAGGAAGAAAGGAGTTGATGTCACCCACCTGGCTTTTTTTTCTTCTTTATTGCCAACTTTTATCTTCCCAGCAGCACTAATCAAATGTCTTTCAACTCTTCAAACAATTATTTGAAATGGTATGACAGCTGATGAGAAAACTCTGGAGCTTAGAATTTGGCATCCAAATACCTGATAAATATCTCAACTGAGAGACATGCCATTGTTATAAAGCACCAAATGATAATGTTCACATGACGAATACATCACTTTGATGTGTCAGGATGTGACACTTTTACTGCAGAAAGCCAATTATATTCAGAGACTCTGTGCCAGAAATTCATGTCTTTAATGGAGAAGTAGAAATGCTTTGAGGGACAAGAGTAGTAGGGAGTGCTAAGTGATCTCTGAAGCATAAATAAATAAATGGCAGGTGGAGGGGGAACATTTTTATGATGCTGGTGGTTGGTCAAGGGACTTACATTATTTTTCTTGTCAATGAAGTTAATATGCAGACAGTGTAACAGTTACTGTCATGGAAAGTGAAATTGGCATACTGAGTTCAATTTCTGGTTTATTCCGTTTTGTTCTCTTTACATTAATATCCTTGAAAAAGGCATGAGTCAATTGCAGCATTGAAATTAAGACCAGACACCAGGTTCGTTCTCAGGGTGCAGCTTCTTCCAGTTAAATGCTTGTGACTTAAAAATAATCCTTCGGCCACATTGTCAGCAACAAATTAAAACCATGAGTTTTTCTTAGCAGCAAGTAACTTTTATTTTCTGGTTGTAAGCTACTGCTATAGATGAGCAAGGCAGAGATGAAGTGTAGTAAAGGGGAGGTGACCAGTGTAACAGAAGTGTTCCCTTTCACATTGCTATGAAGCAATATTCACAATACTCTCTGTTTTAACTGAGTAGTGACACTGACTTACAGATAACATTGTTCTTTGCCTCGTCATCTTTGTCTAAAAATGTAATTTATCTTCATTCAATGACCTCCTTTGTCCAGGTTGCTTGCCATGTTACATGTGAAGTCCATTTCACTTAGCTGATAAACATCATGAACATGTCTGAACATTTTTTTGTGACAGGTCAGATGTTTTCTATTTTAAAAGATATCAGTTGACACTGATATCGTTACATAAGCTTCCTCCAGCTGTGGGTTAAGTAGCAAGAAAGACTGATCCCACTTATCTTGATGTGACAGCTAGTTTAGGAGAAGGAAAACAATTAAAAAAAATATCAGCCTAAAGAGGGTTGGCTCTGTCAAGTTATCTTATCAGACACATCACTGCTGCTATGGATGCAGTTTATTGGTACCTCAATAGTTACAGAACTTGTGACGAAGATGATTAGCTTAGAAATAGAAATAATAAAAACTAAAGGAATTTAATCTACTTTGGCATACTTCAGTTTAAAGTGCATTTTTTATTGCATTCATATAGAAAATTCAGGACTATATAATTACTCTTGTTCCTGACAATTTTGACTTTGTTTTGGTTTTCATAAAGTATTTAAGTTTATCAGCCTTCAAGTGAAATTTTGGGAATTCAACAAAAAGAAATAACTTAGAATAATATTTATACCAACAGATTAGCAGGAAGTAGTCAACAAAATCTTGTCTACCACACTGACAACACACATTTCTTGATAATGACTGAGGCAGTTGATAGTATTTGGACATAACAGAAGAATGCCAGAATGTGGCCAACAAAATCTTTTCTAACATAATAAGAACATCCAGTTATTAATAATGACTCTGAGATGGTCGAGAGCAGAAGATCAAAGCATAAACTTTAGACAG
>OZ038485.1:27435819-27558319 GCA_964036315.1 Acanthosepion esculentum | reverse complement strand
CTTTCTACACTATCCTCTATCTCTATACTATTCACCATACTATTTCTCTATACTGATCGCTATATGGATTACTATACGGATCACTCTTTCTACACTATCCTCTATCTCTATACTATTCACTATACTATTTCTCTATACTGATCACTATATGGATTACTATACGGATCACTCTTTCTACACTATCCTCTATCTCTATACTATTCACTATACTATTTCTCTATACTGATCACTATATGGATTACTATACGGATCACTCTTACTATACTATTCTCTATACTGATCACTACACAGATTACTATTCAGTGGTTACTTTTTGTGTGAGTATTATCAAGCAACTACTATTAGTGCGAGTGTTATTCAAACATGTCTGGCACTAGTATTGTTCAACGGCATTACTATAGTTCTATCTGCAATTACAAAGTCTCTACTACAATGAGCATTATGAAAGTGACAACGAGTATTTGTTGGCATCACAAAAGTGGCAACGAGTGTTCACTGACATCACAAAAAAGGGGTAAATAGTTTCCATTTTATATTTTTTATTTCACACATGCATGTTGTTTGTTTTTGCTTTTGTTGACTCCACAGTATAGTAGATTCAGTTGGGCACAGTATGTGAGAAAAAGAGCACCATGATGCAATTCACTCTATCACAAATTTGGAAACAGCAAAAGCTCTAATACAGACATTTCAAAGTGTTTGGGTGTCAATCTGTTATAACATGGTTCTTTGTGCTTATTATATAAGTAATGCTTCGGCAACTTGCCATGATGCCTGGATTACTTATTCTGAAGATTGACGCCAAACAGCTACTTCTTTTTTTACCTCTGACCTGGATCCCCCTATTTATAGTTATGTACTAGTTCATATAGTCACCAAGGGTGTACTATTTACTTTACAACACAATCTGAGGACAGTGCAGAGGATTCGGAAAGAGTTGGAGGAGTCTAATGGTGATTACGAAGGTGTTTGTAGTGATCACTAGTGGTGTCAATGTTATTCCTCCATTCATCTTCACATCGGATGTCAGGCTCAATATCAAGGCCTAGATCAAGTTCCTTGAGGAGGTAGTGCTGCCCTGTGTCAAGAGGATGGATGCTGGAAGACCCTATATCTGGCAACAGGTCTCTGCACCATGCCATACAAGCAGGAGAACCCAGTCATGGCTGTGAGACAATTTCTGCAACCACATCACCCCTTACATCTGGCCACCAAAATCCCCAGACTGCAACTCACTTGATTATTATGTGTGGGGCACATTTGAATGAGAGACCAACAAAACTCCTTGTAACAGCAAAGATGAACTGAAGGCAAAGATTATGGCAGCATTCACCAACTAAAACAAAGAGAACATCCAGAAGAGTTTCAGGAGATTCCAAAAATCATCTGCAGGCCATGGTTGAAGCCAATGGCGACTTTATTGAATGAATTTACTCTTTTATATTTCCAGATATTTTTGTGTAATTTTGTTAAGTATACCTGTTAAAATGAGATGTCAGTGGTATTTTCATTTTTGCTTTTGCATAATTTAGACAACAATTTATCCATCTCTGTCTCTCTGTGTTTGTATGTATATATATATATATATATATATATATATATATATATATATGTATGTATGTATATATATATATATATATATAGACATGTCTGATTGAATAAATTATAAACATTATGTCTTCTAATTTTTAATAAAATCTGTTCATACTCACAATTAACCTTCCATGTATTGATGTTAAAGGATGAGATGAATATGGTATAGCTGTTTAAATTTCTCTTATTTTCATTTTACAAGTACTTTCGATCTTTATCCAAGAACATCTTCAGGGGTGCAAGTCATACAAAACTATATGTTGTTCATTAGTATAAGTATTTATATAAAATTGTGTGTTGTTATCCATTACTATAATTTTTTCGTTATGCTTTTAAATGCAAAACGGTTGACAATGTGCCGAGCGTTCATTAGAATGTGAAAAAATTATCCATTATGGAATTTGTTTTTCTTCTATGTTATAATGCCATGGTCGCGAACTCATTAAAGCGTGAAAAATCTGTCCCTTTACAGGGTTTTTAGAACATTACTGCAGTATTCATAGTTGATTCTGTTCAGTGCCGGCTTTAATTTTTTAATATAAATTGCTTCTAGTATCTGTAATATGAATTTGTTGTTTTCATGGTGTAGGATGGTTGTGTTGTTGATTAGTAATTTTTTATATTGTGAATGCGGACAGGAATGTTGTAGATGTCTCACAAGAGACGAATGGTCAGACATGTGGATAGTACTTGGGAAATAAAAATAAAAGACATTTAAACAGCTATAGCACATTTCTCTCATCCTTTAACATCAATACATGAAAGGTTATCCATGAGTATGAACGGATTTTGTTAAAAATTAGCAGACATAATGTCTTTAATTTATTCAATCAGACATGTCTAAATGAGAATTTTCTGCCTAAATACACAAATATATATATATATATATATGTATATATATATATGTATATATATATATATATATATATATTTGTGTATATGTGTGTTTGGTAAAAACAGTAAAATATGGTCTTCCAATATAGAACAATTACCATTACAATATTTATAGAAAAGGCACAGGGAAGTAAACATTATGGTAGTAGGAAAGTGACTGAAGCTGAGATGCCAGGTCAGGAGTGAAAATATAAATTCTCCTTTGGATTTTCTCAAGAATCTCTCCCAGAAGTATCAGACCAGATGTGACAACAGTATTCAATGCATAGACGAATGGTAGACTTATAAAAGTCTAAGATAGATCCTGGCAAGAAAATTGCCTAGCATGACTCAGTAAATATACTAATTGATGTCAGTGGAAATGAGAACACTGTGAATGTGCAATGGGTTACTCTCCTGGAGTTAAGCATCAGCCATGTTGATGGAAGATTAAAAAGGTTCTCTAAGATGATTAAAAGAGAGCAGTTTTGTTTTGGAGGTGTTAAAATTAACAAGCCATTCCTTGTCCCAGTTAACAACAGATTGGAACTCATTATGGAAATCAGCTACCAATTTGGCTTTAATAAACCTATTAGATTTAACATTAAGACTGGAAGAAATAGTTGTGTAATCAGCATAGATACTGAGTTGAGGACTGATGACGCTGGGAAGGTTGTTATGAAAATTAGGAACAATGTAAGTGCAATGATAAAGCACTGGGGGACACCTGCATCAATGTAGAAAGATCATGAGGAGCGGACAACCTTCGAAGTATATAAGAAAACCAGTTTGATGTTGAAACGTTTTTTATTCTGTTACCAATGTTTCATATATATATATATATTACAATGAATCCTTCATACGAAAAGTAAATTAATAAAGTTAATGACATAAAATAGTGAAATCCCTTCGCTAACAAAATTTTAAAGATGCATTAACCTACCAATCACTCTATGAATGTTATGATCCTTGTTTTTAAAAATTATAAGCTGTATATGGTCTTTCTTAAATACGCAAGTACTTTTGACTGTACATTCAGTCATCTTCAGGCATGGAAATGATTTTGTTTTGGTAAAATTCAGGTAGCTTAGATCATTGCTGTTTATGTGTCCAACCACTGGGAGGAGCGCATCTGTTTTTTTTCGCAGTTGGAGCCATTCCTTGTGGATTCAACATGCCTAGTCTTAATAGGGAACTAAAATACCATCCTGGACCACAAGGGAGCGAGTAGCTAGCAGGAGGTCAGGTGATCATAGCTTGGTTGATCTGATTGGCAAGTAAGGTCTTGTTGATAGATAATGGGTCAATCACTCAGAGGGGGAGATGTGGACATAGACACTTAGGTGGCCGTCTACCCAGGTGGCTAGCTACCTGGATAGAATGTTAGTCAGAAAGTCCAACATAGATCTGCTAGGCTATTCAGACCACAGACTCGTCTGTGCCCAGGTGGTGCTAGATCATAGGCCTAGAATGGCTGGCTACTGGAAGTTTGATCTGTCTTTGCTGGACAAGCAGGACTTCCAGTAACAGCTGATGACCTTAGTGAAGTGGAAACTAGAGCGAGCAGTTATTGGGAATAGGTGGTGGGAGATGCTTACTATTAGGTCCTTCACCACCGAATTTAGGCAACAGCTCGCACTAGATAAGACTAACAAGGTGAAGGCCCTCAAGGATTGTCTTACCTGGATGAAGACTCGGGGGGATTGCCTAGAGATAGGCCGAGCTATGGAGGTCCTGGAGCGTGTGGCTAGCAAGTGGTACCAGGGTCAAGTAATTAGGCAAAAGTTAAGCAAGATGTCTTCCAAAGCTGTGAATATGGGCAGAGAATTGTGTACGGAAGAGATCCATTGAGGTTCCACTCACTACATTCATGAGGTAAGAGAAGCGTACTCTGCACTCAACTGAAGGTATGTGAGAGGTGTTTCAGTAGCATTTCAAGAGCCGGTTTACCAAGGAGCCTGGTCTCTGTGATGAAGCCAGCTGTGAGAGTGAGGGTGAGGTACATGCAGCATTAAAGAAGATTGTCAGAGGCAAGTTTCTGGGTCTGGATTGTTTGTTCTATGAATTGTACTTGAGGCTGTCACACATCTTTGTTCTGATTTTAACTGTCATGTTCAACACTTGGTTCTACCAAGGGTCTGTCCCCAACCAGATCTCCACTGTTGAAAAAGGACAAGGGTGTTGGGCCAGATTTAGATGATGACAAGCCCATAATTCTGCTAAATAGAGTTAAAGATTTTGGCCAAGATCCTGATGGAGCATTTGCAGTCAGTTGCCAAGATTCTGTTGGGACCTCAGCAGACTTGGGGTGTGAAGGGTCGAACAATTCAGAGTAACCTGCATCTGATCTGCATGATCCTAGAGGGAGTAAAAGATGATGAGCAAGCTGCATTGATCAATTTGGGTCAGTCCAAGCCATTTGATAGGGTCAACCATCACTACCTGGCTGTTGTCCTGCAGGCCGCTGGATTTGAACCCAACTTCTGCCAGTGGATTAGCCATTATCAAGGACAATTTTTATTTGTATTTTTAATTCTTAACTGAATTTTTAACTGAATACTTGGGTTATTCATGTATGTGTCTAAAGTTATAGGAATGTTTTATTTTCCAAACACGGTCAGCACATTGTGGCTGTGTTCACAGTTGATGTTATTGAGTGTTGGCTTTTCCTTTCATTAGTGTTTCCATTATTTTTAATCTATTTTTATATGTGGATGAGGCTATTATATTAACATTTTCTACAAATATATTGTGAATGGAGTTTGGTAGGTTTTACATGTATTTATATGAGTCCTAATTGAGCTATGGTCAGGTAGGTGTAACTATTTGTTAAACACTGATCTTAGAAATATACAGTGATACCTTGACTTAAGTCATTTCGAGTTAAGCCATTTTCAAAGATATGTTGGTTTTTCTTAAATATTATATGAAAAATAAAACTCGTCTTAGGTCATTTTACTCAAATTTACATCAGCCATTAAAAATATTAGAAACATCAATAAACACATATAAAATCATATTTAAATAAATTTACAAAAATATTATATATATATATATATATATCATATAATCATCAAAAACAAAAAAAAATTAGCATAATAAAGTATGTTCAGCAGATGTTCTTATTCTAAATTTCTGTCAACAGGGGTCACTCATGTGTTGTTTTCTGACCCAACACTAATTTTGAATTCAGACTTGTTTACATTATGATTTACAATACAGTTTTGCCCATGGCTCTGAAGAAAAGTCCCAGTGTAAGTGCTAATGCTAAGCATAAGTCTATATCGCTAGATGATAAGGTGGAAATTAATTATTTTATTCAGAACACTGTATGTACATATCATAAACACTGTAATAATCAATGGGGAGTGCTTATTTGCTGTTTATAGTGGGGTCATTTTTCGACCTAAGTCTGATTTTGAGTGAGTGAACTGGTGTTTGAGAATCATAAAGGACTGTACCAGATAACAGAAACTACATCACTTGAGGACTTCCAACAGCAGCAACAGTTGAAATGGATATCACATAAAACTCCAAGAGAAATAATGGCCTGATCAATATATGTATGTTCTGCACTACTCCAAATAAAAGGTTTGGGAGGAAGCCCCCTTCCGCTCCCATCAGTATTGGAAAGTGCAATAATATGTACAGGACTTGAGAAACTTATTTTCTTGAAAAATTGTTTTAAGAGAAAGATTTTATAAATTTTAACCAACAGAATCACTGACTGCTTGGTCAATTAATGCTGAATGTTTCCTTATAAGGAAACAGCTAATATTACCATTATTTGTATAATAGTTTTTAATTTGTAAAGGTTTGATTGAAGAACAAAAAAAATTTTTGTTTAAGATTATTTTTATTTAATTTTATCTTTTAGTTCAGTTTTTCTTGTTTCCAGGGAGAATTTGAACATAACTTCTTGACATTCTTTTGGTTTTCATAAGTGATTATTAAATAACTCTAACTTTTTTTTTGCGTGTGTTGATAGGCTTTGCTGGCTGTATTCAGGAAACACTTGTTTGTCTATAAGAAGAATGTAATATAAAATGGAACAAAGATCACCTTTTCAGTCTTGTTTAACAAAACATTTATTGAAGAAGGATTGTTGCCTATGTGTGTGTGTGTGTGTGTGTGTGTGTGTAGGTGTGATGTGTCATGATATTTATCATAATAGACAACACGGAAAGCAAAGATGGCAAACTAGATTTGAATTTCAGACAACGCTACTGATATTCACGTTATACTAATGCCTTTGCAAATGGTTTAACTCCACTCCTCTGCTCTTTCTCCTTTTGCCAGATATTCTGAAAAAGAATTTCTCATGGTGTGTGGTGGGGTGAGAACTTGTGAAAACCACTATCCTATAATCACTAACTCTCTTCTTTTATTCATGAGACAACTGTAATCAAGCTTGTCTCACATATCATTGCTACAATGTTGTAAGTCAACCAGCACTGAGTGCTCAATACTTGTGCCAAACTAAACCATGCTTCTTAAATATTGTGTTAGCTGCTATGTTTATTTTGTTTTTGTCATTAGGATAGCATTAGGAGTGTTTATTTATATATGCTAAGAATCAGTGCATATGTTATGCTAATCTAGACACTCTACCCCTATAGATTAAATGAAGGGTTCAGTTCATAGTTCCCTGAAGGCTACTCAGATCGATAAACATCTGATGGAGGCTAGAGGGCACAATGACTGAAATGTTATGATAATAACAACATAGATAAGAACAATAATCCACATGTAAATAATGATAACTTCACATATCAGGAAATTCCGAGAGAAGTTAGGAGTGTTTAGTTTTAATGTCATTCAAAAAGATCATGTTGTTATTAAATTGCAAGTCGTTATATAATTGCATATCTTAACGAAAACTTGGTTAAAATTGTATATTATTGTTTGCTGATTCTAACATTCAAGACGTAAGAAAATAAGGAAGATTTGTAGCATATATTATGCATTGTAGCATATATGTAGCATATATTATTCTTTTTTATTTTAAAAAGTGTAAAAATCTTTCACAACTGTGAAAAAAAAAAGATTGAATAGTTTATAGAGAAAGGACTGCAACTGATCTAACGTGTCAAAAGTGGTTTGCTAAGTTTTGTGCTGGAGATTTCTTGCTGAATAATTAATGCAGAAGATGGCTGACATACTCAAAATATTCAAATGAAACAGTTAGTTGCATTAATGTGTACCCTCCACATAAGTTAAATAGTCATGAGAATAGGTTACATTACTAGCATATAAAATCTATTCTCTTTTACTGAAGTGAAATTGCAAATTGTACTGAAACTTAATATACAAACTTGAGGCCTCCTGAAAGCTAATTTGACTCTTAGCACAAACATCTTCTTGTTGTATGTGCTATGTCAGGATATTGGTAATCATGGCTCTCCACAGTTTCCTGTCATCTGTAGCTCTTAATAAATTTCATCTTTGTGTTATTTCTCCTAAATCTTCTTCCACCATCCATTTACTCAAGATCGTTAGGTAGGTTATGCATGGTTTTCCTCTGTCCTTATTGTCTTTAATATGTTTTGTAAGTGTCATATTTTCCAAGCCTTCTTTCCTCATTATGCACACTAGAAATTTCAACGATCTCTTCATGATGTTAAGTATAAGTTTCATTTTTGTCTCCATTTTCTCTAGAACTTTATCATTGCTCACATGTTCAGCCCATGGTATTCTCAGTATCCTTCTGTAGAACCAGAT
Source organism: Acanthosepion esculentum (assembly GCA_964036315.1). Lineage (NCBI taxonomy): Eukaryota > Metazoa > Mollusca > Cephalopoda > Sepiida > Sepiidae > Acanthosepion > Acanthosepion esculentum. Next base: position 27,550,132 of record OZ038485.1, on the reverse strand, counting down.
TTCTGCTGCTTTAACCCTTTGAGTTCTGCATTCCTGAGCAATTTTAACCCTTCTGTCTGTGCTCCTGGGTCAAAATTAGCAAATAATTGGTATGTAATGTTTCACAGTAGATACAAAAATAGTTACAAGTGCTTACCCACTGTTCAACCGGTGACTGGGCATTAAGTCATTTTTCTCTACCACTGTTCAGCTGTTAGAGAAAAATGACTTAGAATCAGCAAACAATGATATACAATTTTAACCAAGTTTTCGTTAAGATATGGTGGTTGGGAATTACACCATTTTTCTCTACCACCAGTAAAGCGGTAGTCAGTGGTCAAAGTGTTAAACCTTTTCTTCATCTGTGAGGAGATTGTCCAGTATTCACTGCCATATACGAGGAATGATAGTATGTAACAGTTCAGTACTCTTTTCTGTGTTTCTAATGAAATTTTCCTGTTTCTTCATACTTTGCTTAGCTTTTGATAAACATCCTTTGCTCAGCACTCACAATTGTAGGTTAAAATTTTACCTCAGCCTAACCTGACTCCAATTTGTTATACTTTAGTACCCCCAATACAAGGCTCAAGAACCATTTATGGTAGATGGGGTTAGTGAATGAAGTGTGTGATATGAACATAAAATGAGGTAGAGGGAAGTAGATAAGGAGGATAGACAGCAATAGATCCTTGAGTTGAAGATGTTAACATTGTAATGTTCATGGAAGAATCTATATGGGAGTTTGTTCCACAAATTATCAGTTCTCAGGAAAAATCTGATTGAGTAGAACTTCTTCCTTACAAATGAAATATAGAGGATTATATATTATGGTCATAGCATGGAAAGTCCTAAAGGTCTGAACAAGTGAAACTAAAGAATGGTCTCATCTGAATATCTGCCATGGAAATAGTGTTAGAGTAATGACAGGCTTGCAAGTGGAAAAGTGGCTGTAGATTAATATTATTATTTACTCAAACAACATTATTATTAATATTATTATCCTATTATAATTGTGCTTTTTCCTCCCTTTGTTAATTCGCATGACTGTTATGTCCTGCCAATACCTCATAAATGGTGGGGTGTTCCATTTTGATTGCATGGAAAGAGGGGGGAAACTACTTGGTTTCAGTGAGAAAAAGAAAGAAAGAAAAAAAAGGGAAAATAAAAGTGTTTTATGGCTGTTTCAAATCTTTTCATTTGTACCCACTTCTTAAAATGACAACCAGCATTTATATTTAGGAATTTTATTGCAATATTTTCTTAAATTTGTTAAGTGCAATTATTTAACAATATGATAGATGAATTTCTATGGATATATTTTATTGTTGTAGAACTTGCCATGAGCGTAATCCATCATTAACTTCATCAGAAAATTCAAATAGGAAAACCTTGAAATTTTCATGGGGTAAAACTTGTTATAATTATCATGTGAGAACTCAGTACATGAAAAAGTGATATTAATGAAAAGTATAGTAATATACTCATCATCACATCCAGTTTGTTAGGCGTATACTTTTTTTTTTTTTAAGCTTATCACCCCAAGCAAGGCTGGAGGCCACTAGCATGCAAGGGGTTACAGAAGGTTTGGAGGAAGAGCAGATAGGCGTGGTAAAGGAGAGGATGTGGAGAAAGATAGTGGATTGATCAAGGCAAGGGGGTTACAGAAGATTTGGAGAGAGAGCAGGAATGAAAGGTGAAAGGATGTGGAGAAGGGAAGTGGATAGATCAAGGCAACTGGAGATTGTCGATTGATGTTACATGTAGTTGGAGATTATATTTGTCAGGGAAACAGGAATAAGGAAGGGAGTTCCACAGGCGAGATGTGCGAGACATGAAGCTATTGGAGTAGAAGAGACGTCTACATCTAACAGTTTCAACGGTGAAGGGGTGGGAACAGGATGCCAGCCTCGTAGGACGTTTAAATTCATGAGGCCTAGGAACCAGCGAAAGCAGCTCCTCGGAGCAATTACCGTGAAAGTATTTGTAAAAAATACAGAGCGAGGCAACAGGCGCATCTGTGAGAGAGCGACTGCAGACGAGAGAACAGATCAGGGCCAATTACGTTGCATATCCGTCTCTGGATCTTATCAAGAACCCTGAGGCAAACAGCAGGGGCTCCAGACCATATATGGCAGCAATACTCCATGCAAGGGCGAATGGTTGATTTATAGATTTGGAGGATCGATTCCGGGGAGAAAAATTTCATGGCCCGGCGCAGAGAGCCAACTTTCCTTGTGGTGGATGAAGCAATTGACTCGATGTATTTGTTTACAAGGCACATGCATCACAGCCAAATGTGCATGATATGGCGACAGTTCTTGATAAAAGCAGTACATAAAATTTACAGATACGGTGCATTTACGAACACCTTCCAGTGGCGTATCACAATTCACTCAGATAGCCTCCGATTGAGTGCATTCATGAGTCTCAAGGCACTTTAGCTACCTCATCCTTAAAATCTTAATTAAAAACACTCTTGACAACTAGCCAGGATGCTTCCACACTATGCCTAGTCAGGAACAGAGATGCTCTGTGCATCAGTCCCTAGGAGACATGCCCAGCAGGTTAAGTTCAACAACTGGCAAGTGAATCTGCCATACCGAAGAAGATATTTACTTAAGATAAAACATGTGCATGTTAGCACCATCAATCAATGAAGATCACAAGGGGTGAGATCTATGGCTGGTGTATAATATTATTAGTATTAGTAGTACTTGTATTGGAAAAGGAATTATCATAACAAAGTACCGACAATGTTGTCAATACCAGCTGACCCATCAAACCTAAATATGTTTCAACATTTTCACGTCACTGAACATCTGGAAACTGCAAAAAGCAAGGGTAACTGAAAGGAAATATTGGTAATGGTAAAACACTACTCTAGGAGATTAAGATATATGTCTATGATATGAAACAGCCTCAGAACAAAGACTAGTAAGGGTTTGTTTATAGATTGATTTCTTGCTCAATTTTCAGTTGTACTTTTTTCTTTACAGTGAGCTTCACCCTGTACAAGGCCCAGGGGACACTCAAAGTAGAGGGTTACAGAGTAAGAGGCACAGTTTATGCGGATAGGCAGGGAAGATAACAGTTAACCCTAGACTTGAAAAGGTTAGTGATTGGGGAAACAGCCACGTGGGAGTCAATTCCACAGAGCAGCAGTTTGCAGAAAGAAGCTGCTGAAGTGGAACTTACTTCTCACCAATAAAATTCAGAGAGAATGAGTATGGTTTGCCATGAAGTTTAGAACTGGTGAAATCAAGGAATGCAGTTATTCTGGGCAATTTCCATGGAAGCAGTGATAGAGCAGCGAGAGACTTGCCACATCCTGTCTGTGAGAGAGGGATTGCTGGGTGGAAAATAATTGGTCACCCACAAGTACGCAGAGAGGCTTTTAGACTCTATTGAGACTGGAGAGTGAGGAGTGGGCAACTCTTGCTTCCTTTTTATATACAGCAATGTTTTCTGCTATTATTAAAATTCTTTTGTAATATTTTGTAATGTACTGATTGTTTGCTTTAAATATTACTAGCTTAAAAGCACTAAAAACATTTTCCTGAGTGTAACCTGAGTGTACCCTGCTGAAAGCAGAGTGCATCTGATATGCTAGTGTGGCTTTTACACTGTCTGACATAGCATATACTCTAACAATAGGGCTATACATGCGAGTAGAAGTTTAGGAAAGTTAATGTCTGTTTTCAATTTTACTTTGTTAGTTTTATGCTGAGAACAGAATGCCATGAGTTCAGTTGAGAAGATAATAGGGTAATATCTATGTAAAAGAGAATTTGTGGAATGGTCAGTCATCTGTAATGTGAACAGATATTTTAATTTTCTTTCAGGGAAGCCATTGTAGAAAGTTAGAGAGGAAAAGTTATTGCAGAGCTTATGTCATGAGATGATCATTAACCAGTTGATATGGAATTTTATTAAATGAAAGAAAGGAGACAAGACAGAAAAATAATGATCAAAGGAGGATTGAAAGAAAAGAAGGGAAAGGAAAGAGCAAGAAAAGAAAAACAAGATGGAATAAATGGATAAGAAGAAATTGGAAGAAAAGGAAAAGAAAGGGGAACAGTGTGAAGGAATGGGGAAGAAAATGGAAGAAAAGAAGGAAAAGGAAAAGAAAGGGCAAGAAAGGAAAAACAAGATGGATAAGAAGAATTTGGAAGAAAATGAAAAGAAAGAGAGAAAAAGTTGAAGGAATGGGGAAGAAAAGAAAGGAAAAATGTGATCAAAAGAATGAAGAAGATGAAAAGGAAAATGAAGGAAAACTATGTGGAGGAATGGAGAAGAAGAAAAAGAAAAGATAGAGCAAAAAATAAAAAATGAGATGGAATGAATGGAGAAGAAGAAAAGGAAAAAAAAACAAATGATATGGAGGAATAGAGAAGAAAATGGAAGGAAAGAAGGAAAAGAAACAGCAAGAAAGGTGAAAACGTAGAGCTAGCAAGTAGTGGGATGAAAAGAAGAGAAAGAAAAGAGCAAAAAATGCTGGAGAAAAGCAGTAAGAGAAATGTTTGAAGAAGAATAGAATGAAGAAGAAATTGGAAAAAAAGAAGACAGAAAAAAGGAGCAACAAAAAATTCAAGGGAATAAATGAAGAGAAAACAAATAAAAGGACAAGAAGGAAAATATGAATGAATAAATGGAGAAGGCAAAATTGGAAGAAAAGAAAGAATAGGAAAAGAAAGAGCAAGAAAGAAAAAAGGTGAATGGATGGTGTAAAAAAACTGGAAGATAAGAAAGAAGAAAAAAGATTGTGAAAGGAATGAATAGAGAAGAAATGTGAATGGAAAGAAAAAAGAAAAAGCAGGAAAAGAAAGATGTGATGGGATTAATGGAGAAGAAGAAATTGGAAGAAAGAAGGAAACCAAAAGCAAAAAAGGAAAAATGTGAAACTGAAGTCAGTGGAATAAAGTTAAACAAGGCAAAATATTAAAGAAAAAGAATGAAGCTGAAGAATATCAGAAAGGAAGAGAAACCTTTTAGAAGGAAGGAATCAAGAAGAAATTGGAAAATGAAGGAAAAAAAATAGCAAGAAAAGAAAAAGTGTTAAATTGGAAGGAAGTAGGAAAGAAAAGGAAAGAAAAGAGAAAAATAAGTTGAATAAAATCAAGAAAGCAGAGAAATGTTTTAAAAGAAGGAATGAAGAATAAGCAATTGAAAGAGAAAAAGAGATAAAGAAAAAGAAAGAGTAACAATAAAAAATGAATGAAGCAGGGTTTTTTTTTTAAGTCATTTTACAACAAGCAAGGAAATAATGCCACTAAGATACAAGGGGCTACTGGCAGTGAAAGACAAAGCAAAGAGTTTAGAAGGAACTGAAAATTCAATCCTAAACAGGAAACAAGGGATAAACCTCTGCTCCTGCTCAAAAGACCAGGAAGAAGATAATTAAAAGGAAAAGGATAGAAGTTAAAAAATGAAGCAAGGAATGAAATTGTTTGGAGAAAATGAAAAAAATAGAGAGAAAGAAATTAGAAAGAACTGAATAACATAATAAGAAGATGCAACGAAAAGAATAACAAATAACAATACTGAAATATTGAATTAGGAAGAAAGAGAAGGAAGAAATGAAAAGCAAATGATCATTTAATAAATGGAAATTCACTAGGAAAAAAAAAGAACAATGAAAAAAAAACTGAAAATTTTCCTTCTTTTAAAATATACCCAAGTAATTGCTTTAATTGCTTCTAAAATATTCTCAGTACAAATAGCCTTTCCAGAAAAAAAATTAAACTTATGGTCATTTGATCATATTTTCAGTCCTAGTATTTTTCTGCATACTCTTGTTATACTAAAGTATGTTCTACTGTTTAATTTTGAGAAATAAAATTCATTTTTCTATATGAAACCAGGTGAAAAAGTCCTTCCTACTACCATTTAAATTTATATAAATAAACATTTTAAAATAGACACATTAGTATTACAAAAAGGTTTTTATTCACTGTTTAAATTAGAAAATCAATAAGCTGAATAAAATTGCATTAATATTTATCTGGGCATATCATGAAGGTATAAATATTTATGAACATAAAACATACACAAGTTTATTCAAAAAGCAACATTAAAAATGAAATTATTGAGATACATCAAGAAAGTAAAATACATATTTATGAAAAAACTCCTATACAGATATTTTTAGAGATATTATGACAGTTAAGATAAACAAATAAAAAATATTCAAATAGCTATAGATCTGTATCTGTCTATGGTAATGGTTGTACTAAAAATTAATTGTTTCCATATAGGAAACATTTGGCATTTGTTGATCAAACAACGTTACTGCTGCTTGAAATTTATAAAACCTTTCTCTTAAAATACTTTTTAGGAAAATGGGTTTCTCAAGTCCACACTTATTGCTCTTTCTAGTATTGATGGTAGTTTCTTTTCTAACCATTTGTTTAAGGTTGTGTGGAATGTCATCATCTTGATTATATGATGATTTTGCCTTCTAGTTACATATGCTATCCATTTTAGTTGTTGCTGCTGTTTGAAGTCTTCAAGCAACAAGGTTTCTGTTATTTGATAAAATTCTTTCTTTGTGATTCTGTAGCACCAGTCTGTAAGGTCTGATGAAGTCTATCTTTAAGACCTAAAGGATACATTCACCTAAAGCTATTTTTAATCATTGTTCTGAGAAAACAGTTATATATAGATGATAGTTTTGACATTACTGAAGGAGTTGGATGTAATGCATGACATCCACATGAGAGTCTAAATCTGATAAGGCTTTTTAAGAACTTTACTTGAGTTCTTAGGTTAATGTTTTGGTTTTTGTTGCATCTCTCTCTCTCTCTCTCTCTCTATATATATATATATATATATATATATATATATATATATATATATATATATATATATATATATATACTTAATATTTATTTAAAAATTATAACATAAGTATGTTCTAACATCACTACAAAAATAGCCATTTTGTTTCAACACTTCTGGTGTCTTGTCAAGTGATGGTGTTGATTTTGTGAAATAATAAGTTTTTAAAGAGTTCAAAACCAACCACTACCCCCACTAGGGGGGAATATTTTTATGTAAGATGTAATGGCCAATCAAATTACAAGTACATGATAATTTAAATAATGCAACAACAGACCTTAGATACAATTTATTAATACTTTAAAATTAATATTAGATTATATAGGAAATCAGGATAATTAATTAATCTCCAATTTATTACGTAATTAAAAAATAAAAATTACAAATATTAAATTCTAAATATAACCATGCATCAAGTTTAGAAACTTACAAAATTATTCAAAGAAAAAATGGAGAAAATATGCATAAATTTTAATGTATTGTTCTTAGTAATATGTTAAATTTTCCGTCCAAATCTGAATGGAAGTAAGAGATGCAATATATGGTTACAATATTAGTTACATTGACAGGGTTGTGATTAGAGATTTAGTGGACAAGAGGGAAAGGTTTATTGGTGACAAGATGGACAGGTATCACATCATAACACACAAACACGTAAACATGATTGAATATATGAGCATGCAAATAAACAGACTCATCTAGATTCAATCATCCAAATAACTACAGAGACAACGTAAACTACCCGTCAAAATTGCACAAACATGGAAAATCAATATACAAATATATGAACATATGCACTATATATATAAAGACATACCTACATCAAAAAATATATACATATATACACATACAAACATACATATACAAAACATAAAACACATACATATATATAAATAAATAAATTCTTTTTATCAAGTAAATTAAGAAATATGAAATAGAAAGATGTCTATCAGGCTATAAAAAACATAAAGTTAAATATATATTTATAAATACACACTATTTCATCATTATAACATTCTTATAGCATTATTACTATTAATATCCAAGTATCAATTTATCAGTTAAATTCGATGCTAGTGAGAGGTGTGCCAATGAACGCAACATATATTAGGAACACTGATACATGTAAAAGCATATATAAACAATATACATATACACAAGTGAACAACAATGAAAATATAAAAATATCAATAAAGAAAAAATGCAGGTTTGATTTATCTAAGGAAGCAGTATTTTTACTTGGACTTTTTGATCTATGCTAGTTGACATTAATTTCATTGTTTAAAAATAAAAGATAATAGTAAAAACATTCTCACAAACTGAAGACCCATGGATCCCATCACTGTATATAAATCTATATAACCTGTTGTATGTTATTTAGGGAATAACTTCACTTGACATGAGAAATGCCATGTATAACCTAACATGACAGAGTCTTGATAAAATCTGAGCAAATAACCCAAAATCAAAGTTTCTTTTGATCATAACAAGAAATTTTTTTCAATATTTATCCTTTATATATAAAACATAGTGATAGTGGGGACAAGCTCCGAGTGTCTATAAAATACTTCCATGGCATTTGTCTTAAATAACCTCTGACAATTAAGTTCAGCTCCAAGTTTTTATTTTTAGTCGGTATATGTGTTTAATTTGACACTCTGAAAATAATGTTTATATATATATAGAGGGTTCGATAGATAAATTGTCATCTAAATTACAACAAAAACAAAGGAATTGGCCTTGTTGAACTAATACTTTTGGAGGGGACTGTGTGTGTGTGTGTGTGTATATATATATATATATATATATATTTTTGAATTGGACAATGTCCGACAATTTATTTTAAAGACATTTATGATATGTTTAATGTTCTTTTTATAGATACAAGTATTTAAGCAAATGCTCTGTTTTATAATAAACAGTATTAAATAACATTTACCAGCCTGAATGTCCGAGAAATTTTCATAGAAAATTTTCGCACTCCGACAGGAATCGAACCTGTATCCTATACGGAACCGTCATTTCGCGTGACGTGCCTTAACCGTTCGGCCACGAAGAAGCGTCCGGTTAGCAAGGTCGATTTTACTATCTTTAAACTTAAATCTTCCATGAATCTCTTCTACTCATATCTGCTCTAGCGTATCAAATGTAAACAAATGACGTCATATATTTTTGAATTGGACAATATCCGACAATTTATTTTAAAGACATATATATATGTATGTGAAATTTTTAAGCAGGTTATAGATATCTTAATCCAACAGTATTTCTTCTTCCTATAGATATTATTTTTAGGGTGTGCCCTACAAATATGTTTCAGGTATGAAAATAAAGCTTGCAGATATAGACTTCAATAGGTCCCAATGAGACATGCATTTCTCAAGTAGGTAATTGAAGCTTTTCTTTATCATGGTGGTTTCCCGTGGCCTAATTGGTGAGGTAAACTTTGGTTAAAGAAGTGGTTTCCTTGATGGAAAAATGAAATGCAAGTTTGATTCATATAAGGAAGCACCATTTTTAGTCAGACTTTTTGAGCTATGCTAATTGACATTAATTTTATTGTTTAAAAATAGAAGATAATATTAGTAAAAACATTCTCACAAACTGTTGTGAACACCCATGGATACCATCACTGTATATAAATCTGTATAACAAGCTCTATGTTATTAAGAGAATAACTTCAGTTGACTTGAGAAATACCATGTATATGACAGGGTCTTTACAAAATCTGACCAAAGAACCCAAAATTAAAGTTTTTTGGGGAATAGCTTTTGATTATACCAAGAACTTTTTTTTCAAAATTTATATTTTATCTCTCCTTTTATATATATATATATATATATATATATATTTATAGGTAACTATACTCGTGTCGAAAAACCTTCGGACTCTTGATTTAACAACAGCCAAATCAATCACGAAGGAAAAGAAGGTTTTAAAAAAAGAAAGAGCCAGGAACATGAAAGTCTGTCGAAAATAATCGCACAGATACAGGTTCAAGGCCCAAAGAAAAAACCCCGATACGAGTAAACAACTAACTAAAGAGCTCAATACAAGCGTAGAGCAAACCTAGTCAAACCTAATGAGCCAGACACACCTACCAAGGTTTCACTTAGGCAGATCGTCAGGGTCGGCTGGCTAAAGAGGCAACAGAAAACGGCGTATATATAGAGACGACCACCAAGACAACACCACGTGACCAAGTAAAAAAAAAAAAAAAAAAAAAAAAAAAGGGAAAAAAGAAGAAAAGAAAAGCGACAACGGGGGGGGGTATAGATTTATTCAACTAACTAAAAGGAGAGGGGATAATTAAAAAAAAAAAAAAAAAAAAACCCAAAACACAAACAATAATGATAACGCTACAATCGGGAGAGAGAAACTTATTTCAGTAACCAAGCATTTCTGTGTCTACATTTGTTAAGAATCTCGGTTTTGGAATTTAGTAGATCATCAGGTGTATTATATAAAGCTATAGCTAATTTTTCCTCGGTGCATAGCTTACAGAACTTATGGCCCGCTTTATACTTAGTGCATCTTTTTAATATTTCCCATTTCAGGATGGGGTCCTTGCTACCTTGTCTGATTTGCCATATATAGCTAGATAATGTAGTGCTATGTTTAGTTTTTTCATTTTTAAAACTACTCATATGATTATAATATCTTTTTTTAAAGGTATCCTGAGTGGCTCCTATATACACTTTAGGGTTTATGTCGTCTATATCCTTGTAAATTTTCGCCTGATAGACCACGCATTCTTGTTGACATTTACCCTGTAGGGGACATGCATTTTTATTCCTACAATTGCAACTGGGGAAACTAATGCGTGGATTGTCCCTAGACTTTTTCTTATTATGTCCGCTAATTAAAGTCTCTACATTAGGCATGCAGCAATAACTAAGTTTTACATTGTTTTTGTTAAATATCTTATGCAACTTAGTTTTCTTGGGGAAATTCTGCTCTAATAGGTTAAAAAATATTTTACCAATTCTCGTTCTTACGGCTAAGTTAAATGGTGGGTTAAACCACAAAATATTTCTATGCCTGTTATTGCGTTTGTTCTGAGTTCCAGTGTTATTATCTATGTTAATGTATTCCAATTTTTGTTTGTGTCCACACTTATGTAGGGCTTCCTCATAAACTATTTTATTAGCATCGAAAATGCGTTTATCCGATGAATTAGTTGAAAGCCTATAGCTAATATTTTTAGGAATATGTCTTATAATATGTGCTGGGTGGTTGGATTTTATATTTAAATATTGGGGGTCCTGATTCTCTTTCATATACGGGGATATAGAACCATTTTGTAAGTTTAACGTAATGTCTAAATAGTTGGTGACTTTCAAATTAGTTTCAATTTCGAGATTAAATCCGTATCTTTTAAAAAACCAGTGTAGTTTTTTACGGATGGTATCGCATTTTTGGGGGTTACTTTTATCTACTATTATGAGTCCGTCGTCGCGGTACAACCCATGGTTATTAAAATCTATGTAATCATTAAGTTTATAGAGCAGCAGGCACCCTACTAATTCGCACACCTCTGCTCCGTCATATGCACCCATGGGGTTGTCAAAACTATTTACGTCTTCTTTTTTTATCCATAGTGCATTATTATGGAATAGTAGAGTTTTTCGGCAGTGTCTAACCAGATCTATCTTATCGTGCGAGATTTGAATGTATTCTTTAGCTAGACTGAGGGCTTTGCTAAGGGTGTTTTCTGAAATTGACAAAATGGTTCTATATCCCCGTATATGAAAGAGAATCAGGACCCCCAATATTTAAATATAAAATCCAACCACCCAGCACATATTATAAGACATATTCCTAAAAATATTAGCTATAGGCTTTCAACTAATTCATCGGATAAACGCATTTTCGATGCTAATAAAATAGTTTATGAGGAAGCCCTACATAAGTGTGGACACAAACAAAAATTGGAATACATTAACATAGATAATAACACTGGAACTCAGAACAAACGCAATAACAGGCATAGAAATATTTTGTGGTTTAACCCACCATTTAACTTAGCCGTAAGAACGAGAAATGGTAAAATATTTTTTAACCTATTAGAGCAGAATTTCCCCAAGAAAACTAAGTTGCATAAGATATTTAACAAAAACAATGTAAAACTTAGTTATTGCTGCATGCCTAATGTAGAGACTTTAATTAGCGGACATAATAAGAAAAAGTCTAGGGACAATCCACGCATTAGTTTCCCCAGTTGCAATTGTAGGAATAAAAATGCATGTCCCCTACAGGGTAAATGTCAACAAGAATGCGTGGTCTATCAGGCGAAAATTTACAAGGATATAGACGACATAAACCCTAAAGTGTATATAGGAGCCACTCAGGATACCTTTAAAAAAAGATATTATAATCATATGAGTAGTTTTAAAAATGAAAAAACTAAACATAGCACTACATTATCTAGCTATATATGGCAAATCAGACAAGGTAGCAAGGACCCCATCCTGAAATGGGAAATATTAAAAAGATGCACTAAGTATAAAGCGGGCCATAAGTTCTGTAAGCTATGCACCGAGGAAAAATTAGCTATAGCTTTATATAATACACCTGATGATCTACTAAATTCCAAAACCGAGATTCTTAACAAATGTAGACACAGAAATGCTTGGTTACTGAAATAAGTTTCTCTCTCCCGATTGTAGCGTTATCATTATTGTTTGTGTTTTGGTTTTTTTTTTTTTTGTTTTTTTTTAATTATCCCCTCTCCTTTTAGTTAGTTGAATAAATCTATACCCCCCCCCCCGTTGTCGCTTTTCTTTTCTTCTTTTTTCCCTTTTTTTTTTTTTTTTTTTTTTTACTTGGTCACGTGGTGTTGTCTTGGTGGTCGTCTCTATATATACGCCGTTTTCTGTTGCCTCTTTAGCCAGCCGACCCTGACGATCTGCCTAAGTGAAACCTTGGTAGGTGTGTCTGGCTCATTAGGTTTGACTAGGTTTGCTCTACGCTTGTATTGAGCTCTTTAGTTAGTTGTTTACTCGTATCGGGGTTTTTTCTTTGGGCCTTGAACCTGTATCTGTGCGATTATTTTCGACAGACTTTCATGTTCCTGGCTCTTTCTTTTTTTAAAACCTTCTTTTCCTTCGTGATTGATTTGGCCGTTGTTAAATCAAGAGTCCGAAGGTTTTTCGACACGAGTATAGTTACCTATAATTATAAAGCTCTAGGTCATCCTATAGAGCACTTTTTAAATCAACTAATATGGAACGTGTAGATATGGGATATTCGCTTAAGAACATACCAATACCTGACCGTCACTTATACGAATTATGTTTATTAAGAAAAATAGAAAGGTTTATTACAAACATGAGATGGAGAGCGTATTTTTGCCTAAACAACAATTTAGATAATAGCAAGACGATGGAGAACTACGGATTTAAAACTAATGCCCACCCCCCGCATGTTAAGGAACTCGATAAATTTGAATCAGAACTAATCGGTATAGTTAAAAAACTAAAATATAGGAAAACTATGAATAGCTACATGCAGCAACAAATTAATAAAGACATAAAACAGATAAAGGGAAGTAAAAACATCTATGTAAAAGCCGATAAATCTAGATTTCTGTATAAAATGAGTCCTAACAAATACAAAAGAACACTGCATAAAGAGGTAATAAAACATTATAAAAAAGCTCCAGCTGACATAGAGACTAAAATTAACAAAGAAGCTAGCACTTTAGCCAATAAATTTGAACTAGGTAATCGGGTCGAGAAAATGAGCTTGAAGACTTGTTTTATCACCGTAAAAGACCATAAGTATAATTTTCATAGTAACCCTGAATATAGACTTATAAACCCCACTAAGACAGAGTTAGGTAAGATAAGTAAGGTAATATTACAAGAAATATGTAAATCGTTAAGGACTTTCCTTAACATAAATCAATGGCAGTCGACTAATGATTGTATTAGGTGGTTTGAAAATTACAACAAAAATACGAATTGTTCATTCATTAGGTACGACATTAAGGAATATTACCCGTCAATTTCAGAAAACACCCTTAGCAAAGCCCTCAGTCTAGCTAAAGAATACATTCAAATCTCGCACGATAAGATAGATCTGGTTAGACACTGCCGAAAAACTCTACTATTCCATAATAATGCACTATGGATAAAAAAAGAAGACGTAAATAGTTTTGACAACCCCATGGGTGCATATGACGGAGCAGAGGTGTGCGAATTAGTAGGGTGCCTGCTGCTCTATAAACTTAATGATTACATAGATTTTAATAACCATGGGTTGTACCGCGACGACGGACTCATAATAGTAGATAAAAGTAACCCCCAAAAATGCGATACCATCCGTAAAAAACTACACTGGTTTTTTAAAAGATACGGATTTAATCTCGAAATTGAAACTAATTTGAAAGTCACCAACTATTTAGACATTACGTTAAACTTACAAAATGGTTCTATATCCCCGTATATGAAAGAGAATCAGGACCCCCAATATTTAAATATAAAATCCAACCACCCAGCACATATTATAAGACATATTCCTAAAAATATTAGCTATAGGCTTTCAACTAATTCATCGGATAAACGCATTTTCGATGCTAATAAAATAGTTTATGAGGAAGCCCTACATAAGTGTGGACACAAACAAAAATTGGAATACATTAACATAGATAATAACACTGGAACTCAGAACAAACGCAATAACAGGCATAGAAATATTTTGTGGTTTAACCCACCATTTAACTTAGCCGTAAGAACGAGAATTGGTAAAATATTTTTTAACCTATTAGAGCAGAATTTCCCCAAGAAAACTAAGTTGCATAAGATATTTAACAAAAACAATGTAAAACTTAGTTATTGCTGCATGCCTAATGTAGAGACTTTAATTAGCGGACATAATAAGAAAAAGTCTAGGGACAATCCACGCATTAGTTTCCCCAGTTGCAATTGTAGGAATAAAAATGCATGTCCCCTACAGGGTAAATGTCAACAAGAATGCGTGGTCTATCAGGCGAAAATTTACAAGGATATAGACGACATAAACCCTAAAGTGTATATAGGAGCCACTCAGGATACCTTTAAAAAAAGATATTATAATCATATGAGTAGTTTTAAAAATGAAAAAACTAAACATAGCACTACATTATCTAGCTATATATGGCAAATCAGACAAGGTAGCAAGGACCCCATCCTGAAATGGGAAATATTAAAAAGATGCACTAAGTATAAAGCGGGCCATAAGTTCTGTAAGCTATGCACCGAGGAAAAATTAGCTATAGCTTTATATAATACACCTGATGATCTACTAAATTCCAAAACCGAGATTCTTAACAAATGTAGACACAGAAATGCTTGGTTACTGAAATAAGTTTCTCTCTCCCGATTGTAGCGTTATCATTATTGTTTGTGTTTTGGTTTTTTTTTTTTTTTTTTTTTTTTTTTTTTTTTTTTTTAATTATCCCCTCTCCTTTTAGTTAGTTGAATAAATCTATACCCCCCCCCCCCGTTGTCGCTTTTCTTTTCTTCTTTTTTCCCTTTTTTTTTTTTTTTACTTGGTCACGTGGTGTTGTCTTGGTGGTCGTCTCTATATATACGCCGTTTTCTGTTGCCTCTTTAGCCAGCCGACCCTGACGATCTGCCTAAGTGAAACCTTGGTAGGTGTGTCTGGCTCATTAGGTTTGACTATATATATATATATATATATATATATATTCATATATATTTATACATACCTATATAAATATATAGCTATATATATATTTCACATTGTGACAGTAGGGACAAGCTCCCACTTTCTATAAAATGCTTCCATGGCATACATCTCAAATAGCCTCTGAAAATTAAGTCCATCTCCAAGCTGTTATTCTTAGTAGGTATATGTGTTCATTTTGAGACTCTAAAAATAATGTTTTTATATATATATATATATATATATATATATATGAGCAGATATGATTGATCGTGAAAAATCGTCAAAGATTGTGTGTTTAAAAACATTAATTAGGGCTTTGCTAACCAGACAGTTCTCTATAGCTAAGTGGTATAGCATATCAGATCAAATGATGGTTCCATTTAAGGATAAAGGTTCAATTCCTGTTAGAGAATGCATATTTTCTATCAAATTTCAGGCTGGTTAATTTAGAGCATTTACTTAAATAAATTGTAAATTGTATCTATTAAAATAACATATAAACAGAAAATATTAAATAATTATCAGACTTAGGCCATCTCACTGGATATATATATATATATATATATATATATATAGACATTTTTGATATGTTTAATGTTATTTTTATATCAAAAATGTCTTTAAATAAATTGTCGGATTCTATCCAATTAAAAAATATATATATATATATATATATATATATATATATATATATATATATATATATATAAATGTCTGTCATCTTATTGCCAAGTATGACAATGAGAAAATACTATTGTGGGACTGACTGAGTATTTAGCATACAAAAAACATCTTACAATATCAAGCAATGATTGTGCATGAGATTTTTATGAAAGATATTGAACTGGTTCAATCCTGCTATCCAACCAAGAATAGCATATGTTCATGATGAGTTGTGACTTTGTGCTAGTACAACTGTTCATGCCTTTCAAACAGTTTCATCTGCACAGTTAAGAATCACCTCCCCAGACCTATAACATCAAGAAGTCACCTCCCTGACAAATCAACCATGGTGAAATTTGAATCCAGGTCTCATGGTGGTCTTAACCACCTAGGCACACACCCCTTATATGTATGCATAAAAATACACTGACTGATAGACACAAATCTCTCTCTCATTTTTGTGAAGATTATAATTACCTTACCACATGCAATGTCCAAACTCAACATAGCGCCTGCCTGCCCGTTTATTTTATATATATGCATATATATTTACGTATATATGTACATATGTTTACAAGTATACATAAAAAAGGCTATAATATGTGTACATGCTTGAATGGGTGTGTATGTACATATATGTACATACAAGTATATACATAGGAAAGCTGATTTAAAATTTAACAAATATCAATTAGATCTTGCCCTCAAAAAATAAATTTCGGTCTAGCACTTTAGAGGGAAAGCGCAGATTTGTAAACAGTGACTGCTACTGCTGATAATGCAAAGCTCTTCTATGAATAGAGCACTCTGAGTCACTGGCGTGTTTATTCAAAATAAATACGTAAAAATTCACCTTCCTCTCTGCCAGGAGCTGATAGCTTAGGGGAAAAATCTCCGACGCCAAATCAGACTGGTTTCAATACTGGCTTGAGGCAATCGGATGTCTAGTAACACTGATGAGCTGTGATACAGCAGAATAGTCTATGGATGACTATATATATATATATATATATATATTTCCCTGACTATCCGCTTAGGAGAAACCATGGTAGGTTTGTCTGACTCTCTAGGTTTGATTATATATGAATATATATATATATATATATATGAAGAAATATAGTCTTAAAGTGTGCTATATTTATGGGATAAAGTGCTCAATATCAGAGATAGAGTGTGTGTAAATATAAAAGTGAACATAGAAGTCAACACTTAGAGGTGACAGTCTGTTTCATGCTAGATGCAATCATCGGGCGACCAATCAAAGTTGGCCTGATGATTGCATCTAGCATGAAACAGACTGTCGCCTCTAAGTGTTGACGTCTATGTTCACTTTTATATATATATATATATATATATATATATATATATATAAAAGTGTATGCTGAAGTCAACACCCAGAAGTGACAATTTATGTCGTGCTAAACACAATAATCAGGGTTGACAACTGCATTTAGCATGAAACAAATTGTTGCCTCTGCGTGTTGACTTCAATGTCCACTTTTATATTTACATACACTTTATCCCTGATATTGAGCACTTTAACCTGTATATATAGCATAGCTTAAAACTATATTTTATTATATATATATATATATATATTTATATATATATGTGTGTGTGTGTGTGTGTGTGTGTGTGTGTGTATATATATATATATATATATATATATATAAATAAATTTATATATATATATATATATATATATATATATTTATCATAATAAATTACAATAAAAACATTGCTACACAAAAAATTTCATGTTTTGGTACTAAGATGGCACCTCATCCTCTAAAAGTAGATAACTACTAATAAATGCTTTGAACTGTGGATTCTTACCCCATCTGTTCTTTCTCTCATTTATATATATATATATATATATATATATATATATATATATATATATATATATATATATATATATTGCAAGGAAAAGATATAATTTGTTTCTTATAGGCATTGTGAAATATGAAAATGAAAAATAAGAAATGAAAACACTTACAAGACAGACCAACCGGTTTCGTTCCCAAGCTCATCAGGGACGACTGGGAACAGATTAATAATTTATTGCAAAGATACATTTACTCCCACAAACACCCTACATACAATTAAAACATTAAAAATTGAAATGATTAATGGTATGAGGGAAGACAAAAATCAAAATAACGCGAATTTGCGCAGCGAAATGAAGGGGGGGAAAAAAAGTTGGGGGAATGTATGATTCACATATGCTAGAGACTAATAACATGAAGTCCAAGGAGACAGTCTTTTTGCTTACAAAGGCTGGAGTGTACAAGAACTGAAATGTTGTTAATATGGCAATGAAGATGAGGATAACAGTATGAATAATGCAAATTATGTAAGTAATCATAATACCTCATCTCAGAGATATAGACAAAATTTTCAAGGATGGCAATATAGTGTTCTTTGGAGTATATAAGAATGACAAAGAAATGTGGAAAGATGGCATAAAATCAGCAAGAATCAGGAAGTTGATTTACATGGTAAAAGGGAAAAGATTTGAACGTAAAAGGCACCTTAATCAGCGGAAAATGTTCATTGATGAAACATTGGAAGAACCAATAAAAATATATGATGTTTTTGATGTGCCATCACTGCAACAAGTCATGGAACCTACAAGGACAAGTTCCAGAAAAAGAAAGCTTACTGAAGAACTGGAAGTGGATCCAACACAGAAATCCTACAAAGTCAAGTATACTGGCAAACTCTGCAAAAAGAGGAGGGGGAGATACTAATACTACTAATAAAAAAAATATTTGTAAAAGTATTAATCTCAACAGACCATGAAGTTCTATTTTTTTCCTGTGTTATTCTTGCTTTAAGCTGCCTTGTGTTGTCATGGAGGTGCTGAAAAACACTATTTTCTTTTAATCCACTGTTTATGCTGCCATGGAAATATGTCTGTCTCTGCCAGATTTACATGTATGATTAGTAGTATGGGTGATACATTACAACTGTTTCCCAAAAACAGAAATTACTGATGACGCAACCTAATATTTTGATAAAATGTTATTTCTTCCAAACACACTTAAAAGAAAAAATTTAAATAATCCTGCCATATACTTTTTACTACACACAGAGAAATCTTGACAGGTAATATGACCAGGTGTTCATATCTGTGGATCTGAATGAATATATCACTAAATTGTAAGATCTTATCTATTGTGCCTTTCTAGTATATAATGGTTTAAATCATTTCTTCATAACTTCTGCTTTATAAATAATGTAATTAGTTTCAAAACTAGGAGGACAACTTTACTGAGACAGAGATAAGACTTACAAAAATGATTTGGACAAAAAGAAAAGAACCGATCAAAAAGATTGTTTAAAAAAAATTGAAAATATCTATTTTGATATGAAAGAATATGAATTTGAAATTCTTTTCCAGAAGAAACAAAAAAAAAAAAAAAAATTATAAGCAAAATAAAAATATTTTTCTGCATTGTATATTATGTGGGCAAAAGTTCTGAGCACTGTTTGTTTTTTAAACCTGTATACTACATAGAAAACATTTATCATGAAAAATTATGGAAAAATTGGCATACACCTCATATATATGATGACGAAAGTTTCATATATATATATATATATATATATATATATATATATATATGTGTGTGTGTGTGGGTTTATATATATATATATATATATATATGTAGGCAGCATTTTTTCATTGATGCATGTTTCATTAAATAATACAGACAAGTTTTGTCTATTTATTTTATGTAAATTCCTTTCATATTGTCTGATAAGCTTAATAACATTATCATTAAAAGACAAAAGAAAATCACCATATTGATACATGTTTTTTAATCCTATCTAAGCTTTTGGCTAACATAAGCCATCATCAATGATGACAATAACATTACAATATAAATTAAACAATACACGGATATGGCAATAATGATACTGGATCCAACATTTAGCAATTTCTACATGTCGAATCTCCAAAATAAGATATTTAGAGATTTAAAAAAAAACATCCATCTACCTAAGATATGTTGATGATATCCTTATGTTAGTTAAAAATACAGATGAGATACTTCAACTTCAAAAACGTTTTCATGATAATTCTCTCCTTAAATTCACGTATGAACTAATTTTAATAATTCCCTTCCTTGACATATTGATAAACACAAATAATAACAAGTTTACTATTTCGCCATATAAAAACCTAACAGCATAAATTAGTGTACACTTAACTACAAGAATGAATGTCCATATTATTACAAAATAGCAATTATAAAAAATCTAATACATCATGCAGAAACTAATTCATCCACAAAACAGATTTTTTACAGTGAACTAAAGAATATAAAACAAACACTTATTAATAATAGCTTTCCAAACTATATAGTTGATGAACAAATAAGATGCTTTTTTAGAAGTCTCAATATTAAACAAATAAAACATAATACAGCTTCAACTAATCCCAAACATATTAATCTCCTATATCGTAATCAAATGCATACTAATTATAAACAAGATGAAAATATACTAAAAAAATTAGTAAATACTAATATATCTACAACAGATCCTAGCAAAAAAATTAAGTTAATCATATACTACACTAAATCTAGTATATCCAACTCAATTATTCACAATGTTTCTTCTCCCCCGGTTAGCGATTTGCAAAAAACCAACATAGTTTACAAATTCAAGTGCCCTTTGGGAGATTGTATCTCCAATGAATTAAATAATATTTATGTTGGTCACACCAAAACTCGCTTTCACGACGTTTGACTCAACATTTGAATGATAACTGTAACATTTTTAGGCATTTAAAACATCATGCCTGGCTGCATACACAATTCTGGAAAATCCTTGTTGAAAACACAACTATACTTGAACAGGAAAACAATAAACAAAAACTAAAAATTCTTGAAGCTATATACATAAAACAGTTGAAACCTGACCTGAACAAAATAAACTATGAAAACTCCACAAATATTCTTAAATGCTTATAATTGGTAACAGAAGCCATTGGTTTATACCAACGGCTTCCCATACTTAATACTTCTCGTTTTCACTCTTGTATGGTCATGTGTGATGTCAGGAGTTGCGGTACAATTTTCGCTTTCAGTGTCTCATATACACATGTTTGCCGTTGCTTTGAAATTTTTCATACAACAAAAACAGACTATCATTATTGTTTTGTCCATGTATTGGTTAATATATTGTAATGTTATTGTCATCTTTGATGATAGCATAAGCCAAAAGCTTAGATAAGATTAAAACATGTATCAATATGGTGATTTTCTTTTGTCTTTTAATGATAATGTTATTAAGCTTATCAGACGATATGAAAGGAATTTGCATAAAATAAATAGACAAAACTTGTCTATATTATTTAATGGAACATAGCAAGAACCTCCAAGTTGCACATTCAAAATAGGGTATTATGTGTATTTTTAATATATTAAATAGCTCTGTTATTTACTCTTGATCACTATTTTTTCTTACACTACAGGGTGTTTATATATATATATATATATATATATATATATATATACATATATTTCATACAATTGGAATTAAGATATCATTAGTTATTAAACTAATGGCATCTTAATTCCAACTGTAAGAAAAATTTTGCTCTGTTTAATGAAAATAAATATTGAGTGCTCTTTGTGAGTTAGTTTTAACATTTAATATTTAAAATTCTATATTTTGCTGATAGGACTTGCTTGGATTATACCAATGGATTACTACCTATATATATGTTGAGGACCATGTCTGTTTGTGTGTTGTTGTATTAGAAACATGTGTGTAACTCCTGGTAGAATATTAAAAGGTCCAACTACAATAAAATGGCCGGACTTGAATTAAGTCCAACTGAAGATAAAAAAGACAAGCAAGACTGATATATAAACAAATATATGTATTAAACAAAACAATTTTACAGTGGACAATAACATTTGTGTGTGTGTGTGTAAACATTGGCATCTGTTCTTTGGTGAATGTTCATACGTATGTGCATGTGTGTATAATGTTCATGGCGTCTTCCACAAATGGGAAGACGCAGATCTTCTAAGAGAGCTTACATTGTAGCCGCTGAAATGAAGAAATTTAAAAAAAAGAACAAGGTGAGAAGTCGCCCAGTATTTATAGTATAGGGAGAATGAGCCCTAGTGACAATTTGGGAATTAAGGAGGAATTAACTCCTATATATATATATATATATATATATATATATATATATATATATATATATATATATATATATATATATATATATTTGTATATGAATGCTTGCTCACATATCTACCTATATTTACCCACTTGATTATATATATATGTACAATAGCACACAGTGAATGCTGTTGGTAACAAAACAGTGTTTGATGTAAAATAAAATTTATACTGAGAGTAAATATACATTTTGTTACTCACTTTTTGGTACAACTCTGAGTGTCATACACATGGAAATCGTCATGCATAGATTAAAAAATGACCATTGTAAAGTTTAAGTATGAATATTTATAACTTACTGTTAACATAGTGGAACAATCCATTTACTTATGAAAAAAAATGTGTTTGTATATTTACTAACTTTATTTTGGTTTCCACATAAGAATCTGATGGAATGGTAAATATATAAAAATATTTTGACCTATTCAAACAGCGCCATAAGAAAATGGATTTTTATTTCAACCAATTTTACTTTAGTGAAGCACAATGTGATTCATGTTAATCATCTGAGTGCCAGTTTTTTTTTTTAATTAAAAGATGAAGATAATTTGTTCAGACAAAGATGCGTTATAAGTGCCAATATCTACATGACTTGATTTATCACCTGGTCTTGTGTAGCAGACATAATGAACCAGAACCCAAGTTGAATGGCAGAAATGGTGAACAAGACTTGCCTTATTCTCGACTAAAGAGAATTCATCTTTGTCTGGCATGTAGGATTTCAATTTGAGAGAAGGCGAATGCGTTTTTCTGTCAAACGAGACCCTTCTTTGAATTTTGTCAAGAATCTTGAGATATACAGCAGGAGCACCACATCAGATATGGCACCAGTATTCAATGTACAGATGAATGGTAGATTTATAAATATGAAAGATTTTAGCAACTTATTCATAAACATTCATGTCCGCTGATAGTTTCCTTGTAATGTAATTTTCTAAATACAATTGGCAGGAAAAATTTATGTGCTCTTCTGTTCTGGTAGATCATATTGGAGAAGAGAGTGAGTTTTGTTGGAGTACATCATATGATACGTGCAGTTGTAACAGAACGAACGATCAGAATGAATACAAGTCAGAGAACAACGATAAATACAAAAAAAAAATGGTGTAGAGGGAAGAAATACCCAGTTTGAAATTGCGTCACACAACAATTTCTTTTGGCCCCATCTTGAAAAAATATTCTTGGTGGTTTTATGTGCAACTTGAAAAATCTTAAAACAAATGAAGACATAAATAAAGACTGAATAGAGTTTAGGAATTTCTAATCTAAAAAAAACAATAACATTATAGTAACAAAATTAAACCCAGTATTTTTAATTGTGCATACACAGATTTGTTTTGAATAAAATTCATTTTTTGATGAATATGTATGTTCAAGGAAACATGTCAAAATAAGACTTTTCCTAATTGTCTTAAGTTTGGTTTGTTTGGTTTAAAGACATATCAACCTCAATGGGTTTTTTAATGCCGACAAGATTTTTATTGCTGGTAATATTTTTTCTTCAAAAAAATGTACTGCTGGTAATATTTTTTCAAAAACATATTGCTGGTAATAATTTTTTCTTCAAAAATTCATTGTTGGTAATAATTTTTTCCAAAAATGTATTGCTGGTATAAAAACCAATTTTTATGCTTTCATAGTGTTTTGACCCCAGTTTGGGGGGTTAACTATTTACCCATAGCTGGGACCCAAACAGGTGCTACCACCTTGGGTCAGGGTGGACCTGGGAACACCAACAATTAATTAATAGGTGGTCCCACATTCCTAAAAACCTCCTGATCAGAGGCGTTGCTGTTGGATATAGTTTATTGTCTTACCCAGGACGGCCTAATTTTCTCATGTATTTTCTTGACATAAATTCATACTACTTAAAAAAAGGGATGTTTATCCAAATACATGTATCCACTATCATGTTTAAATTAATAAGAAATATATATATATATATATATATATATATATAAATATATATACACATCAGTTGTAACAACAAAATTGTCCTATTGTTAGATTAAGCTTTGAATTGTTGTATCTTAGAAATGATTAAAGATATCTTACTGGAATTCTCCAAGGTTTTTATAACACTATTGGACTCTACTTTGAACAGTAAGAATGTATGTAGCTCTAAGTTGAAATGATGACCCCTCTTCCTGTTGTAACCTGATTCAGTTTTCCTCTTTACTGTTCTTTTTTTTTAAACTTATTCACCATTTTCTTGACAGTTCTTGAATGGACTTTGAAGATAGAATTCAGAGTATGAATGTGGGTACCATTACTGAAGGCCTGAATGATCTTTTCCTCTCACCATTTCTCAGTTGAGAAGACAGTGGGGCTGACACAAAATGATTTCAACCTGTTCTCTTTCTAGTTGACTTACTTTTTTTTTTAGTGATTCTTATAACAAATAGTATCAACATGGCTAAATGTCTTATCTGAAAATCTAGGAAAAAAAATAATTAGCTTAATGTTTTTTTAGATATTAAACACTTTGTGGAATGGACAATTCTCCCATACTGTTACAATGTTTGAACAATTTTGCTGTTACACCTGGTGCATATATATATATATATATATATATATATATATATAGGCTCAACCACTTATTTGAGCATACTGGGAAATTAGGCTAAATAGCTGGTCAAATGTTATTAAAACCATATTTAGACAAAGCTTTAATTGGCAAACACAATGAAATTTAGTCATTTGTATTGTGTTCAAGAATTAGTGCTGTCAACATCACACACGGGTCTCACCTGTGTTACATTGGGTAAAACACATGGCAAAGGCTAAAAAGAGTTTGAACATAGCACCATTGTTGAGCTGCAAAAGCAAGGTCTCATTCAATGTTCCATCACTGATGAGAGTGGATGTAATAAAACTGATGTTGTAAATTTCTTAAAAGACAATGAGGGATGCATAATGAGAATTTCACGTGATTGGCCCAAGAAATTTTGTCGGCATTGAACCAGAGGTTTCAGCGACCTGACGTGCAAGACACCAGCCAATCATCAAATCAGATTAAGGCCCTTATGGATACAGCATGCAGTTCAAGAACAACGGCATATCTGAAAGAAAGGCTTTAAAATTTGTAAATGTCTTCAAAGTTCATGCTTCCTTCCACACCACAAAAAAAACTCACTTAAACTTTGCTGAGAAGTGCTAAACATGTGACATAGAAAAGTTGAAAAAGGTTTTGTTCTCTCATGAGAAAAAATTTAACATGGATCTTTCAGATGGCTCCCTACATAATAAGGATATTCATCCAGAGACGTTTTCTACGTGATACATTGAATAAAGAGCTTCAGGTTATACAGTGGCATCTAAATGCAGCTGGTCACATTGGCAGAGAACATCATTATTGACTGAAGAGCCTTGCTTGTGTGGAAATGATTGAATAATTCAGCAGGACAACAATCCATAATGGCCACAGGACAAAGGACTTTTTCATGGCAAATAATGTGGTTCTTTTGGATCATCCAGTGTGTTCCCTAACCTGAACTGCACTGAAAATGTTTAGAGGTGGATGGCAAGAGAAGTCGATAGAAATTGACGTCGATTTCAAACAGTGCAGGATCTTTGTGAATCCATCTTCACCACTTGGAATAACATTTCAGCCAGCATTCTGCAGATGCTTATATTGACCATGACAAAGCCAATTTTTGAAGTTTTTCAGAATGACAACCCTGCAACTCACGACTGAGACATCTTGATGTGCATTTCCTATTCTGTTTAA
The DNA here is from genome assembly GCA_964036315.1 of Acanthosepion esculentum. NCBI lineage: Eukaryota > Metazoa > Mollusca > Cephalopoda > Sepiida > Sepiidae > Acanthosepion > Acanthosepion esculentum. Next base: position 27,524,040 of record OZ038485.1, on the reverse strand, counting down.
GACTTCTTTTAGGTACTGTCTTAAACATTTGACTAGTATTTAACCTAATTTCCCAGTATTCAAATGTTCCCTATTAAATACTAAAAAAAGACTTTATTTTTCCTTTTTTATTTTTATTTTTCAAATTTCTACTCATTTACGTGGTTTAGTCTAACATAAAAGCTATATTTTTCCTTTAATTTTATTGGCCTTAAGAATTTTGGCCAGCAGTGTATTATTTGTGTATTTTGATTAATTTCTAATGAGATCATTATTATTTTGAGCTTTACCATGTTTTTTTGTTTGAGTTATTATTGATGATATTTTTTCAAGTTTATTTAAAATGCTTTAGCTCAGAAAATTATTAGCTTGACTTTTAAATAAAAAATATTAGTGACATTTTGTTTACATGTTCCTATTCTCTTCTTGAAAAAAAACAGAACAGTCTGTCTTTATATGCAATTCTGCTCTGAACACTTCTTGAAAGAGAAAACAAGTAACCTTTTACACATGATTTAAGAAAAAAATTCGCAGATGTTGGCTTTCAACCTTTTTCAAACTAAATTTATTTCTAAATTTGACTAATTTTACAGCCACAAAAATCTAAATTCAATTTGTGAACTCTTTTCACATTTTAACCCATCTATTCTAAACATTCTAGGAGCTTTAGGCTCAGGTTTTATATGAAAGACATTTGTACTTACGAGTATCTGGTTTGGGATATTTCCATGGAAACTGAATGCATAAAATATCCATATTAATATTGTGTTTGGACATGCAAACTTGGTCAGTTCATATGGAAAGAAGTAGTGAGGATTTATTTTGTTTTCTCTCGTTGTTTCCCTTAAAGTGAACAAAGTTGAACATTATATGGAAGATGTTTCATGTCTTGAATAACGATTATCGTAGTGAATGGCCTATATGTTCCGACCACCATTTATATTTCATATTACAGTACTTACAGAGAATCTCTAAAAAAAAAAAAAAATAACAGGATTATTTATGTATCGATTGGCATCTCTATCCACGGTCAGAAATTCTTGCTAGAATCAAAGTGTCACTCCCCAGATTTCAACCTGGGATCAAATTGTAGAACTGTACACTCTGTAAAATGAGTTATACACATAACATACACATATATATATATATATATATATATATATATATATATATATATATATATTTAATATATATATATTTAAATTTTGTAGCGTATTCTTCGATCTTTTGGCTTGGGTATTGGAAATCTTTTTCCCGCTGTCACATGATAAAAATCTTCGCCCTGCACGTGATAACATCATCGCGTCTTTTGAATTTAAAAGGATTTTAACGTCTTTAGTTTGTAAAAAGGTAGCAACATGATTACGCTACAAGATAATTGGCAAATGTTTGTTTAAAGAACTTTTGACTAAAAATATTGACCCTGAAGATGAACAATGATGTTCGAAAGCGCTAGGTCATCGTATGGACAATACATATTTCGAAACTATTTTCAAATAAAAAGTCTCATTAGAGAATATGAGAAAATTCAAAAGAAAATATGCAAGACTATGGTGTCTTTAACATTCAATACTACATGTTTGAAAGAAAAGTTGCTGCCAAATTACACACACATATATATATATATATATATATATATATATATATATATATTTAGGCAGCATTTTTTCATTGATGCATGTTTCATTAATAATATAGACAAATTTTGTCTATTCTTTTCATATCAGACGATATGAAAAGAATTTACATAAAATAAATAGACAAAACTTATCTATATTATTTAATGAAATATATATATATATATATATATATATATATATATAATTATTTAAAATATAAAATATTATAATAGGAGGCTAAAAAATAAATTTTAAAAAAATGGGGGCACCTAGAAAGACGTAAACACCAAAATAAGTGCTTGATGGAAGCTATAAAATATAAGATATAAAATGCAGAGCAAGATGCCTTGGAAGAAAATCTCTCACAACCAGGCTACCCAGGTTTTGATCACAAGATCTCCTCAGGCTGGTTGAAAAAAGCTATATTCAACAGTTTTTTCAACTGGACTGAGGAGATCTTTCAATTGCTAGATCTCCTCAGGCTGGTTGAAAAAGCTGTAGTCTACAGCTTTTTCAACTGGCTGAGGAAATCTAGCAATCAAAACCCTGGTAGCATGGTTGTGAGAGATTTTCTTCCAAGGTATATATATAATAAACACATGTACACATCAAATGCTCTCGACCTGTTGCAATCTTCAGCTGAGCATCACATTTCAACAAGGTTTTGGCCCATTAAGCTCAATACTGCTCCATATGGTGAAACCACAACAGCTGAATGATGTTACAGTGCAATTGGTCTATGTTGTTAGCTGGACACAACTTGATACAGATTTCTGGGTAATCCATGCACTGCCTTCCATCACTTTTCTCTCCAATGTTCTTTATCACCTTATTTGGATTTTGGATACCAACACACTTGAAGAATCTCTTTAAGAAAGCAAAAAAGAGATTCTGCAAGTGCGCTGGTATCCAAAAGCTGAATATATATATATATACATATATTTTTTTGTAATGGAGTGTCTCACACTCCCTATCAGCTATGTGGACTGACTATATCAGTAGCTATATATAGTGAGCACAGGATATACCTGGGGACTTGCTTTGGCAATTACCAGCCTGCCACCTGATTCCCTGTCTTTCAGTAGTGTATTCTCTTTTACAATAACCCTCTCTTCTTTCATCTACATGCATGTTGCTGTTCCTTCACTTGAGTACCACCTTTGTCTGTTTGTAACCTCTTTAAGTATGCAACATATATTACGAGTGTAGTAGCAATGTTTTAAAATGCATTTGACCAACATTTAATGTCATTTTGCATTTTTACAATCTCTTGTTAACTCATTATACTGAGACACATGCAAAATAAAACATCATAGCGATAATGGATGAATTTAAAATTTTTAAATAATTATAACAGAGCACGTTCATGTGTCTTTACAAAAGTCACCATTCCAACAATCGTAGTTACATTAAGGTTATCTTTGCAATTCACCCGTGAGGATTATCATAGAGGAGATCAAAAATATTTGGATTAACAAAACCTACGGTGCCTTCCTTGAAGAATTTCAACTTAACATCAAGAAGCTAATTAGAAAACTAGAAAGGATTATTATAAAAATAAACAGACATATGTCTATATTATTCAATATTCTTGAAATACTAAGGAGTAAATTTATTCAATAAAATCGCCATTGGCATCCACATGACTTCAGAATCTCCTGCATCTCTTCTGGATGGTCTCCTTGTTTAAGTTGATGAGTGCTGCCATAATTCTTGCCTTCAGTTCAGCTTTACAAGCAGTTTTGTTGGTCTCTTGCTCAACTGCACCCCCACATATAATAATCAAGGGGATTGCAGTCTAGGGAGTTAGGTGGCCAGATGTAAGGGGTGATGTGATTGCAGAAATTGTCTGGTAGCCATGACTGGGTTCTCTCTCTTGTGTGGCATGATGCAGCATCCTGTTGCCAGATTTAGGGCTTTCCATTAGCCATCCTCTTGACCCAGGTCTGAACTACTTCCTCAGGGCACTTGATGCAGGCCCCTCTGTTGAATGTAAGGCTCTATGGGAAGATGAATGGAGATATAACATCGCCATCACTAGTGATGACTCCAAAAACCTTTGTAATCACCATTAGACTCATCAAATTCTTTCCGAATCCTCTGTACTGTCCTCAGATTGACACTGAAACACTCTGAAATGTTCATATTGCAGCTTCTGGTAAGAATTCCAACTAGTACAATATGCCATTTCCAAATTTCTAGCAGAGTGAATTGTGTCGTTGGTACCACTTTTCTCACAGATGATTCTCAACTGACCCTGTTATACTATTATACAATGTCTACTTATGTGTGTGTGTGTGTGTATATATATATATATATATATATATATATATATATATATATATATATATATATATATGTAAAGACAAAAAGAAAACTTATCTTAGCCGACATGTTTGGTCCTCTGAAGGACTTTATCAAAGCAAATGTTCCTCAGATGAAGAAATGTGCCAGCTAATGTTTTCCTTTTGACTTTATTCATATTGTATTTTTACAGATATAATGTATATGATGTATATATATATATATATATATGTGTTGTATATTGACTTTTTACAGATATAATCTATACAATGTGTGTGTGTGTATATATATATATATATATATATATATATATATATATATATGTGTGTGTGTGTGTGTGTTGCAATCCCTCTCTGATTTATGTTTCATTAAAAATTACTGACAGTCTACTACTTTTGTTAAGTTTTCTAGTGCATTTTACTTCTATGCAAACAAGAGATTTAGGAGGGAACAGTGAGTAGAGAAATTTGAAAAATGATTGTCCAAGTGCTTTCAGATACTCTATTAGTCATTTTCAAGGATTTTTGGTAGTGCTATTGTAAACTTTGTATAAGTGCTATTGTAAAAGAAGAAATTTAATTTCTAAATATGACTGGTAGATTTTAGTCATGCTCACAGCTTATGATGTTATGGGCTGATTTTTTTCCTTACAAGGAAATGGCTAATATTACCATTACCACCATTCAAACCAGTGTGTTCATCTCGGTTCTTATACTCACATGTTTGTCTTTATACTTGGCAGCCATCTTGGAATTTCAAACAAAACCCTTTATTCAAATCACAGGGATAGTGTTGTACAGGGAATATTGTATATGCAATATTGAAGATATCTGATAAAGGTAGGATGGTAAAGTGCCTGAAACATTAGTATAACAACCAAGATGTTGAGTTATACTTATTTTAATTTTCAGCACTCCTTTATATATTTTGAACAATAAAAAATATTAAAAAATTAAAATTTTCAGACATACTGGGTTGTATATTAATATTTTTTGTTTTATTATTTCAGTTAGGTTCTTCAGCTAGTTTTAGCCAGCATGGCCATCATCAGGACGAAATAAAAAAATTCTGCTTGGTAGTAGCAGTGAACTACAGGAGTGAATGACTGTTTATGAACAAAATGAAATATGTCTGTAGTTTTCATTTGTTTTTTATCGTTAATTTTGATTGGTCATTGTTTTGGTCAAACGTTCTTGGTCATTTTGACAATTTTATTATTGGTTGCGGGAGGGGGAGGTGTATATCAAGTGTATGTTATCTTTTAATTCTTTGGGAGTGTGTATGATGTGTGTAAGTATATATAGAGGTATGAGTGTGTGTATAAGTGTGAGACCTCAACACCTCTGCAAACATATCTGTCTGTCTTGTGTGGATGAGAAATGAGGGTATGGCTTGATTTATATATATATATATATATATATATATATATATATAGTGTAACCCAGATATGAGAGTTGTCGGGACCGGAAATAAGTATCTTATATCCGGGTTTCTCTTATATCCGGGTTTGGTCTATTATATATACATTAACACGGGCTCTAATTTGGGACCAGATAAAAATATCTCTTATATCCGGGTTTCTCTTATATCCGGGTTACACTGTATATACATATTTATATATATATATATATCTCATGATCACCTCTCTTGTCACCACTGTGACCTTGTCCATGCTTCACTAATATCTGCTTTTTTGTGAAGAGTTAGATAACACTTCACAAAAATGCAGATGTCAACCCCAACAATGATACTACAATTAGTTTTGCTAATCTGCTCCAGACCTATCTCCTGACAACAACCTAACAACTTGGTCAATTCCCGACCTTACCAAAAATACCCTTACACCAACAGCAACTAAAGAACCACACATCAACAAATTTTTGTTGCCTCTTTACACAACTATATTCTGAAATTTGATCAATATACACTGTTGAAATTTTCATCTTTGTTTTGTTCCTTTCCTTGCAACTATGGGCTTGTTACAACAAAAGCATTACACAAGCTTCATGAAATTAGAATTGGTGTAAAGGTCTGTAAATTTCCAGAGGAACTAGCATGATTTAATGATACCATATAGAGAGCATTATATAAGCTTCATGAAATTAGATTTGGAATAAAGAATTTTAAACATTCAGAAGAGCTAGGATCATCAAAAGATACCATACATAGAGTATTACATAACCTTCATAAAACTAGCTTTGAAATAAATGCCTGTAAACTTCCAGATTGGCTGATTGATTTATTTTTTTTATGGCTTATCAACTCTTTGTATATTTATCTAAACTTGAAACATATTTCAGATTGTAGGAGGTTGCTTATTGTAGCTGTGGATGTTTACAAGGGTGCATGTTCCATATATAAACAAGAAGATTAAAAAAAAACTTGTGTTTCTGCTGTGGACGTTTATTTCTTTTATGTTAATGGAATTGAAATAAAGTTAAAAAGTCTCTTGAGTATTTCCAATTTTTATTTGGTTCTAAAAAGATTTATGGAAAATAAGGATAAATCTGGTCAAGCTCAAGTCAGCTTCGAACTGAGTTGGGAAGACCAAACCATTACTTCATGACTAGGGCTGCTGAAACACGCCTGATGCTGTCATTAATAAGTAAAAAAGTTCAGTCTTTAATGAACCAGGGAAAACAAAAGTTCCCCAGTGGGAACACTATAACCATGTGGCTCATATCTTGAGGCCAAGAGGAGAAAAAAAAGTTTCTGTCCTTTCTGAGCGATCTTGTTGGAAAGAGAAAAATTCTGTCCCTTCTGGAAGTGGGGGTCATAAAATTGCACACATGACCAGATACTCTTTCCAGTTTCTTTATAACTTGCATCATGGGAAAATGAATTTATTCAGTGATTTTTATTTGTTATTATTATTTTATTTAAAGGTATTATTTCATTTTCCCCACATATCCAATGTTCTTTAGCACCCCTCCCTCACTCCAATTATTGACTGAGCTCAACACTGGTTAGTAAGCTTTCACAAAAGCTAGGATCATCGAAAAATATCATATGTAGAGCATTACATTTGCTTTCAGACACATGCAGGATTTCTTGTGAAGCTCACCATCATTAAAATATGATAAATACTTTTGATACATCCTCATAAACAATCTGAAAAATTTTTATGGGCATTATTATTAAGGCAACAAAGACTTTTATGAGTCAACCATTTTGACTCATTAATTCAGTCCACTTCAGACTTTTCTAACTGCCTTATGATGTTAATAAAACTTTAATGCTGGAGATATTAAATTTTGATTTGCACTTTAGAGACTTTTTTTTATATATATATTTATATTTTATTTATCTGTACTTTTCCGCATAAGTTTGCCATTATAGGTCATTCATCTTGAATCAATATTTCTGAAAATACATGCCAAACTGAAATCACACAATTAGCAATTATCCATCAATTTTCAATACTTCATTTGGTCAGTTGTTTGTTTGACTTTAGCTTTTTATCAAACACAGATTCATTATTAATAATTGCCAAATATAATGGGCTGTGCATGAATGCCATTACAGATGCTCGAGAATAATTACAAGCTAGGAAAAGCAGTTGTTATTCAAGATGCATTCTTTTCACAAGTGAAAATCAGGGAGAAGTGTTCATAGATTTAACTAAATGGAATCCATGCTTTTGTAAAGGAACTCAGAAAGAAGCTGACTGCATTATTAATTTGATATAATCTGAATCCTGAAAGGAACTAACTAGGCTTAAGTGTTTGTTAATGATTATAATTTAAGTAATTAATTAATTAATCAATTATTATTATATTTGAATTTCCAAGAGATGACTATTGTTTTTTACTTGATAAAACAGATGACAGATGTTTTTTGAAGAACACAAAAAAAAATGAATAAATAAAAAAAAATTTAATTTTTGTTGATTTTGTAATGAATACATAGCCAAGTGCTTCAAATGTTAACATTCTGATCATGAGACACAGGCTCGAATCTTACCATTGTTGATTACTTAAGGAGGCAATTTCTTCATAATATTGACCATGGTGGGGTGATCCCAGCATGTGGCAACACTGGAAAAAGCCTGAAAAGCTTGCAACAAGTTAACTCAAGTCATGTGAAGGAGTAATGAAACTGGAAGTTGTTGTGGTCACACTTTTTGTTGTCATATTTTTTAAGACTTCCTTGTTGTTTGCTTATTCCACCCATGGAATTCTCAGTATCCTTCTGTAGTGCTACAGAAGCTCATATTTCCAGTAGAACTAAAATCATTCAATAGCTGACTTAATTCTATTTCCCTTTGCTTTCTCATGACATAACTAAAAAAACAAGAGTGACTGTGGTTTTTATATAAGATTCTACCATGTGTGTATATAGAGTTAATAGATTTTTATATATGTATATGTTGTAGAGTAGGACTTAACATACTTCCTGCTCTTCCTTAATACTGTAACAATGGACTGTTCCTTCTTATGAATATGGCAAGTAGCCACATTAGAATAGGATTTGAGTAGTATTTGATTTACTCATGTTTTTCCCTTCTGTGTATGAGTTTTTAATAAACTTCTTTTCCTTTGTTTCCTCTACCTTGTCTTCTGTTCCTTCTATATTCTCTCTAACTACGCCCTTCCTATTCTTGGCTATTTTGAACAAAGACAACATTAGAACAGTATGTATAAAGAATTAATGGATTTTGTTTTTTTAATCTGACATATTTTTATTACTTCAAATGTTATTTTTAGTTGATGCTCCATTTAATTGAAATAGTGTTTCTTTCATATGTTTTTCTTTCATATTTTCAAATTCTGCATAAAACGGTTATTTTCATCTTGGACATACAAAAAAAAAAAACAGTTACTCCTTTGATTAGGATCAGCGTTGAGTATTTGTATGCTCTGTTGAGGATTTGTTGGTTCCAATCATGGGGTAATGATTGCAAAATCTTAACCCCTTCCCAATTTATAGGCAGAGGCACACAAATGCATGCTGGGATTTCTTCCAAGCCAATAAAATAGGTATCTTGCAGATTTGACAGAAAACTGGTAAAATGTCAATTTCAGTTGCTGAGTGTCAGAAAGCTGATTAGATGTAAGTGTAGCATCAGGAGTTGACTAATTTCTTTGGTTGGTTTGGCCAAGGTCACAGGATATTGTTGTTTGTTGGATCTGACACACATGTTGGTCAATCAAGGTCATGGTGGTGGGTTGATTCATGGTAGGGAGCATTGGTTGCTGATGTGACGAGGGATTTGTGCAGCTGGTAGACCCGTGTTTCTATGAAACAGGCTCACAGTTAGGTATGCTGAGGTGATAGTGGTGGTAATGAGGAATTAGGTGTATCTTGGATGTCTGTGCTTCTACGAAATGGGGTCATGGTGATGACTGTGAGGAATTAGGTGTAGCTTGTAGGCCTGTGGTGGAATGTCTCACTGTGAGAGTATATCTGTAATGAATCGGGTTAGTGGTGACAAGGAAACTGGATGTTGTTTTAATGAAGCCTAGTAGTGGTAACAGTTGAGTTGAGAGGAGTGGTCATGTTGGTGACAATGGCAGCACCCTCTGTGTCGGTAGGTGGCCTTCATGGCCAGCAACTCTGGCAGTCATTATAGGAGGCCTGCTTTTAAGCAGATCTGGCAGTCTCCATGGACATATGCTTTTCTGGTGAAAATGATCATGATTGGCCATTGTTACTTTCATTGTGGGTGCTTGCTTTGTGGACTGGATGTGATGCTAAGAGCCTATGCACAGAAAATGACTTTTTTTATTTTGTACTCTGCCTTCATGATGTTCACATCTAGTCTGCATGCATAATGAATCAGAATGAGTTCTGATTGCAGTGGAGTATAACATCTGTGCAATAATGTCTCCATTCACAGTCATATGGCTACTGCCTATTACCAATGTTAGTCTAAGTGTAAGTTGTTTTTTGGTAATTTTTACTTAAAGGTTTTATGCTTCAATACAATGGTGACTGTCAGTTTTATGCTTTAATGTGTTCTTCAGACAAAATTTCAATAATGTTAGACAACAGTTTCACAGGATGACCATAGTTAAGATGCAAAAAATGTTCTAAAAGATTATTTGAGATCATTCATAGAACATCAGAAAAAAGGATAAATATATATAACAACCTAATATTTAAGGAAGATTATTCAGTATTTGAGATAGAGTATGAAATTTTGTCTGAAGAACACCTTGAAGCATGAAACTGACAGTAACCATACCAGTATTGATTCTGATGTCAAAACTCTATTTGTAAATACTCTATCTCCAATACTGAACACTCTTCCTTAAATATTAGGTTGTTATATATATTCATTCATTTTTTCTGATGTCCTGTGAATGATCTCAAAGAATAATCTTTCATAGTATTTTTTGCTCCTTACTAAGTCATTCCTGTGAAACTGTTGTCTAATGTTATTGAAATATCATTTCAGCTGAGACACCCTTTTCAGAGGGAATGCCAAGTAGACAGGAATGAGCATATTCAACATCTACTTCACTTTGCTTTTAGTCAAGGTCACAAAGCTACCAAAGTTGCTTGAGATATTTGTGCTGGGTATGGAGATAAATTGCCTCAAAACAATCAGATAGTCAATGCTAAGGTGTATGTTGAACAAATGAACATACTATTCAGCTGAAAAACCTAACCAGTGAGATAATGTGAATATTCAACATGATAAAGCTCCCCCCATTACTAACATGGCGAAATATTTCATTAAAGTGCTTGGTTTGGAATTTCTGACACACACATCATATTCTCCATTCCAACCAACCACGAACAATAATCAAGCAGATCTCACAATGTATGAATGTAAATGAATATTTTTTGGATAAAAACTATAATTGTTTTTACCTTTTATGAGCCTCACATATTGTAATAACTTGTTATCTTGCCTAATTGTAAGACTTTATATATATATATATATATATATATATATATATATATATATATATATATATATATATATATATATGTGTGTGTGTGTGTGTGTATATTTCTACCCATCAATAAAGAAACTCATGCTAGATAACACTATTTCATTAGCTCAAGAACAAATTAAAATAAGCACAAATGAAGTAAACATCATCAAACACTGCTAAAATCACTATTATTTGACAATGAAGATGCTTGGCTAAAGAAATAAAGAACATTCAACATTACAGTGTGGAGTTTTGATGGTGTAGAAACTAGTGAGATTATAGGCATTCGTTTACTACATGACCGTAGCAAAATAATCAATAAAAGTGATATAGGCCTCTACAGGGACAACAGTTTCATAATCTCAAGAAACTGTAACAAACAAAAAAACAGACAAAACCAGCAAAATAATCACAAAAATTTTCAATAATATAGTATTTAACATAGATATAAAACAAATCTAAAAAAAGGAAATTTCCTAAACATTACATGCAGCATAACAAAAAGTATACATCAACCATATAGAAAACCAAATGACAAACCGCTTTACATACAAACATCTTCCAACCAACCACCAACAATAATCAAGCAGATCTCACAATTCTTCTTATGAAACCATCTATAACAAAGCCAAAACTGTTTAAGAAACAGCACTAAAAGAGAGTTGATTTTTCGACAACATTCACATCGACACCACACTGTGCAAAAAGTTATCAGGAAAAGAAACATCATATGGTTTAACTCACCATACAACAAGAACATAAGAATAAATGTAGGAAAAATATTAATGAAACACTACACAAACACTTTCCCCATGAAGCACTCTCCACCAGATATTTAACAGAAACAGTAAAAATCAGCTATAGATGCACTGAAAACATGATACAAATAATAAAAAAGCACAACAGAAAAATAACCAACAAACGCCCTCACAAATCAAACCTACTTTTTTTGGTCGCTTTTTAACAATTTGAGGGGTGCTTTATTCAACAATGATGTGGAACTTAAAACGTGGTTTGATGAATTTTCTTAGTCAAAAAATAGTGATTTTTATCAGTGAGACATTGAACACTTAATGGATGATTGAGAGGTGATCTGAAATTTTCATTGTACAATGTTCAGTCTTTATGATTATTTTTTATACACAATTAAGTGGGTAATCAAGGAGATTATGTTGTACATTAATTTTTTGTGTAAATGTTGTTATGATTTTTTTTATTGTCTATTGATATCTTCATTGTAAACCTATGAACTTACTAATGTACATCCATAGAACATATACCCACTCAGGATATAGTAGGACCCCAGCATATGTGGAATTGTCAACAGCAAGCTCTCACCATCCACTGAATTGCTCACTGTATTTTCATCCATGTCTGGTTCGTTCAATCAACAAAAGTCTTGAGTTCAAAAATTTTATGAAACTAAAATAAAATATATGAAAAATATAAGACGTGGATATAAGTATTATTATTTACTAATAATAAATTTTGAAAATATAACGAATATTAATAATTAATGATTTCTTTTAATTTTTTAATGTCATTTCTACATTTTCTTTTAAAAGTTTACCAAGGGAGCTAGATGGTAGATGAAATAAACACTTTTTAAAGTAATACACCTAGTCAAACATGGGTATTGACTAAAATAACATTTTAAATGATAGATAGAAAGATAGATAGATAGATAGATAGATGTAGTTATTGTATATACTTGCATATCATGTGACTTTTGAGGACCTAATTTTGAAGCTAATTTTAAGAGGGTCACATCATACATGAGATATAAAATTAGCATATGTACTGCTGACTCTGGCTATGTTGTTGACCAAAATACATATCCATTTACTGTAATAAGGTCGTCAAAGGTTGCATGATATGAGAGTATGCATGGTATATAGATATATATGCATAAAAAAATAAACAAAATGAAACAAAAGAAAAATATACCTGTTTGAAGAAGTCAAAAACAAACAAAGAAAAATTAAAAAAGAATATAGGTAAACCTAGTTAAACTCAGCCAAAACAGACAGTGCTCAAAAAACCAGACCAGAAAAACCAAAATTGAAAAATTAAATCCAGGAATAAATAGAAACTATGTTTTTCTTATTTGTTCTTTCAGATGCCTGAAGATCACTTTGAGTGTGAAATTAATATTCATAACAAAGGTCTATATTTGTTGGGTTTGGGACTGTTTTGTAGGGATACAAAAAGCCATTATATTAATTATATGGAGATGAAGGTATGCGGGTCACATGATGGCAGCTTAATAACATCACTTCATACAGTGATGAAAGTGGTAGTCAATTTAATTTGGTTTACAGGAATCAAACTGAGCAGTTGTGTTTTTACTCTGGGCTAAGGCTAAATCTGATTCCTCCAGCCGCATGCCACAGCTTACTAGCACATTGGGAATATGTCTACCCCAGATATAGAAAGAAACTATAGGCTAGCAGTCCTCAATTTGGGAAAACCCAAGATGCTATTTCCTGTTTGCAGAATATGTCCTCACTTGAGACATAGGAGATGAATCCAGCCCATTTGAATCTGGAGTCCTAAATATGGCTTCTCCAGAAACACAGAAGAATCTCCATATTATATTTAAGTCGCTATTTTTTTGTTCTCCTTTCACACTGCTTACTGTATAGATATGTTATATTCTCTCTGCATGGGACACATGTACATATGTTTATATAGTTTTGCGTATATGTTAGTGGTACATAACTCTGTCTGAGAACAAAGCATGTTTGTAATTCCTTTCCCTTTCAGTCATTCCATTCCATCTGTGAAATAAGTTGTTCTTACATCATGAATATAATAAAGCCCATAATGGGGGAAATAATTGGGAGAATAAACCTTTCAACTACAGCTCTCTCCAATTATATTGATGAAAAAATATTATTTACCCATGTGATATAATTATCACCCATTAACTATTGAACATGATGTGTTATTATTTACCCCCATTAGGTTTATATATATATATATATATATATATATATATATATATATATATACTTTGATAAAAAAAGAAAACATTGGATATTTTTTAATAGACTAGTACACACAAGGTGGTAGCCTATTACTTATTCTAAAAATCTCTTCTTTTTTTGTTTAAGCATTTCACCCCAGGCAAGGTGAAAGTGTTAGTGGTTTGCAGGTTGATTACATAGAGTGAAGGTGAGAGAAAAAAACTGTGTATAAGGAGAATGAGGAAAGGATAAAAGATGAATGGCATTCAAGACATCAGAAGATGGCGATTGATATTGCATTTAAATTTTTGAAGATTGTAGTTATCAGGGAAGCAAGTAAATGGAAGGAAGGGAAGTGTGAGAAAAGAAGCTGTTGGAATAGAAGTGGCAGTTACATTTAACTATTTCAATAGTAAAAAAGCTGGGGCCTAGATGCTAGTATAGTAGCACACTTAAATTTATATAGTTGGGGCACTAGAGAAAAAACTTGATAGAAGTTATCATGAAAATATTTGCAGAAAAGACAGAGGGAAGCCATGTCACATCTGAGAGAAAGTGATTGGAGTCAAGATGCCAAGTCAAGATTGATTACATTGCAGATCTTTCTTTGGAATTTCGTTGAGAACCTCGAGATGAACAGCTGGGGCACCAGATAAATATGGCAACAGTACTCAATGCATGGATGAATGGTAGACTTATAGATATGTAAGATGGACTCCTATGCAAAAAACCTTTTAGCAAGACACAGTGAGCCAACTTTCCTTGCAGTAGATGCATCTACTGGTTCAATGTAGTTGCTCCACTTCAAATCATTTGAAAGTATAAGGCCAAGAAGGTGCAGTGAGACACTCTTCTAGAGACTAGCATCAACCATGCTAATGGCAGGCAGGGAATTATCTCTGTGGTGGCTAAATGGGAGTAATTTTGTTTTGGAGGCATTAAAATTTACAAGCCATTTCTTACCCTAGTTAACCACTGACTGTAGGTCCTTTTCAAGAGCAGCAGCCAGGTTGACTTTGTCAGCATTCCCGGGTTTACAACTGAGACAGCACTATGTGGTAGTATCATCTGCTAAGATGCCTACTTGGGAGCTGAGGACATCAGGAAGATCATTGAAGATCAGAAACAGTGTAGGACCCAGGATAGAGCCTTGTGGGATCCTTGCATTCATAGGAAAGGATCTGGAAGTGTGTTCATTCATGATGACCTTCAATTCATGATTTGAAAGGATTGAATGGATTAAATCAAATAAGCCTTGTGAATTTAAACACCCCACGAGGCTGGCATCCCGCTCCCACCCCTACACCGTGGAAACTGTTAGATGTAGACGTCTCTTCTACTCCAATAGCTTCATTCCTCACACATCTCGCCTATGGAACTCCCTTCCCTATTACTGTTTCCCTGACAAATACAATCTCCAACTGTTTAAGTGTAGCGTCAATCGACATCTCCAGTTGCCTTGATCTATCCACTTCCCTTCTCCACATCCTTTCACCTTTCATTCCTATCTGCTCTCACTCCAAATCTTCTGTAACCCCCTTGCCTTGATCGACCCACTGTCTTTCTCTTTCTCCACATCCTCTCTTTTACCACTCCTATCTGCTCTTCCTCCAACCCTTCTTTAACCCCTTGCGTGATAGTGGCCTCCAGCCTTGCTTGGGGTGATACGCTTAAAAAAAAAAAAAAAAATGTCATCCTGTAATACAGTAGCCTCAAAGCTTACACAGAAGACCATCATTCTATCAAATGCCTTTGAGATATCTAGAGCCACAGCTTGAGCTTTGCTGTTCTTAACAAGAGCATGATATATATATTCAGTTATGGCCGTAAGCACATCAGCAGTAGACCGGGTAAAGCAGAATCCATATTATTTGTCAGAAAGTAGGTCTTGAGAGGTAAGATGCTCGACTACTTTAGCATTGAGTAAAGCCTTAAAGACTTTGTTGAAAAGTGATAAAAGACTGAGAGGATGGTAGTTAGAGGGGTCAGAGGGTTCCCCAGATTTCTTAAAAACAGGGACTACAGATGAGGACTTCCAAGTTGAAAAACAGGAAACAAGGAGGTAATAGTTATATAATTTGGAGAGAATTGGGGCAAGCTCATAAGCACATTTCTTTATGACAACATTCCACTGTCGCTTTTAAAGTAATCCTCTTGAGAATCTTAACAAACTGATCAGGGAAATGCTCTTACTATACTCCATTTAAATTTACTGAACATTTGGGCAACACCTTACATATATATTTATCAGTTTTGTGTGTGTGAGCGTGTATATATGTGATAGAAATTATTAGGAGGATTAGTGATAATTATAATTAAGTAATTATAATTAAGTAATTCATCAAGTCTAGAAGAAACCTCAACAGAATGGAGAAAGCACTGGATGGCTGTTTCATCCTATATATATATATATATATATATATATATATATATATATATATATATACCTCATGTCATGTCAGGTTCTTAAACAGCCTAGTTAGATTGAGACTTTCATATGGATGTCATGCATAGCATCACACACATTCAGAAATGTGTAAGCTGTATAGGGTGCGATGGATAAATTGTCACCTAAATTACACAGAAAGGAAAATAATACTGACATCTCATTTTAACAAATATATTTACCAAAATTACACAAAAATATCATGAAATACTAAAGAGTAAACTTATTCAATAAAATTGCCATTGGCTTCAACCATGGCCTCCAGACGACTTTGGAATCTCCTGCAACTCTTCTGGATGTTCTCTTTGTTTAAGTTGGTGAATGCTGCCATAATCTTTGTGTTCAGTTCACCTTTGATGCTGCAAGGAGTTTTGTTGGTTTCACACTCAACTGCCCCTCACCCATAATAATCAAGGGGGCTGCAGTTTGGAGAGTTAGATAGCCAGATGTAAGGGAGTGATGTGGTCACAGTAATTGTCTGACAGCCATGACTGGATTCTCTTGCTTGTGTTGCATGGTGCAGCGTCCTGTTACCAGATGCAGGGACTTTCAGTAGCCACCCTCTTGACGCAGGGCAGCACTACCTCCACAAGGTACTTGATGTAGGTCTCCTTGTTGAGTCTGAGTACCTGTGGAAAGATGAATGGTGGCATAATGTTGCTATCACAAGTGAACACTTCAAACACCTTCGTAATCAACATTAGACTCATCCAACTCTTTTCAAATCCTCTGCACTGTCCTCAGATTGACACCCAAACACTCTGAAATATTTGTACTGGAATTTCTGGCATGAATTCCAAGCAATACAGGATGGCTTTTCAAAATTTCTGGCAGAGTGAATTGCATCATTGTGCTCTTTATTTTACAGATGATGCCCAACTGACCCTACTATACTGTGCGGTTGACAATGTGCATGTACGAAATTAGAATTATAAAATAGCGACAATTTACCCATCTCACCCTATATGTAAATGCTTTCTAAGATCAATGGTTAAAAATGGCTTTGAGCAAGTGAAGCCTGTTAATATTGGCAAAGAAACCAACATCAATAGTGGAATAGCTACTCAACTTGAGAAACCTATTTTCATGAAAAATTGGTTTAAGACAAAGATTTTATAAATTTCTACCAAAAACAATACTGACTGCCCAGTCAATGAATGCCAGATATTTCCTTGTATGGAAATGCCTAATATTACCATTACTTTATATATATATATATATATATATATATATATATATATATATATATATATATATATATAGTTAAATTCCCAGATCAACTCTGTGGACAAGACATATTGGTATAAAATGACAATTGGAAAAATCTTAGATCTTGCCGACGCGTTTCGTCTTCCGAAATGTAACTATAACAACAGAGATATTTTGATTTCATTTTTGCCTTGAAAAAGTCGTGCCGACAAGAGCTAAGATTTTTCCAATTGTCATTTTATACCAACATATATATATATATATATATATATATATATGAAGAAATATAGTCTTAAAGTGTGCTATATTTATGGGATAAAGTGCTCAATATCAGAGATAGAGCGTGTGTAAATATAAAAGTGAACATAGAAGTCAACACTTAGAGGGAACAGTCTGTTTCATGCTAGATGCAATCGTCAGGCAAGAAGAGTTGCCTGACGATTGCATCTAGCATGAAACAGACTGCCGCCTCTAAGTGTTGACTTCTATGTTCACTTATATATATATATATATATATATATATGCATACATACAGTGTGGGGGTGGGTAAACCAATATTCGTACTCATACAAAATTTTAATTTATTGTATCTCCAACTAATTTGTACAATCTTTAACTTTTGTCATGATAAGCTTCTTGCACAAATATCAATTACAGAATGTTGTGTTTGTATTTTTTAGGCTAAAAATGACTGCTGATAACATTATTGGAACATTCTAGAATATTCCACTTGAATAATCTCGAGAATTAAAGCAATTTAAAAGTTTTAAAATCTGAAATTTGCATTGTATGGATACTTTTTTCACCCATTAAAATAGATAAATGGGATTTATTTCTATTATGTCAAAAACATTTTCTGTTTTCTATGCCTATTTATTTATTATGCATCTGTGTACAGTTAATTATATGAAAAGTATGTTTATTTATCAGTTTGAAATACAATAAATTAAAAATTTGTATGTGTACGAATATTTGTCCCCCCCCCACTGTATATATATGTCTGTGTTCATGTTTTCATCTGAGTAGGGATTTAAAAAAAGCTACGCATATTGTATATAGGCATGTACTTATGTCAGCACATAGCTATGGATGTTTGTTCAGTTATATTAACGTCTAAAATCTTATGTACACACACTCGGATACATTTATAAATACTTAAAATATGTATTGATAACACTCTACATGAACTAATGGAAAAAAAACGCATTCATGAATGAAGATTATGTTTACTGATAATGCACAGAATCACACACATCTCTGTGTGATGAATTGAAAAAATTGTATCAGACAAGAGGAAGTCTCTGTTATTGTCGACAGAGTGAAAAGAGACTGCCAATGAATAAAAGATAAAATTGGAAGCTGGCCTTTTTGGAAGATCCCATTACCCTCCTGGGTAAAGCAGCCTCACTTTTGCATGAGTGAAATATTAAACATGGCAGGGTTGATGCTGAGTTTTTATTTCCATTGATTCTTTTATATCTGTTGCTATTTTGAGATTTTCATTTGTTATAAGACAATGGTTTCTGTGAATCATAGAATCAATTTCAAGAATGAACTTGACATCTACTTTTTATATATATATATATATATATATATATATATATGTGTGTGTGTATTGTATATAGTCTGTTATACTCATTTTGGAGTTTCATATTATCTGCATTTGTGTTTTTTGTCTGTGCATTAAGTTATTATTAGTTGTATTAAATTAAGTCATTTGGAAACACTTCATTCACTTATTTTTTTTAATTGGTATCACCCCATGCAAGGCAGTAACGTCACTAAGACACAATTGGTTACAGGGTGTGGAATAATTAGTAACAGAAACATTAATGATGAGCAGGAGGAGGAAAGAGTAATCAGGAGGACAGTAGATAGCAATTAACATTGCATTTAAATTTTTGCAGATTAAAGTTGGCTGGAAAGAAGGGAGCTGGGAGGGTGTGCCACAGTGAGAAAAGAAACTGTTAGCATAGAATTTACAGTTACATCTAACCAAGTCAACTGTATATCTGTGAGACCTCAATGCCAGTCTAGTACTGCCCTTTAATTTAAAAAGTCTAGATACCATATCAAAGAGTTCATCTGAGAAATTATCATGAAAGTATTTATAGAAAAGCCACAGAAAGGCAACCATACAATGAGCTGGAGCTATCCAAGTCCTCACTTTCTAGCCTTGACAGAGTTCAAAAGCATTTGTGCAGCCTTGTGAGTGATGAATTGCTTTCCACCCTACAACCACTTTCCCCATAGATGAAACATTGCTAGCTTCTCAATACTCTAATGCTATTTTCATGGGAGATGTTCAGGTGAACTACATTCCTTGGTTCCATCATTCCAGACATTCACAGCTAGAACCAGTCATGCCATCTATATTGAGTCAACTCACCCTGATTGCTTTCATATTCTGTTGGCAAAGAAGTAGTTTCACTCAAACAGCTTCTTTTCCAGAATTGCTGCATTGTTGTACAGACTCCTGAGAGGAGTGGTTGTTGGACCTTGTATTGGATGAACAATAGTAAAAGAAAAAAAATGATATTAGAACAGTACAATCCTGATGTGATTATGAATATCAAATTGTCTAACATTGAATTTAAAGGATCCAAAAATACAATGCCTAATGTCCTTCAGGACAGTTACCTAATCTTTAGTCAAAAACTTGTTGCAATTACTTCAGGTGATGATTTCAATCTCTTTTTCAGGTAGTAAAATCCATATGCATTGATTCCCCAGGAACAAGCAAAATACAGAATCAACCAATATATCTCTGATCAGAGAAATGGAGACCTGAAGATGGCCAGAGAGTTCACTACTAAAATATTGTGTTTACAATAACATCTCCAACAACCAAGAAGAGACCAGTAGTTGGAATAAATCAATAATGGTCACTTTTGTATAACAGGTAAATATTTTTAATGCTTTACTTTGTGAATTGTTTCTAGCCTTCCTCATCGTGTAAGCAATGGTATCTGATAATCTAGTAAAAACTGAATGAAATAATTCCAATTGTTTAGAACTCAAGTAAAAGATAAGATTTCCCATGCTGATTTTCAAGGTATAGCAACATATTCTTTCTACCTCCATATTCTCTTTATTCAGACTTATGATATAATAAGCTTGTAATAAAGATGATTTTAGTAAACATTAAAATGTTAACAATATCAACATCACTATTGTTGTTCATGAATCAATTTTTATTTTGTATAACTGACTTCATACGCTTTTATATTAAAACCAGGCCTTTGTTAATAAATCATAGCATAACATAAATCACATGACCCAAGCATAGAAAAATGGCTTCCATGCTTCTGATTATGATTATTAAAGTGAGAGGAAAAAATATAAATCACATGACCCAAGTAAAACAAAATGGCTGCCGTCTTTCTGGTCATGATTGAAAGACAGCAATAAAAATAGATATGGGCCAAGAGGAGTAAGTTGGTGAAAGAATAAAATGGATAGAAATTTTTACCAATATATAGTTTAGTACTTTCTAAGTAATTTTAAACTTTTTTGGTCCATTAAAGATTTAGATGTTCAAATTTATACAGAAACACTTTGTAAATCAATAAGTCATAAAATAATGTTCAAATTTTTTATTTTACATTTTATTATTATCAAACCATTCAAAACCGAAAGCTCTTATAAAATTTTCATCATTAGTATGCCAGATTCACTTCCTTAATTATCTCACGTGATCCAAGTCCAAGTTATTGGAACACCCTAATAGAGTGTTCCAGAAACTTGGACCGATTTTAAATGTGAATTAAGTTTAAGCGTCTAATGATTTTTTTCCTTTTTCTTTCAGATTTAACAACTTAAGTCTTTGGTAATTTCAACCTTGAAAAGATTAACAATCAAGCAATGTGTTAAAGTTATCGAAGCCTATTATGAAAATGGACGTTCAAACAGAAATAAATTTCGCACACTTTGCGATATTTTTGGACAATATAATCAACCATCCAAGAGTGCAATTGAAAATGATGTAACGTTCTTGTGGAGAGGTTCAGTTCCTGTGCGTGATGACAAATGGAGGTGTCTGTATTTTCAGACACATTCTCGTGCACTGCAGCAATATTTTCAGCTGAATGGCATAAATGAGGACACAATGGTGGTTTCACACCTGCCACTGACCCAGTTTGTTTGAATTTACAAACAATTTTTCCAATTGCACTCTTGAAACTTTAACACATTGTTTAATTTTTAATCTTTCCATGGTTGAAATTGCCAAAGACTTAAGTTGTTAAATCTGAAAGAAAAAGACAATGAGATAGGGGGGGGGTCAATGACATCATTGCACCCACAGTGAGAAAAAGTTTGTATTTGAAAATTGACCACGTGACAAGAAAAAAAAAGAAAACGAATAGTGAAAGAAAAAGTTGGTCTTGTCCAGGCCTTAGGGTTGGACAGACGTGTTTGCGAAAAATACAAGAGTCTTGTTCAGGCCTCTGGGCTAAACGGATGTGTTTGTGAAAATACAAGAAAGAGAATTCATCTTCAAATGTAATAGATGGACCCGTTTGCTATGAATGTAAAAGTTCTGGTTGTCAAATATACACAGATGTGCAAAACTTTTGGGTGACCTTGGTAAATTAATTACTTTTGTTAATTTTACCCCCCCACCAAATTGAAAGTGATTAACAGTATGTTTTTCTCAGGGCATTTTATGATCTTTGAGTGCAAGAAAACAAGTTACTGAATTTTTGTTAAGGCTTTATGGTGGATAATAATGCATCGTAAGTGATGCTGAAGAAAAGACCATCAAAAATACTGGGACATTGGCAAAAATTATATTTCTTTCAGCTTTTAAGTTAAAAAGGACATTTTTTTTAAAAAGTCATCTTTATTATTACAGAAAATACAAAACATTAAAGAAGGAAGTTAATAATTAGTGTTGCTGCCTTTGGCTTAAATAATAGTCTCAGTTTGATATAACATTGAATAGGACAATGTCCTTATTTTCTTATTGGGAATTTTTTTACCATTCTTCTTGGCAGTAATCCCAAAGCCTTTAGAGATTGTGTGTGTATGCTTTTTTTGTTGTAACACTTGTTTCTTCAGTTCCCACTACAATAATTCAATTATATTGAGATCAGAATTTTGTGCTGGCCAGTCTTCTAAAAGTCAAATATCTTTATTTGCAAGAAACCTTACTGGATTTTTGTTAATGTTGTGTGGTGAATGATAGAACATCTTAAGTAATGCTGAAAAAAAACCATGCAAAAATACTGGGCCACTAGTGAAAATGTCACCTTTCAGCTTTTTTTTTTCAGTTAAAAAGGACATTTTTTGTGAAAAGTCATCTTTATTATTACAGGAAGTACAAAATATCAAAGTATGGATAATTAGTGTTTCTGCCTTTGGCTCAAATAATTGCCTCAATTCAATGTGGCATAGAATAGAATAAGGTTCAGATTTTTTTCACTGGGAATTATTTCCCATTCTTCTTAGCAGTAATCCCAAAGCTCTTAGAGATTGCATAGTTTCTTCAGTTTCCACCACAATTCTTCAAATATACTGAAATCAGGACATTATGCTGACCAGTCTTTCAAAAGTTGAACATCTTCATCTGCAAGAAACCTTTTTGTTGCACATGATGTGTTGCAAAGATAATTAGCATGTTGAATATTTTCACCATCTTCATAGTCTGGGAGAAGATTATACCACAGTAAACTAATATAGTTTTCTCTGTTTAGGTTTCCATCAAATTTTACCAATTTTCTGCTGTCACTATTCACCAACTTTAGTGACAAGGAAAGGTGAAACATTTCTATTAATGCCTCTCTTCTTTTGTCAAACTAAACCCAAACCATAATTTCCTCATTATTGGTGTGTATATGGATTCTCAGTTTGGTGTCAGTGATGTACACAATTTTGCATATTATGTGTCTTCTAAAAGAAATAGGATCTTTGTCAAAGACTTTATGCAGGAAATAATCGCATATGTCTAACCACCAAATTTCAAAAGAAGACCTCTAAACAATAGACATAAGGGTGGTTAATAATGTGAAATTCAGTGTAATTTCTTTTTATATATGAGGTGTGACACTAGAAGCAGGCCTGTGGAGTGCGTGACCGATCCCTCCCCATTTCCGTTTCTTGATGTCAATCTTGATTGGGGCTTGTCTGGTTCTGTCCCACAGTTGGCTGTTAGAGATGACTTGGAGCAACCAGATACTGAGGATGTTCCTGAGACATCGGTTGGTAAATGTCTGTGGGTGTTGGTCTTGGTTACCTGCCAGGTTTATGAGCCATAGAGTAGGACTGACTTCATGTTGGTGTTGAAGATCCAGATCTTGTTGTAAAATAAGAGGGCTGTTTATCTCCAGATTTCCAGTGTTGAAAGTGTGTCGGGTTTTGTTGATTGGGCAATTGATATCTTCATCTCTCCCCCATCTTCTAGTGTTACCAGGCAGGCTCTTGAGTGGGATCCACAAGGGAAGAGAAAAGTGGGTTGACCAAAACAGACTTGGGGCAGAAGTGTTGCTACAGAGGTTAAAGCAGCTGGGACAACATTCGTCCAGAACTGTTTCTGTTGGATAGGTGTTGTTGTGGTCCTATGTTCACTAAGGAATCAAGAGGCTATATATATATATATATATATATATATATATATATATATATATATGAAGAAATGTAGTTTTAAGGTGTGCTATATTTATGGGATAAAGTGCTCAATATCAGAGATAGAGCGTATGTAAATATAAATATAAAAGTGAACATTGAAGTCAACACTCAGAGGCGACAGTCTGTTTCATATAACTGTTAGAACTAATAAAAATAAACATAAATAAGCAAAAACAAGTAAAAATAATCAGACCAAATAAATAAGTTAAAAACTGTCCACCCGCCAAAATAACAGAATAGACTACGCCAAGAAATCTAAACACTGGACGAATAAATAGCTTTAATTATTTTCCCAGACCAAAACAAACTATTAAATAAGTGACCTAATCAAATCCCCTGCCCAGTTTTTTTCTGTGTTAATAAAAATGATAAGAATAAATAATACAAAATGAAAATAAAAAACAAGTAAAATAAATTAACCCAAACAAATAAACAAACAAGCCACTCTTGCAAAAATAACTGCCAGAATAGATTACCCACAATGCACTACTGACCCTTATATATAAATAGCCGAGGAAATACAGATAGAAGCTTACGCTTGTTTATTTTTTTTGTTTTACTTCTTTTTCACATGGATTTAATTTCTTTTGCAGATCAAAATAAACTTTGAGAGTTTTGGAGCTTAACAAAGATGGCCGACCAAGAAGCATGCTCCAGGATTGAACAGTGGTCAGTTATCAAGTTTTTGGTTGCTGAAGGGTGCAAACTAGTTGAAATTCATAGGAGAATGTCAACTGTGTATGGTTCCACATGTTTCAGCCAAAAAAATGTCTCCAAGTGGGCTAAATTGTTTAAAGAAGGACGGAGCAGTGTTGAGGATGAAGACAGGCCTGGGAGGCCTACAAAAGTGAGGTCTCCTGAGGTGATCAAATCAGTCAATGACCTCATTCAGTCTGACAGAAGGGTGACAGTGGATGACACTGCAAGGACTTTGAGCTTATCTGTTGGGACAAATGCAGGGGTCATCAGTCAGAAGGAGTCATCTTGCATCATGACAATGCAAGGCTTCACACAGCAGCCAAAACAGTGCAGACCATCAACGAGCTGGGCTGGGAACTGCTCCCTCATCCTCCTTACAGCCCAGACCTTGCCCCTTCAGACTTTCACCTGTTTGGTCCCTTGAAAGCGTTCTTGAGAGGCACGAAGTTTAAAAGTGACGATGAAGTCAAAAGTGTTGTGAGCGACTGGCTGAAATATGGAAGCTTGTGCACAGATGGGAAAAGTGTGTGACAGTGCTGGGAGACTACATTGAAAAATAAAAAAAAAGTAAGCTTCTGTCTGTATTAGAAGTCCTTATACTGAAAAATTCACCTTATTTATTGAATGCCCCTCGTATATATATATGTGAGGTGTGACAATTTGATTCCTGAAACAAATGCAGTGAGTTGCTGGAGTCAAGCAAATATTCCAACATCCACTTACTTGATATATACCAGATTAGTTTGTTCTTGCTGAGGTGTAAAGGATTTTGTAAGTGTTCATGTTATGCTCTTTGCAGATATGAGTGAAAGAAATCTAGAGCAGGAGATTAACATCAAGTTTTGCATGAAGATTGGTAAAAATATAAATTAAACATAAGGGCTATTACAAGTGACTGATAGTGAACATGATATGAGGAAATCAAGAGTTTTTGAGTGAGACAGGCAATTCAACTCCAGACAAGAAGATGGGCATGATGATGCCAGCAGTAGCCAATCAAAAACACAATGAACAGATGCAAATATAGAATCTTAGTATGATCGAAGATTATGTATGTAACTGATAGCAGAAAAACAATGCATTGGATTCTAATTTTTGGAGAAAAATATTGCTTTTGCAAAGAAACCCATTACAAAAATAGGGTATCCACCTTATTCATCAGATATAGTCTCCCCCCACCCTGTGAGTTTTGGCGAATTTCAGAATTGAAAAATATCTGAAAAGTACAAAAATTTTGCTGACATTCAGCAGCATGTGAGATGACTGAAAGGTATTCCAGAAAATGAGTTACAAGAATATTTTCAGAGTTAGGGAACCAAACCCTTGAACTGGTCCTGATATTATATATATATATAATATTAGTGGTCAATATATATATATATATATATATATATATATATAATATTAGTGGTCAATATATATATATATATATATATATATATATATATATATAATATTAGTGGTCAAAATATATATATATATATATATATATATATATATATATATATATAATATTAGTGGTCAAAATATATATATATATATATATATATATATAATATTAGTGGTCAATATATATATATATATATATATATATATATATATAATATTAGTGGTCAATATATATATATATATATATATATATAATATTAGTGGTCAATATATATATATATATATATATATATATATATAATATTAGTGGTCAATATATATATATATATATATATAATATATATATATATATATATAATATTAGTGGTCAATATATATATATATATATATATAATATATATATATATATATATAATATTAGTGGTCAATATATATATATATATATATATAATATATATATATATATATATAATATTAGTGGTCAATATATATATATATATATATATATATATATATATATAATATTAGTGGTCAATATATATATAATATTAGTGGTCAATATATATATATATATATATATATGCAGAAATATAGTCTTAAAGTGTGCTATATTTATGGGGTAAAGTGCTCAATATCAGAGATAGAGCGTGTGTAAATATAAAAGTGGACATGGAAGTCAGCACTTAGAGGCGACAGTCTGTTTCATGCTAGTGCAATCGTCAGGCGACTAGTGCTGTTATTTTTCTCGGCTATTTATATAAGGGTCAGTGGTGCATTATGGGTAGTCTATTTTGGCGGTTACTTTTACCGGAAGTGGCTTATTTGTTTATTTATTTATGTCAAATTGTTTTGCTTGTTTTTTGTTTGTTTTTTTATTTTTATTTTTATTTTTTATCTTATATATTTATTTATTTATTCTTTTATTTTGATCGGTGTTTTTGGTTAACGTAGTAAAAATTTGTTTATATAGCTTATTGTTGGTAGTCTATAATGGCCGTCATTACCGGAAATCGCTTGTTCGCTTATTTATTTGGGTCAAATTGTTTTGCTTGTTTTTATTTATTTTCATTTTTATTTTTTATTTTATATATTTGTTTATTTGTCATTGATTAAATCTGTTTGTTGAATTTGTGTTTTTTTCTATATATATATATGTGTGTACACGGTAACCAAAAAAGTTCTGTCCGCTTTTTGATTAGTCATTGAACGAAGTTGAAATATATACGAAATGCGTGTAGCAATTGTTTTCAAATTCGGACAGCCGGAAGTAGGAACATCAGACGTTATAAAAAACATGTGCACCGTGCCCAGCCATCAGTTATAAGCAGGACAGCTGTGAGAAGGATGGAAGTGTCTAGAGATCTCGTTCGGGCCTTTTTCTTTACGACTTCAAAGTGGGCTTATCAGCAGCTGCATCAAGTTGCCGCATATGTCAAGCGTTTGGGGATAGTGCTTTGGATGAACGTACTGCAAGGCGTTGGTTTTGAAAATTCAAGTCGGGAGATTTGTCTCTCCAAGATGAGCCTCGCAGTGGACGACCACAGGTCATGAATGACGGAGTCCTGAAGGTGGCCATTGAAGAGGACAGTAGTCTAACGTGTGGTGAACTTGCAAGACAGTTCAACATTTCTGATGAAACAGTTAGACTTCACTTGCACCACCTAGGTAAGATGTACAAACTGAGCAAGTGGGTTCCGCAAACACTGTTGGAGGTCCACAAGGGACAACGAGTGGCAGCCTGCGTATCGCTGCGTTCTCACCACCTTATTCAATCGATTGCTTACCAGTGATGAAAAGTGGGTTCTCTACAAAACTCCCAAGCGTTCCAGACATTGGTTGTCTCCTCAGGATGCTGTCCCTCACACCACAAGACTGCCTATGCACCCACGCAAGATTATGCTTTGTGTCTGGTGGACAGGTCGTCAAGTGGTTCATGATGAACTGCTACCAACAGGCCAAATGGTCACTGGAAACCTATACTCGCAGCAATTGAAATGTGTGCAACAGGCATTGTGCCAGAAGGAGCCAGCATTGGTGAATTGCAAAGGTGTGCTTTTCCTCCATGACAATGCCAGGTCGCATGTCACGCGAGTGGTCAGGGATA
This sequence comes from Acanthosepion esculentum, assembly GCA_964036315.1. Taxonomy (NCBI): domain Eukaryota; kingdom Metazoa; phylum Mollusca; class Cephalopoda; order Sepiida; family Sepiidae; genus Acanthosepion; species Acanthosepion esculentum. The sequence continues at coordinate 27,495,808 of OZ038485.1, read as the reverse complement.
CCATACAGCAACTTGGGTGGGAGACTTTGTGCCATCCACCTTATTCACCTGACCATGTGCCATCCAATTACCACCTCTTCCACTCCATGGATAATCATCTTCGTGGGAAATCTTTCACCAATGAAGCAGACTTGCGCAAAGCCCTCACTGACTTCAAGGGCATTGAACAGCTGGAGATACATTGGCAGAAGGTGCTGGATGCTGATGGCGACTACTTCGAAGACTAAATATAAGTTACACATACTGTGAAGCGTTTTCTTTTTTTCCTTTAAAAACGGACAGAACTTTTTTTTGGTTACCTTGTATATATATATATATATATATATATATATAAATAAAAATATAAATTCCCAAGAGGATAGAATCCAGTTAGAACTCAATGTCCAGGATAGAGTAAGAATATAATATAAATGCCTCAAACACTAATATTTAATGGTTATAATTTATTACACTGGAATCGTAATCACAATCCAATTGGATCGTGATTATGATTCCAATGTAATAAATTATAACCATGGAATATTAATTAGTGTTTGAGCCTTATATATATATATATATATATATATATATATATATATTATTAGCATTTCTTTAGATGGAAATATTAGCATTTATTTTTGTTCAATATTTCTTTTCATTTCTGTTGCTTTTTTTTGTAGCAACTCACAGATTATGAGGAGTCTCTCTTACTGTAACAGCTACTTTACCAATTAGGTTACAAAGGCCATGCAGTTACAATAATTCAAATCTAGGTGGGTAGCCTTTAGTCCTTTATTTCTATGTTCAGTTCTAATTGAATTCTCATAGTGAACGATTTCCTCACAGATGAATAAGAGATTCAAGGTGACAAAGACGTGGTTTTACAGAATAATACTGAAAATGCCACAGATTGAATACATGAGCAAGTAACAAGTTCTAAAGAAAACAGGAACTAGAAATCAAAATCCATAACATAGTTGAAATTTCTAGGATACGTCACAAGGATGGATGGCTTGGAAAATTTAACACTCACAAGACTATTGAGGGAAAGATGGTTAAAAGGAAATAGTGAGTAAATTACCTAATGTGTTTGTGTGAATGGATTGAAAAGCATGGAAAAGGAGGGATGGTAGAGCTAAAGGTTGCTTGGAGCTGCGAGAGAGAGGAAGTTGTGGAGAGTCATGATCGCTCATATGAGGATATGTGCTCTATCTTACTAATTATAATTTTCACCTTTAGTACTCCTGTAGGCAACTATGAAAAATGGTTTGTTCACACACTGTAGGTGACTGATCATTATTTAGATTCAGACTGATGTCCTCATCATTGTTGTTGTTATCACAATGTTTTAGTCATTGTGCCCTGCAGCATTCTTCAAGCATCTGTTGATCAAGGTAACCGTATAAGAATTATGATGTTAACACTTTATTCAATCTACTGCGAGCAGATTCTTCTTATTTATGGCTTCCCGCTGTTTTTTGCTGAGTCACCTAAAAAATTAAAGTTTGCATGACTTTTTCAAAAAAATATTTACTCAGTCACTTTGAGACAGAGGAACTTTTAACCTTAAGGCTGGCTGATTTAAAATTTTAGGTAACCCTTGCTCTCAAAACGCAACGATAGTCGAGGGGTAGAATCTCTGACTGATACCAAATCAGTTAGGTTTTGATCCAGGCTTGAAGCAATTGGACATCTAGCCACATTGAAGAGTTGTGATACAGCAAAACTGTCTATGGATGACAATATATATACCCCCTGGAAAATCTGGTTGAGCTCTCTTGAGAAAAGAGTAATTTTAAAAACAGTGGTTCATACTGCTATTAATGTATTGCTTTTCAAACAAATTGAATTGGCCTCTCCAGGCCACTGGTGTATTTCACATAGAAAATATTAAAATTTCCCTTCCTCTCTGCTGTGCAATGATAGCCTAGGGGTAAAATCTCTGACTGATACCAAATCGGTTAGGTTTTGATCCTGGCTTGAAGCAATCAAAGGTTTTGCCACACTGATGATCTGTGATTGATACAGCAAAACAGTCTGTCTGTGGCTGACAATATGTGTGTATGTTTGTGTGTGTATATATATATATATATATATATATATATATATATATATATATATATATATAGTCAAAAAGTCGCCTTGCTGACAAATGAATGATGTTGATGTTGAGATTTGAATCCTGATCTCATGGTCAGAAAGTGAACATTATAATCACTCAGTCACACACCTGCTGGTAGGCAATCCTAGCATTAACAAAAGACTTCATGATTATTATTTACATTATTGACATTCAGACTAATCTCTTTGTCTTCATTATTATTACAACATTTTGACAGTTTTCTCTGACCTTCTTCAGGTGACTATTAAGATAACATTCAGGGAATTTTGAATGGTAAACTATATTTAATCTATGGTTCTTTTTCTGCTGTCTATATCTGCTTTTTTTTTCTTATTGCTCAGTTATTGCTCATCCTGTTTCTATTGGGTCTGTACCTCCTGGCCCAGGGATTCAACTCACAATTTTAATTTCCACAAATTCATGAACCAGTGTTTTAATCCACTAGGACGTTATCCCATAGGGCAACAAACGATTTAATCCACTATACTGTGATACTGTAGCTTTGTGCACTTAATAAGAACAAGATGAAATATGAAACACAGTCATGTAAATACATAGAGGACATTTTAAAATATAATTTTAAAGACAGATTTTTTTCTCTTAACATGTTATGATGCAAATGCACATTGAAACAACATAGAATATGATGCAAATGAACATTGAAACAACATAGAATATGATGCAAATGAACATTGAAACAACATAGAATATGATGCAAATGAACATTGAAACAACATAGAATATGATGCAAATGAGTATTGAAACAACATGAAACGTGATGTCATGACACAAATGAATATTGAAATAGGATAAAATATGTTATGATGCAAATAAACATTGAAACAGCATAAAACATCAGATACTATGATGCAAATGAACACTGAAATAGCATAAAACATGGGACATTATGATGTAAATGAACACTGAAATAGCATAAAACTCTCCAAATCTAACACACTTATTGATCTGCAGGTATGTTTTGCTGAATTATTTTTACTCGCTTTTGTTCCTTCAGTCGTAGGACAGCAGGTGAGTGAGAGAAGATCAAACTCATTTGTCTGCTGAATTTCAACTGCTATTAAAAGCAGCTAATGTCAAAAATATTTAAATTTTATTGCTGATTCATCTTAAATTAAAGTCAGGTGACTGCTTTTATTAAACTCAACTGACATGACTGATATTCTGTTGGTAGTATGCCTAATTGAATTGACGTGTTTTTAGGTCTGATAAATGCTAATCAGTACAAGGTAGTGGTGGAGAGGCCTGTTTCCCTGACAGGTGGTGTAGTCTCAGGTTTTGGAGAATATCGCTGAACTGAGATGAAACTATTTTGTGAAAAGAATGATGGCAAACTAAGCAATAAAATGAAATTGACTCAGCCTTGGTTTAAGAATATATTTCTTTAATGAAATCCGTTGATAGTATATTAGCATTTATTCATGTTGTACACACATTTCGTATTCTTTCTTTTACTTAATCTTCTCCTCAAGTTACTCTCTCATCAATCTATAATTCCAGATTTTCTCTCCTTTCCTTTCTCTATTTCTATTTTACTCTCTTCTTTCCTCTTCTCTATTTCTTTGCCAATTTTCTTTCTTTCCCTTTCACTCAGCTCTCTTACTTCACCTCTTATTTATTTCCTGATGACTTTCTATTTCTTCCTCCCTCCCAGGTTTCTTTTTCTACCTTTTCTCATTGCCTTTCAACCCCTCTTTATTTTTTCTTATCCATTCCTTATCTCACATCTTTCTTTCTCTTCCTTCTCATATTTCCTGACCTCCAACCTCAACAATGTTTTACACTTTCCTTTCCACTATCTTTTCTTCTCCCACTTCTATTGTTACTATAATTTCATTTTTTCTTTCTTATTCTTTTAAGCATTCTCTCTTCTGCTTTCTCTCTTTTTTTTACATTTTCCTTTTTCACTAACCATTTGTTTCTATCTGTACACACATTATCTTGTTTTCATTCAAGCTCTCCTCTCCTTTTTACATCTCCATTTCTCTTTTTCTATATATTGCAAACCTCTTGTCTCTTCCTCTACTCTCTGTAACTTCTCACTCTTATAACCTTTTAAATTCTTCTCACTCTCTATTTTCCTGTCTCTTTTGTTGCTAACCTCTTGTCTCTTCCTGTACTAACTTTTTATTCTTGTTTTTGTCTTCTTTGAAGCTCTTTTTTTTTTAATTTCTATTTTTTCTTTTCCTTTTTGTTGCTAATATCTTGTATTTCCGTCCATTTTTCTATCTTCTCCCTCTTACCTTTATTTTGCAAATAATGTCTTTTATAAAAAAAATTTATGAGCTGTTCTGAAAGAAGAGAGACCTACTCATGTAGTTCTACAAATATCTATCAACACACACACACACATATATATATATATATATATATATATATATATATATATATGGCTTAACGGGTAGAGATTCCGACTGACGAAAAATCAGTCGGGTTTCGATCGTAGTTGGAGGCAACCGGACGTCTAGCCACACTGATGAGCTGTGAAACAGCGAAACAGTCTGTCTGTGGATGACAAAAATATATATATATATATATATATATATGTAAGCATTAACATGGAGAAGTATAAATATTTTGCAATCATCTGCCACATGCCAACACACAGACACACCAACTGACAAACCTGAAGATGGGTAGATTTCAGCTTCTTAGGAAAGTAAATTCCACGGAAACTTATAAAAACAAAAAGTACATGATAAAAATCACTGTAGAAGACACCTGCAATTATCATGTTTTTTTTTTCTAAAGATAAAAAGATGAGAATTGTCAGAAATAATGCCAATGTCTTTAATAATAATGAAGTGACAATATGATTATTTCTGTTCTCTTAAAGATCTTTTTTTCGTTTCTTTCATGAATAATACTTAAAAGCTGCAACGTTTGTAAAAAAATAAAAGGAAGAGAATGCATATACAATGGCTGAAAGAAAAAAAATGATTTCTATAAAGAATTTATATACACTACCTTGCCAGAACTTTACAATAACCACGATTTTCTGTCAGCATATCTCAGTTCATTGGTTATCATAACAATTGGATAGTGAGAAAAAATATTTTTAGCTTTTAGCATGCAATAAAATTTACTTCATCAAAATTTTATTTAATGTTTTTTAAAATATTTTTCTTGAGATACAAGAATTATTATTATTACATTTTATTATTATTATTGCAGTAAAAATAGACATATTAAAAACAATTTGGGGCAACACAGATATGATTCTATGGAAGCATGTTGTGAATAACATGGACAGACTATTTGAGCAATGAGAAAGTTTTAAAGAAAAGGACACTTCTAATTAGAATCCGAAAGAGAGTTGAAATTTTTAGGACACATAATGAGGAAAGAGGACTTGGAAAATTTGATACTCACAGGACATATTGAAGACAAGAGATGCAGAGAGAAACTGTGAGTAACCTCCCTAACAAGCTTATGTAAATGGATGGAACAAGAGGTGCAAAAGAGAGTGGAAAGACAAACACTGCTAAGAGTTAATAAGAATAGGAAATTGTAAATACCCATGATGTCTCATGTAATGAAAGGCCACTGTACATAAAAGAAGAAGAAGAATAGGAAAATGAAGAGCATCTCTCTTTGTCCCTGTTTTACCATCTCTCCTAGTCCCTGTTTTATTGTCTCTCCTAGTCCCTGTTTTACCATGTCTCCTAGTCCCTGTTTTACCATGTCTCCTAGTCCCCGTTTTACTGTCTCTCCTAGTCCCTGTTTTACCATATCTCCTAGTCCCTGTTTTACCATGTCTCCTAGTCCCCGTTTTACTGTCTCTCCTAGTCCCTGTTTTACCGTCTCTTCCTGATTCCCTTGCCTTAAGTATGCCCTGTGAGTGTTACATTCTCTAAGCTCTCTTTTCTCATTATGTATTCCAGAAACTTCAGCCGTCTCTTTCTGACTAAGATTTTTTTAATCCTATTTTCTGTCAAACTTCCTTGTTGCTCTCCATGCTATTCTTAGCAGCCTTCTGTAGAACCATCTCTGTTGCCTAAAATCTCTTATTCATCTGTAAAGAAATTGTTCAACATATACTGCATATAGGTGATTAGATATTACACAGTATTTCATCAATCTTTTCTTTATTCATAAGGATATTTTCTTATCTCTTGATACTTTGCACAGTTTCTAGAAGACATCTTTTTCTCTTTCTATATACCTTTGGATCTCTGTACCATACTTTTCATTATTTCTTATTATACTACCTGGATAGTTGGTAGGTTGTTTTTGTTTCAATAGCATATCAACCTCTATGGGTTATCCTAATCTCAAAATCTAAATATGTACACAATTTTATTTTTTCTTGGAGATAATAATATTTTTAGTGATACAATCTTACTCATTAACCCATAGCTGTGGGGAGAAGAAGTAGATTTGTATCTTTCCCAAGGGTATTTGCACATAAATGAATATAATAAACCTAACTGGAATTGGAACTTGGTGATCCAATTTCCAATTTTGTGCCATTATCCATTTCACCATTTTCACATTCAAGCTTACAGCACCTGTTATTCCCATGTGGTCACCCATCTACATGCTGACCAGGCTCGACATTGGTTAACTTCAGTGAGCATACTGGAATCAGTGTTTCAATGTGATGTGGCCGTAAGCCCACCTGGATAGCTAAATTTCTGTACCTTCTTGATTTTGATGTCCCCAATATGTAACTCATACCTTTGGCTGTCTCTTTTGCTAACAACCCTGCATTCTGTTTGCTACATATTGTTGTTTCTTCATTTTGATTCTTTATTAATATATATATATATATATATATATATATATATATATATATATATATATATATATATATATATATACAAAACAGATAAAGTAACTATGTGTCATTTCTTGATTCAACCCAGTTCCTAAAATCTGAACAAATTTCAGATCTTTGGAAGTTAAAGTCTTTTGGTAAGGACCAAGAAATTTTCAGCATTCTCATATAGAACAAAGGATTGATGATCATTTTTATAAAGTGCCACTACAAACGTATGTTCAACCAGGAGACTCTTCTTTAGAGAGTCAACAATTAATAAGCTTTTAATAGTCAGTGTCAGTACAAATGTTAGTTCAACTGTGACACTCAGCCTCTCTTCAAGAGAGTCAAGGATTGATAAACATGGAATAAGCGATGTCAAAGATCATATTAATTTTTCTTTTTACTTACTAAAAACTGATTGGAAAAAATAACAGTGTTTTAGTAAATATATTAATTACAGAAGTGCTTGTCATTGATAAAAGTTTGAGAAATTATGGTTTTTGGGATACAATAAGAATCACTCTTTTGTATTCAAGTTTAAAATATACATCAATGTGTCAGTATATAGCAGGTGCACAAGGTGTGAACTGATTGGGTCAATGATATGTAGCGTAATCATTATGATTATATGTTGACAAGATGACAGTTCTGATTTATCATTTTCAATATGTCAGGTAATGTATTAACCTATAGAGGAGGCATGGTGGAGTAATGGATAGCGGCTTGGATTGAAGAATCGGAGAGCCGAGTTCAAATACAGTCGAATCCATGACATTCACTTACATGCTAATACCCTTGGGAAAGGTATGAATCCTCTTCTTCTCCCCACAGGTATGGGTAAATAGCAGGACAGACTGCATTCTATAGCCTTGGATGGCAACTGGTCTACCACAGAAAGAAATGGCAACCTACTGTGGGGAAAAAAACATCTGCCTCGTCAGACATGTATTGAAAGATACATGGTTGCCTAAGTGTGTATCATGCATGGCACATAACTGACTGAATGTATTAACCAAACTCAGAAAAATATATCTATCTTATTTTGTTCATATCTATCTATCTGAATATGAGGTAGCTCTGGAAATTTAATATTAATGAAAAGCACTCTATCTTAGGCAAATCCCTTTATGTTCCTTCCACTATTCAAATCACTTTAGGGGTCTCCATCAGTTTCCTTGTCACATTTTCTTTAATGTCCTGGGTATGATGACAGACTACATCCAACAAGGCATCTGAGCAAGAGGTTTTGAGGAGTGTGGAACCACCTCTTAATTGTTGTTGTTCCCAGGTCTAACCTGATCTGGGGGTGGTAGTAGCATCGTTAGGGTCCTAGCTATGGGCAAATAATTAATGGGGTCAAAACATGATGAACGTATAAAAATTTTATAGTAAAAATACCAGTTACATTTTCATAGTAAAAATGTACCAGCAATACATTTATGTAAGGAAAAAAAATATTACCAGCAATACATTTTTGTCAAAGAAATTACTAATGCTTCCAAGAAAATTAAATTTTGGCATTAAATGACCCATAAGGTGTTGATATGCTGCTAAACAAACAAATAAATAAAAAAATGTCCTTAATCTCATCCACAGGTGTAAATTCACAGGAAGGTATGTCTAAACTTTAGTGTGTCTGACAGGCCTGGTTTTGACATGTGCTATTGTGAATGTGATTGTCACACAGTACTGAAGCTCACTCAATGGCATCTCACTACTGAGTAATACAATATACTGTTTATTTTCATACATGCAAAGTAAGGTCTCCCTTGATAGGTTGCCAAGTCACATGAAAGTCATGTAAATGGCTTTCAAATTATTTAAAATTCTGGGCAGACCTTTTAATTCTAAGAATGTACCAATTAGTCAAAGCTGATATTCTAAAGAATAAAAATAACTTCTTTTTTTGCAAGCTACACTCAATCAATGTATTATCAATATTTACGAAATGATTTCCTGCCAGAAGTCTTCTCAAAATTCAGCCTAATTTCTGAACATTTGTTCTTTGATACATCTAAGATTTTGCCAAATACCTTATTAAATGCCGTTAAGAATGTTGACATTTTCGAGATGCTCCTTTATGATGGTTTCAATATTCTCAGCAGGAGCGGAATGAAAATTTGGAGATCAGAGTTCAAATTCCAGTCAGGGTCATTACATTCACTTATGCACAAATACCCGTGGGAAAGATATGAATTCATTTAATAGTAGAAGTTGTATCTTGAAAAATCACTGTTATTCTCAGAGAATTGTTAATGCATATATTCACTCACAAAAAATAGAATTATTCCTACAAAATCCAAAATATGTTTTGGCTTTAACTAACTCACAAAGGGTTGATAAGCCATAAAAAAAAACAATTCAATGAGTCAATCTCAGAAGGACTGGAAGCAGATGAATTTAGTGGCCATCTTTTTGGAATAATGTTTTTCTGTTTGTGGCTCTGAATCCATTTCTTCACCCTTAAGCCATGAAACACCCTGAAAAGAGGCAGATTTTTATGATTGTGCACAACTGCCATAGTGTGTGCATCTGGTATTAAAAATTTCAGGAATAATTCAAGAAGGCCACATATATGATTGCCAAGACCATTAGGTTCCATCAAGAGGAATATCCATCCTCCTTTCAGAGTAAAAACACCCTGCTGTTAAAAACGATTATATTATGTGAAACTCTAACTTTTCTAAAATACAAATTTCTGGCTTTACAGGGAATAATTCTGAATGGGAAATAAAGAACTGATGTACTTTCAAAATCTTAATTTATATCGATATCTAATTATATATTAAGCATCAATACATATTTAAGGATGCCATTGATACTCAGGGTCCAAAGATGTGAATCTAATCTTTGCAAAAAGACAAATTTCAGTCATGTGCCAAGAGTAAATCATTTATGTACTTCTAAAATCTTAATTATCCATGTAGTAAAAATATCTAATCACCGACAGTGTGCATTTGTAAAGATAATTGGTATTAATGCATTAATGATATCTCATTTTTTAAGAATGCAAATTTTAGTTTGGTTTAGAGAATAAACTTGAATATGAAATAAAATAATTATGTAAATACTTGTAAAATCTTCATTATAAATATCTAATCAATCACTATTATCATACTTTTGTGGACATATTATTCATGAGTCAAAAACAGGATACAATCTTTTAAGAAGTTTTAATATTATTTTATTTGGATAATCACAATCATGTAGACATAGCAATAGTGGTGTGTCATGGGAAAGATAGCCTGATGGAACCCAACTCTCACCAGGTTGGTTTGAATTCAGAGTTTTCCTTGTCTTAGACTGGTTGCCAACCAAAGCTATAGGGATCAACCTGTCCTGCTATTTATCCATAGCTGGTGGGGGAGAAGAGATGGATTCATACCTTTCCCAAGCATATTAGCGCACAAGTGAATGTAACAAAGTCAATTGAAATTCAAACTCAGCTTCCAAATTAAATTCCAAACCACTGTCACACTCCCAGGCATCCATTTTGAGAATAGTCTAGTGTATAAAAATGTTGGTTTGTGAATTTGGTGGCATATGAATTATGAGTTCAATCCCTGGTCCAGCTAGTGCAGACTTACTCGGTGCTAAAAGGGGCGAGCAAAAAGTGAAAATTACTAAGAAAGAGATAAGACAGAGGAACAAGTACAATCTACCACCTACCTCCCTCATAAATTAAATAAAGTATTCAGCTCAAAATACACTGATGTTTACCCAGACACCTGAAGAAGGCTGAAGAACACAATGATTGAAACATTATGACAACAACCACAAAGTTGAGGACATTAGTCTGAATATAAATAAATTTGAATATAAAATAATTAAAATTTCTTTATTTTTCAGAGATTTCATAAGAATTTCAATTTACTCTCCTTGGGATTTCATGCAGGTATCAGGTAATATCCTGCAATCATTTTCATCTTTCAACAATTTTATATGGATGCCATGCATGTTGCCAAACTCATTCAGAAATATCTAAACGGACAGCTGTACACAACTGATTCCTCAGATCAATAGTTAAAATGGCTTTGAGCCTAACTCAAGTAACACTGGCTGCTCAGTTTCCCTATAAGTAAATGGCTAACATTGCCATCAGAGATTAGGAGAAGAGATACTACACTTTGATACCAACCTGATGGCCAGGGTTTGAAGTAAAACTTAACACAAGTAGCACTGGCTGCTCAGTCAATGAATGCAGTATTTACTTGTTCCCCCATTGGAATGAAATGCGACACAAGGTCTTTTTTAAAGTGGGGACTCAAGCATGAACACCCGTGCAAGGGACAAAAATTGCCCACAGCCCCTGCCACCATTGGTTACACTGGCCTCAGTGTGAGTACCAATCCCTCTCTATTTGACAGGGTATCCCCTGAGCGCATCCTGCCCAAAGACAAAGACGCAACTGAGAGATGATAAGCCATGTGTTAGAAACTCCTCCAAGGAGGAATTTTCACGCTAATGTCAATGAATGCCAAATATTTCTCTATAAGGAAGCGGCTAATATTACTTTTGTCATTAACATTTGTGTCCAAGATACACAGCTGCAAGATTTAAGGCATCGCTTCAAACATATCTGGTTCACTGATAATTGAGAGTTCAATCTCTGTATGTGGTAGAGTTGAAAATTCATATATTCTAGTTCAGTGGGTGAGCCACACAAAGGTGAATAAAACAGGTAGGTAGAATATGAACAATCTACCGCCATGGATAGAATAAAGGGATTGATTTGGAATTGCAATATTACCAAGTATGAAGGTAGACACCTAAAGAAGGTTAAAGAGTACAGCAGTTGAAACTTTGGCAGTATAGCAAACAAGATAAGCATAGTCATGTGAAAAGAAAATTTGTAATTCTCAGACAGTTGAAGAGGTTTAAAGTTACAACTGAAATTTTGATAAGGACACTAATTTAAACAAATACTCTAAAAGATGAGGACAGTTACAGACCAATAATGATTATATAGTGTTTTTAGTCCTTGGATTAGGATAATTATGAATCATAATGATTATAGTCCTTGAATTAAGACAATTATGAATAATAATGATTATAGTCCTTGAATTAAGACAATTATGAATCATAATGATTATAGTCCTTGGATTATGATAATTATGAATCATAATGATTATAGTCCTTGAATTAAGACAATTATGAATCATAATGATTATAGTCCTTGAATTAAGACAATTATGAATCATAATGATTATAGTCCTTGGATTATGATAATTATGAATCATAATGATTATAAAATGGATTATGATAATTATGAATCATAATGATTATAGTCTTTGGATTAGGATAATTATGAATCATAATGATTATAGTCTTTGGATTAGGATAATTATGAATCATAATGATTATAGTCCTTGAGGAACATATTAAAATCTGGAGGAACCATGTCTGGAGAATATGATGGGGGCTCAAAGGTTTCACATCTCAAATTTTTAAGCTTCTTCAATTTTTGTTTTACAACATGCGTTCTTGCATTGTCATGGAGGAATGTGACAACTTTTTGATTTGTCAAAGTCAGACAATTTCCTTGAACCCAAGTTTCTTCAGATGTCAAAATTAGTTGAGATAGTAATTCTCAAACTCTTAGCCATCTCTTCCATTTTAATCTTTGGTTTATTCTCCATAATTACAAGCAGAGCATTCTCATCAATGTCAGAAGATTGACTGGAACAAGGTTGACTGTTTGGGTTAAAATAACGCCGACAAAATCTGCCAAACCACTTTTTGGCCATCCAAACAGCTGGCACACAATCCAAATAAACCATGTTAATGTTTTTTTTTGTGGTTCCGACATTTACTCCTTTCCAAAATTCATAGAGCATAATAAGATGAAATGCAGCTTTCTATCCTCTATCTTTAAGGCATTCATTTGTGGACAGTACATCAACATTCAACAAAGTCTGACTTGCAACTGAATGAAGCAAGGTTTTAATTAAGAGTATACCAGAGAATTGCACCAATACAAACACTAGTGTTGCAGTCATTTTATATTAACAATGAAAATTAAGTACAAACTTTTGCAATGATATCATGTATTTAAAAAATGATAGGCTTATCTAAAACTGATCAAAATAAAACAGGACAAAATAGTTATCAAACAGCTTGCCTCAGAAAGTGTTGTTTTTTATTGTTCTAAATATTGAAGTATTACTAATATTTATTTGGGTTACTATTTACCAATAAATTTTACCTCTGCCCTTTGCTGAATCCTGCCATTCATCAGATAAGAAGGGAGGTTGTTAAAAAAAATGAACAAAGTGCAATCATATTTTAGCAGTTGCCAGGACAGTACAAAGGATTAGTTGAGTTTTGAATCAATCCAGGATTCAAAACATGGAACAAATATTTCATGCATCATTATCATGAGAGAAGGTTTTGCTTGCAATGCAAAAGAAACTGTCAAAAGCAGTTAGTGTCTAGAAAATATATCTTCATTTTTTTGTTTCATGAATAGGGGGCATTATTTTTGGTTATCATTCCCACCATTTTTACCATCATTATCTATATCATAATCGCCATCATCCCTACTGCCACACCTTTTGTCTACTTTCACTTCCGATGCTGTTCTGTTTTAGTGGTTTTCTTTTCTCTCTCAGCATCAATTTCTTTCTTATTTTCTCTCACTCCTCATCCTCCCTATTCCCTAAATCTCCCCTCTTACTCTCTTTTTCCAATCTACTAACTCTCCTCAATTCTCCCTCATACTTCCTCTTTTTTTTACCATCTGTTAATTTCTCTTACCTCCTCTCTTTTCCAAGCCAATAACTCTCATCAATTCTCCATCATACCTACTCATTTTTTTACCATCTGTTAATTTCTCTTACCTCCTCTCTTTTCTAATCCAATAACTCTCCTCAATTCTCCCTCATACCTCCTCATTTTTTTACCATCTGTTAATTTCTCTTACCTCCTCTCTTTTCTAATCCAATAACTCTCCTCAATTCTCCCTCATACCTCCTCATTTTTTTACCATCTGTTAATTTCTCTTACCTCCTCTCTTTTCCAATCTGATAACTCTCCTCAATTCTCCCTCATACCTCCTCATTTTTTTACCATCTGTTAATTTCTCTTACCTCCTCTCTTTTCCAATCTGATAACTCTCCTCAATTCTCCCTCATACCTCCTCATTTTTTTACCATCTGTTAATTTCTCTTACCTCCTCTCTTTTCCAATCTGATAACTCTCCTCAATTCTCCCTCATACCTCCTCATTTTTTTACCATCTGTTAATTTCTCTTACCTCCTCTCTTTTCCAATCTGATAACTCTCCTCAATTCTCCCTCATACCTCCTCATTTTTTTACCATCTGTTAATTTCTCTTACCTCCTCTCTTTTCCAATCTGATAACTCTCCTCAATTCTCCCTCATACCTCCTCATTTTTTTACCATCTGTTAATTTCTCTTACCTCCTCTCTTTTCCAATCTGATAACTCTCCTCAATTCTCCCTCATACCTCCTCATTTTTTTACCATCTGTTAATTTCTCTTACCTCCTCTCTTTTCCAATCTGATAACACTTCTCAATCTTATTCTCACATATTTTTCACATCTGCTAACAATTCTCAATCTCAAAATTCCTCTCTTTCCATTATCTGCTAATTCCCCTCAATCTCACTCATCTCTTCTCTTTTCTAATCTGCTATTTCCTCTCAATGTCTCTCCTACCTAGCGCTATTCTTCATGTCTTCTAATTCCTCTCAATCTGCCTCTTACCTCCTATCTTCAAACTTCCCTCAATCTCTGTCATACATTCTCTCTTTTCCCCACTTGCTAATTCTTCTCAAACTCTGTTACTTCCTTGTTTTAATTCTCTCAAATCTCTCTTACCTCTACTCTTTTTCTCATTTTTTATTTTCCAAAATCCCCTCTTACTGACTTTTTTCTCTTTCCTAATTTCTCTCATACTTCCTCTATCTTCCTCATATTTTAATTCCACCAAATGTCTCCCTTACTGTCTCTCTTTTCCTCATCTGATAATTCTCCTCAATCTCCCTCTTATCTCCTCTATTTTCCCCATGTTTTAATACCACCAAATGTCTCCCTTACCTTCTCTCTTTCCCCCATCTGATAATTCTCCTCAATCTCCCTCTTATCTCCTCTATTTTCCCCATGTTTTAATACCACTAAATGTCTCCCTTACCTTCTCTCTTTCCCCCATCTGATAATTCTCCTCAATCTCCCTCTTATCTCCTCTGTTTCCCCCATGTTTTAATTCCACCAAATGTCTCCCTTACCTTCTCTCTTTTTCCTCAACTGATAATTCTCCTCAATCTCCCTCTCATCTCCTCTAGTCTCACCATATTTTAATTCCACCAAATATCTCTCTTACCTCTCTTTCTCTTTTTCCCAGTTTGTAATTCCTCCCAATCATTCTTTTACTTCCTCTCTTTTTCCTACTTACCAATTTCCTTTAATTGCTCTCTTACTTCCTTTCTTTTTCCCATCTACTATTCCTTCTTTACGTTATCACTTTGTTCTGGAGGTCATTATTAACTATAAAATTAATTTCTTTACAGCCATTTTAACTCGATTAAGAAAAACTGAAGTTGTTGATAAAGCATTCAACATTTTGTATAGAAAGCCAATTAATATTTAGGTTGAATAGTTGAAGTTTGAAATTTTTTCCCAAATGAAATTTCAAAGTTTAATTAGGCTCTTTAGAGAAAGAAACAGTGGTCCTGAATAGGTCATAGATATAAGATGTTTCACTCTATATATTAGTATGCATGCAATGAATGCATTTATTTGTAAATATATACTTCTTTGTGTGTGTGTGTGAATATATCAAATCATATACAAAAGTATATATATATATATATATATATATATATATACTTGGATTATGTCTGAAAAGTATGTACAAAATGTACATTCTTCCAGTTTTTATGGCAAATTTGACTGCATCACATGGAAAGAGAAACTTTCTCAAAAAGTTAAGATCTTCCAGAACAACATTCTACATTTAATTCCTGGCCACCAACAAAAGGAGAATTATTAATGCTAGTACATATGACGATATCTTTTGCTTCACAGAATTAAAAGGAATCATTTAAACCGTTTCAACATATTAACCACAAAAAGATAAAACACTCAAAATTATGTCTCAAGAGATATATTCCTGGTCAAAGAAAAATCAAATGGAGAGGCAACATATTTATTTCCCAGAGTTGGTCCCATATAAATAAATTTGCACCTAATCCTAATATTTAGAAAGATGCCATCTGAGCTTGCAGTTTGCTACAGACAGAAATACCATAACACCTTGTCAGTCATTTTAATGTTCTTCAGGTGTCTGTTGTACCAAATAACATTCTTTGAATTTTTTGAACAAACCCTTTATAAAATCCTGTTTTCTATGTTTAGTAGTATTAATCCTCCCCAGTTTAATTCATTTTCTAAACTTTAATCTACTTGGACTTGTATCTTTCAGACAATCTAATGCTGTCAATTTAGTGACTTAAACTTGATGACTGTAATCAGGTGGTAGGATTCTTGTGAGTCCATTCTTTTCTAAACATGTTTTGGGATTTCCAAGTTGGATTTAAATTTATTCTCAATTAAACTGGAAGAAGTTTTCAGTCTTCATCAGGTGTCTGTTGTACTAAATAAAACACTTTATTGAATTGACATGGTAGATTGTTCTTATCCTGTTTACTATGCTTAGTGGATACCAATTAATGCTCTCCGCTATATTTACCTTTGTGTTGTTTTTTTTCAATTAAACAGAATATATGACTTTTATAAAGTTTAATCTATTTCTACTTGTATCTTTTGGACAATGTAATGCTGTCAATTTGGAGCCCTAAACCTGATGTCTGTAGTCAGGTGGTAGGTTTTTTTGTGATTTTTTTCTTTTGTAAACATGTTTCGGCATTTTAAAGTTGGATTTAAATCTACTTCCCAATTAAAATAGAAGATAAAGACAACTTTGAATGTGAAAGATCCAAGCAGGACAACTTGCTAAGAATTGCTCCATACCAACCTCAGCATATATATATATATATATATATATATATATATAAATGTCTCTATGTATATGCTTTGATTGGTGTGTATTTATGTATAAGAATACACATGAAAAACATTTTATTTTTGGTGGACTGTTTTTAAATCCAACAAACACCAAAATATATATATATATATATATATATATATATTTTTAGAATTGGACATAGTCCGACAATTTATTTAAAGACATTTATATTATGTTTAACGTTCTTTTTATAGATACAAGTATATTTATATTTGCTTAAATACTTGTATCTATAAAAAGAACGTTAAACATAATATAAATGTCTTTAAATAAATATATATATATATATATATATATATATGAATGATAAGATAAAGAAAAAATAGAAAATATTTATCAATCTAACATGTTTCACTTTTATTAAATATTCATCAGAGAATAAGATCTGAAGAAAAAGAAATTCTGGTATTTTTACTTTTGTTTTGTTTGATTTTCATTGGTTAATCATATTTTGTATGTATTAGACCTTTTAAAACAAAATTTGGATAATTTGTGGTGTCCCAAATTCAAGGAGAGACAATGTGTTCATCCAAATTTTAAAGAAATTAATGGATTCCAAGCCTACCTGACATTTCTTGAAACTTTGGACAGATGCATCATCTCTCCTTGAATTCAGAACGCCACAAATTATAACAGACAGCTAAAGAAGCCAGGGGAGTAACTGTTTAAATATTTTAATAGTAACAGTAAAAAAGGGGCATGTGTCCAAGAGTAAATAATGTAAGTATTGTTTTTCATTTTTTTTTTTTTTTAAGCTTATCACCCCAAGCAAGGCTGGAGGCCACTAGCACGCAAGGAGTTACAGAAGGTTTGGAGGAAGAGCAGATAGGAGTGGTAAAGGAGAGGATGTGGAGAAAGATAGTGGATCAATCAAGGCAAGGGGGTTACAGAAGATTTCGAGCGAGAGCAGATAGGAATGAAAGGTGAAGGGATGTGGAGAAGGGAAGTGGATAGATCAAGGCAACTGGAGATGTCGATTGACGTTACACTTAAATAGTTGGAGATTGTATTTGTCAGGGAGTTCCACAGGCGAGATGTGCGAGACATGAATGGAATCCTTTCTTTAACCTATAAGGTTAGATTGTTCTTGTTCCACCGCACATGTCTTGGAATATATCATTTTTTTTTAATAGTAATTGCTAGTTCTGTTTCTACTGAACCTGAGTCTGTACTACCCAACCTAGGGGATTGAACTCACAATTACTATGTCACCAAATTCATGAACCAATGTTCTAATAATCTAGGTCATTGTCCTGTTGGATAATACTGAACCTAAGACTTGGAGTCATAAACTTAATGCTTCAATTGGCTGCCCTTTTGTTGCTGCTGAAGCCTTGATGATTAAGCTTTGGCTCCATCCAACACCATTTCTATTTCTTTCTTAATTGACACACTAACTGTGATTTCAATAATAACAGAGAAGAGGACATTAGTCTGTAAATAATATAATGATAACTCTTCATCCCAAAAATTCAGATGGAAATGACTTCTAAAATGTTCAAACCAACTGAACTGTTTTAATGATAATACTTTTATCGAATATACAGACTTCTCAGACAAAGATAACTGTTTAGCACAATTGATCAAAAGCAACACTGAATATATTTGTTTTTTCAATTTGTATTTAATAAGATATTTGCTATTTTCCCTTTAAATTAATGCAAGCATAAATAAATAAATTCCTTATTACAAAAACGAAATCAATGCAAAAGAAAAATTTTTTTTCAGAAATGTAAATCTTGATTTGTTAGATTTCCAAAGTATAGTATTAAAAATATCAACATTACTTACTTCCTTTACTCTCAGGTTTTGATCTAAATGCTAAGGTCATTACCACTTTCAGTGCAGAAAATAGCTTTATTAGAATAATAAGGTAATCTATTTATAAAAGCCATCAACAAAACAATTGCTTATTTATAGAGATCACAAAAGACCATGTGAAATGAGCACTGACACAGAGTTAATCCAATAGATCAAACTGTTAGCACCTCTCCAGGCAAATGACTTTTTACCCCTGAACAAATTTGTGTGTATCTTAAGTAGTGCCTGCTACAATCCCAAGCCTGCCCCTGATTGGCTGAAACAGTCTTATTTAAATTAAACCAACCTACAATTTATTATGAGAAGATCTCAGGTTCAATTCTTGATAAGTCTTTCTTTTTCTCTCTGATGGCCTGCTATGCATCTCATGATTTTTGGCGGGGGAGACACCTCTTTTCATAAGAATATCAGCCACTTGGTGTTCTTGGGAAATCCATATGATTTCATTCTCAGCTAGCGTTTCTTTGAGTATGGCCGTCTCAAATCTCGACCTTTTATCAAGAATGAGATTGGTCGAATGAGTGGCACTATATACTCCAGAGTTGTCCGTTTTGCAGACTATGGGGATCTTTGACAAATCATCTATGTGCAGAATTTCACAAAGTAGTGTTTTGTAGTATATACAAGCCTCAGTAAGATCCACTAAAGCTAGAGTCTCTGCTGCTTGTGCGCTTTTGACAACTCTCCTTATATCCTCTTGGATTGCCAATGAACAGAGAAGTATTTGTGATTGCTTCCAACAGACCAGATTAGAAATAAATAACAAATTTTTAGAAAGCTGATTTTAAAAACTGAATATACAAATTTGTTATCACCATTGACAGAGCATAAAACACTGGATAATACAGTGGTTCTCATCCTTTTTGCCATGATTCAAAATGTCACTCCCTGCCTTTCCAAGATTGTTTGACTAAAAAGGTACATTCCAAATAATATGTACATATTATTGAAAATCTTCATTCTTTTCCATATTAGTATATCTTTCACTGGTACCCAAACTGCATGAATTTAAGTGTACTACTAGGTTGGCATTTCAGTCCCAGCCTTTCACTGTTGAAATGGTTAAATGTAGCTGCCTCTTCTACGCCAACAGCTTCTTATCACACACTTCCTGATAGTGGAACTCCCTTCCTCTTACTTGATTCCCTGATAGCTATAATCTTCAAATATTCAAATGTGATGTTAATCAACATCTTCTGATACCTTGATCTTGATCCCACCCTTCTCTTTATCTTTTCCTCAAACACCCCTCTTTACTCTTACTCTCATTCTCTGTAACCCTTTGTGTGCTAGTGGCACTCCTGCCTTGCTTAAAATATATATATATATATATATATATATATATATATATATATATATATATATATATATATATATATATTTACATGGACTATTTTTATAGAGGAGTTTTTTTAGTTGCAATAGAAAATGTTGATGAATTTTTAAACATGAATCTATATACAGTAATTAATACAACTAATTATTAAAATAAACTAATATATCTTTCTCAGATATAGAAAGAAACTCCAGCTTGAAGTCCTCAGTTTGGGAATACTCAAGACTCTCTGTTCCCCTTAGTGAAATATGTCCTTATCTGGGACATAGTAGATGAATCTGGCCCATTTGAATCAGTGGTCCTAAACATGGCTTCTCCAGAAACAGAAGAATCTCCATATTATATGTAAGACCCTTCCTTTTTGTTTCTCCTTACTCTCCTTACATATGTGATATGTTAATCTCCATGAGTTTTGCATATGTTTTAGTGATATGGAAATCTCTTTTGAGAAGAAAGCATGTTTGTCATTCCTTTTCGTTTCCATTCCATCCAAGAAATCATGGATATAATATTGTAGACTGTTCTAATGGATGTCAGTTATCAGTTATCTCCCATTAATTCTCCTCTCCATGTTCTCCACTGCCATAACCAGGTATTTAACTCACACTGTTTGGGTCCTGTCACTGTATTAATTTCTGGGTATTATAAACCTAATGTCTTCAGCAACCTTTTTTTTTCCAGTGCTCATATTGCAATTGTTGCTGTTATCATTACATGTTTTTTGCCAGAGCTCATATTGCAATTTTTGTTGTTATTATCACTTTTTCTCTGGCACTCCTTATTACTGTTTCCTATATTGTATTCATTTCTATGCTTGGTCAGCTCAGGAGATTTTTGTGGCCTAGCATATGAACAGTCTACCCCAGTGAGCAAAATAAAGGGTTGAGTTTTACATTCCAACCACCTGAAGAAGGCCGGAGCGTACAATGGCCGAAACGTTGTAATAAATATGGTGACAAAGATGCGGACAATTGTCCGAATAATGTAAATAGTGTACCTCATCTCAGAAATATAGACAGAGAATAAACCCTTCTTCAAATCTCTCCCATTATTGGAGCATAAGATAAGGATATCTTCTCACCGGATTTATTCAATCTCTACAGTGAGACAATCCTGCAAGAATTAGAAGTCCTACCTGGATGCATTCATTATGGTCTTAATAACATAAGATACGCAGATGATAGCTGATAGCAGGCATAAAATGGAAACTACAGGAGTGGGAAGAAATGACTAAACATCAATTGTAAGCAGACAGTATATATGGTTGCCAACAGAAGGAACAATCTAACATGCAAACTATGAATTAGAGGTGCCCAAATGAAATGAGTTGAAATTTCTGGGAATGGAAAGGACGAAAAATGTGACACCCAGATCCAAATGCACATTGGAATAATAAAAGATGTATCCCCAAAACTAAGCAAAGTTTTGCGAAACAGGACAACTTTGTTCGAAACAAAGAGTGATGAAATGGCAGTGAATCCTTCTCTATGGCAGTGAATGTTGGACAATCTCCTCACAGATGATGAGAAAACAGAACACAACAGAAATGTGGTTCTACAGAACGATACTGAGAATATCATAGACAGACCATCTAAGTGACAAAGACATCTTACAGGAAATGGAAACAAAACAGTCACTTAGAATCAGAAAGAGATAGCTGAAGTTTCTTGGACTCATAAAGAGAAAGGAGTGCTTGGAGAATTTGACACTCACAGGACATATTGAAGGCAAAACGGACAGGGGGAGGCAGTAGGATACCTATAACCTATTTGGCATACTCGTGTGAATGGATGGCAGAACAGGAATCAAAGAGAGGGCAAAAAGACAAATGTTACTAAGAATTACAAAGGATAGGAAGTAGTGGAGAGCCATGATTGCCCACATCCTGAAACAACACTGAACATAGAAAAAGAATTGCTTCTCCAAATAAGATTTTTTTTCAGTCTTAAAATATTCTTTGCTACCAATTTCTGTCTGTTAATGTAGAATCTGAGGAACATTACAGTGGAGTAATGGATAATGGCTCGGATTGAGGAATCGGAGAGCCGAGTTCGAAATCCAGTCAGTCCATTGTATTCACTTATGTGGTAATACCCTTGGGAAAGGTATGAATCCTCTTCTTTTTCCCCCAGCTATGGGTAAATGGCAGGACAGATCGGGTTGTACAGCCTTGAATGCAACTGGTCTACCGCAGAAAGAAATAGCAACCTACTGTGGGGAAAAAATCTGCCTCGTCAGTCATGTATCGAAAGATACATGATCGCCTAAATGTGTATCATACGTGGCACATAACTGACTATATATATATATATATATATATATATATATATATATATATATATCTATATATATGAAGAAATATAGTCTTAAAGTGTGCTATATTTATGGGATAAAGTGCTCAATATCAGAGATAGAGCGTGTGTAAATATAAAAGTGGACATGGAAGTCAGCACTTAGAGGCGGCAGTCTGTTTCATGCTAGTGCAATCGTACGATTGCACTAGCATGAAACAGACTGTCGCCTCTAAGTGCTGACTTCCATGTCCACTTTTATATACATATACATATATATGTATATGTATTCTCTAACACTTATTAAATTATAACAAGTTTATTGTAGGTAACTGGATGTGGTCTTTTCTTTTATGCACTGTATCCCTTTCAGGATGTGTGTGATCACATGTCTCCACAATTTCCTATCATTTGTAGTTCTTTTCAATATGAAATCACTATTTCTAATATCTGTCCAATTCCTATTGTGCATTCATTTACACACGCTCGTTAGGTAGGTTGCTCACCGTTTCCCTCTGACCCTCTTGCCTTACTCTTTGGCAAAAACATTCTTCATTCCAACTTTAGGGTACATAGGAGGCACGGTGGAGTAATGGATAGCAGCTCGGATTGAGGAATCGGAGAGCCGAGTTTGAATTCCAGTCGAATCCATTACATTCACTTACCTGCTAATACTGTTGGGAAAGGTACGAATCCTCTTCTTCTACACCCAGTTATGGGTAAATAGCTGGACAGACTGGGTTCTATAGCCTTGGATGGCAACTGGTCTACCGCAGAAAGAAATGGCAACCTACTGTGGGGAAAAAAATCTGCCTCGTCAGTCATGTATCACATGTGACACATAACTGACTGAATTTTCAAATTCTTTGAAAACAAAGCCAGCATGAAGGTCCTCAGTTAAAGGAACATCCAATGAAAATTATTTTACTATTGCAGGTGTGCTCCAACTTATTATTAGGTTGGTGCAAAAATAACGTTTTCTCACATGAAGTTGAACGTCAAAAAATGACATTATTTTTGCACCAACCTAATACATTTTGATAAACATGAAATCAGTTGAAAATCAAAGTTATTCACTATTATCCTTTTTCTTCTTTAGCCCCACCCCTCATATCAATGATGAAGATGGCTTCAAGTGATGGAGCCTGTAAGGTCATAGTGAGGATCATCCTTGTTCAAACCTGATGCACTGGTGCAACAGAAACGGAAGAGCAAAGAACTGTACCCAATAATAGAAACCACATCACTTGAGGACTCTCAACAGCAGCAACAACTAAAATGGTTAGAACATGTAATTCGAGCAGAAAATAATGATGTCATCACATGTCACCACAATACTTCAAATAAAAAGAAATGGGGGAAGCTCTCCCCTACCCATCAATACTAAAAAGAGTAATAACGGACTTGAGAAACCTGTTTTGCTGAAAAAACTGTTTAAAAAAGAGAGGTTTGAGAAATTTCATCTGAAAGTAGTACTGGCTGCTCAGTTAATTAATGTCAAATGTTTCCTTATAAGGAAACAGTTAATATTACCATTACCATTCTTAAAAAAGCACAAGCATTTTTAATAAAACAAAAAACAGGATATCTTCCAACTTTTCTTTCTCTCTCCTCGGTCTACTGGAAAACCTTTGAGCATTTACTTACATTGTGTACTTAACATCTTATGGACAATGGTTCTTATCTTTGGATCTTGATGTATCTCAGCTTAAACCTCTGACCATTTCTAAGGAAATTTTCGTTTTGCCTGCTTTTATTAGTATGCATCATAGAGTGTGTTCCATCTTAAGACTTTGCATTTATTTCCCAGGATCAACACATGCTATCACATTGAACTGTCAATCAAACTAAGATTACTTCCTTAATTGGGAGAAGAATTCTTTGTTCAAGTAAAAAAAATGTTGGTCAGGAAGTTCTGTCCAGTATCAAGTCAGATTAAGCACAATCATGGCAATTCCCAGAAAGGAAAAAAAATTCTTATTTCAGTACCAAGAAATATATACTTTCTTGGTAATCAAAAAAATATTAAATATCATATTTTTTAGCATATAACACATAATTTGGCAAAGAATACTCAAGAAAAAGCATAATATTAAACAAATGATTTATCCATATTTATATATAAGAGTTGCATATTTGAACATTATTCTGATTCCTAATCATAATTTAATCATTTATAACCATATATATCAGTGTGGTTGGTGAGTTTGATCCTCACTGGGTGCACTATACTTTCAGTCTTATATAACATTTAAACTTAAGAGTGGTTGGAAGGTAATTTTTTATGAGCGCATCAATAATGGCAAATGCATTCAAGAAACTTTCATTACGAATAGAAGCTGCAAAGAGAAACAATTGTTTTATTTATTTCATTACAAGAATTTACAAAGAGGAATGACCAATTAGCTTATCTTCATACCCTGCCTGGTGGTAAACACTGCTGGTGGCGCCAGGGGTGGCAGTCCTGTGATAGCCACCGAAACCATATCACCCCTGGTCGGCGGCTGATGAAGACAGGGTATCGCACGTGTTAACATATGTATGTTAAAAAAAAATGTATTACCAGGAAGGATATAAAAACAAATGTAAATTAAATTTATTTATATATTATTTATCAAAAATGTAATCTGCTTGGTTTTCAATGACTGCAGCCAAACAGGAAGTCTGTTAGTTCAATTTTTTTATTGTATTTCTTCAATTTTTTAATATTATATCATCTTCATCTATGTGCTATATCCCTTCAGGATATAGGCAATCATAGCTCTCCACAATTTCCTGTCTTTTGTAGCTCTTAATAAATTTTGTCTTTTTTGTTATCTCTCTTAAACCTTGTTCTGCCATTCATTAATTCAAGCTTGCTTAGTAGATTATGCATTATTTTCCGTTGTCACTTCTCCTTTCAATCTGTCCTGTGGGTATCAGATTTTCCAAGCCCTATTTCCTCATTATATGCCTTAGAAATTTCAACTTTCTCTTCCTGATGTTAAGTGTAAGTTTCCTTTATGTTTCCATTTTCTCTAAAACGTCATCATTGCTCACATGTTCAATCCATGGTATTCTCAGCATTCTTCTGTAGAATAACATTTCTGTTACTTCTGAATTAGGATGTTACAGTGGAGAAAATAAGTATTTCATCCCCTGCTGATTTTCTGAGTTTGCCTCCTTACAAAAATGGGAACGGTCTATAATTTTCAGGGTAGGTCCGTCTTGAAAGTGAGAGATAGAATTGAAAAAATTCTAGAAAATCACATTATATTAATTTTTGAATATTTCTTTCTTTTTTTATTGAAAAAATAAATATTTCACCCCCTACCAACCAGCAATGATTCGGGCCCCACAGACCGGTTATGTGACAAGGAGGCATATAGACTAGTCCTATTACTCAGTTATTACTCCTAATCAAGTACTTATTATCTGTATAAAAGACACTAGTTCACAGAATCCTTACATGAATCAGAATCTAATCTGGGTAAGACGAAAGAATTGTCTAAGGACATCTGGGACAAAATTGTATACCTGCACAAGATTGAAATCAGCTACAAGACAATTGGCAAGCAGCTAGGTGAGAAGGAGTCAACTGTTGGTGTGATAATAAGAAAACGGAAGAAACATCAATTGATTGTCAATCACCCTTGGTCTGGAGCTCCACACAAGATCTCCCAATGTGAAGTGAACCTGATGATGGGAAAGATGAAGAAACAACCCAGAACTATGCAACAAGACAAGGCAGCTGGGATCACAGTCACCAAGATGACCGTTGGTAACACACTACTTTGTAATGGACTGAAATCATGTAGTGCCTGCAAAGTTCCCCTACTCAAGAAAGAACATGTACATACCAGCCAGAAATTTGCAAATGAGCACCTGGATGATTCAGAGTAGGGCTGAGAGAAAGTACTGTGGTCAGACAAGACTAAAATTGAGCTTTTTGGCATCAGTTCGACTCACCATGTTTGGAGGGAAAAAAAAGCTGGCTTGGACCCCTAGAACACCAATTAAACATGGTGGGGGAAACATTATGCTTTGGGGCGGTTTCTCTGCTAAGGGGACAGGACGACTATACTGGATTGAAGGAAAGATGGATGGGGCCAATAATATTACTGATTCTTCTTTGGATTTTATCAAGTAGCTTAAAGTAAATAGCAGGGTAACCAAACTATATGTGGCAGCAATATTCTAAGCATGGATGAATGGTAGACTTATAGATAGACAGTGAACTGACTTTCATAGCAGCTGACCTAACAATGGATTCAATATAGTCTACTTCATGTAAGCAGAGAATGTTAGCCTGGAAGGTATAACAAGTCACTTTCCTGGAGGTTAGCATCAGCCATGTTGATATAAAGTAGAGAGGGGTCTGACGTATCTTGGGAAATGTTGCCATGCCTTGTCTGATGTACATCACAAGATTCTTGACAAAATCCAAAGGATCCGTAATGTAATCAACCCTGAGCAGGAATCCCAACTTCATTCACTTTCTCACCGACATGCCATGGCTTCCCTTTGTCTCTTCTACAAATATTGTCATGGCAACTGCTCTAACGAGATTTTTTCCTAGTTGTCTGAATACATGAATTTAAGCATGCTACTAGATTGGCATCTAGATCCCACCCTTTTACTGTTTAAATAGCTAAATGCAACAGTCACTTCTATTCCAATAGTTACTTTGCTAGCACTTCCCATCTGTAGAACTCCCTTCCATTTACTTGCTTCCCTGATAACTACAATCTTCAAAAATTTAATGCAATATCAATGGCCATCTTCTGTCTTCTTGAGTCCCATTCATCTTTTGTCCTTTCCTCAATCCTATCTATTCACAGTCTTCTCATTCATTTTCAATCCCTGTAAGCCCCTGCGTACAAATGGGTTTTTCACATTGCTTGGGGTAAAAGGAAAAAAATATTAAGTATTCCATACACACCTTTAAGAGAGTATCTCCTGTGGTGAAAGATATTTCCTTTAATATAGGTTATTTCTTTTGTATAATAATAACTTTTAGAATTTTGAGGTTTGTTTTTTTTTGCTTTGGGTGTTGTATAGTATTTTATTATTATCTATTAATATTTGTCATACGTTGATATTTTGTATTTTGGCTGGTTGTGATGGTTGATATACACAAAGATTTGACAAGTGACAAGTCAATCTATGAGTGAGTGTGTTATATGTGTAGCCAATGTAAGAATTTAATGTAGTTCTTTGTTGTTTTATACAACAAATATTTATTTTCAACAGCAGGCACATGATGAATGAGAGAGAGTACAATGGCCACCAGAATGTACATTGACTGACTGATTTGTTTCCTATGACTTATTAACCTTCTTTTGCAGGTTATTTGAAGCCAGAAAGTATTATTAGATTCTAAGATTTCTTTTGAGATAATAATGATTTAGTGATTTTTCCAAGGATATTTGCACCTAAGTGAACATAATGAACCTGATTGGAATTGGAACTTGGCTATCCAGTTAACAATTTTGAGCCATTAAACTAATCACACATTCAAACTTACAACACCTGATATTCCCAAGTGATCATGCATCTAAGTGCTGACCAATTTCAATGTTGTTTAACATTGGTGATTATATAAGGACTAATGTTTCAATATTATATGGCCATAAGCCTTACCAGAAGGTTGATTGATTGATTTGTTTGTTTAATGGTATATCAATTCCTTATGGGTCATTTAATGTTGAAATGTACCGTATTTGACGGCATATAAGGCACACGTATTTTTACTAAAAATATCTTTTAAAATTCCCCTGCATCATATATGCCATATGTAAGTTTAAAATTTGTGATAGTCAGGCAAAATTAGCTACCTGGCAACTCCTATTAGCTTAGATTTTAGAGTAACTTTCATATACCTATTGTCATTATTTTATGCAGATTAAAAGTGTTATCATTGATAATATTCATTATATTAATTTCATCACGTTTAATATTAGTACTTTGTTTCACTAAAAGTATATGCAATAAATTCAAATTATATATTTGTAAAATATATTTGTTTTATTAATATTTTTCTTGCAATAACTTTCGGTTGCATTGGTATAAATACAATCAGAATTTTTATATCCTATTTATTCCACTAAGGCGTTTACAAGACACAGGTTGTAGAGTTTATATAAAGGATATCATAAAGTTTTTATAGGCTTGTGTTCTTTTTTCCTATTATTTTTCGTTTAATTGTAATCATGGCTTGTTTAACCAAAATAATACCTCATAAATATAGCCTAGGCTGTACCATTTACTACTAATTTTACTAATTACTAATTTTTTTTGATTTGCCCTGCTGAAATTGGGGTGGGTTATATATACCCATGCACCTTATATGCTGTCAAATATGGTAATTGGATTATTTTGAATACAATTTTATGGCTTCAACTAAATATATTTTGAATGCAATTGTATGCCTTCAACTACAGATAAAATGTATCATTTTGCAATAAAAAGTATTGGTGATAATTCTACTATATGTATTGCTGGTCATTTTACTATAAATATGTATTACTTGTATTTTTATAATTTTGTAATGTTTTGTTTTTGTTTGGAGTTTCACTATTTGTTCATAGCTGAGACGCTTACAGGTGCTACAACCCCAGGTCAAGGTTGAAACTGGAAACAACGGCAATTGAGGTAGTTTCACACTCCTCAAAACCTCCAAACTTCGAATCAGAGGGCTTGCTGCCAGATGTAGTTTATCATTATATCCAGGACTATTACCAGAAGGTACAGTAAAACTTTATAGTACGACATCTTACCTGAGAGTATAATGAAACATTATGAACACTACAATGGGAACATCAGTTTGAATAAAATCAGTCTAGAATAAAAATATAGGCTAGTGAACAGTCAAATTTAAAGCTGTAACTTTTTTGAAGTTAGTGTAATTTTTTTTTAACACAAACAAACAATAACTTTGTCGGAAGCTCCAGTATTCAAAACTCAGTACTTTTTCTTACTAAATATTCACCCAATACATGGTTCAAAAGACGGTCAATGTAGTGGGTTATGAAACGAGGTTGTTGTATGACTCTAAGAGAAGAGCATAATTGCATATTATGAGGATATGGAGGATATATATCAGTTCACTCTTGACTTGAAGAGGTTAAGACTATCATCCTCTTTTGAATCTCTTCCACAAAACAGCATCTCTTGGGAAGAAGCTATCCAAATGGAACTACTTCCTTACCAATGGAATATGAAAAGAAGAAGGATGGACTGCTCCTTTGTATATAGTATGGCAGGTCTTGGCTGTAAAGTGGTAGAATGAGAGAATGTAGCTCATCAGAACATTTGCCATGGAAATAGTGATAGATTATCAAGAGGATTGCAATATTGCATCAGTGGGAAAGGGGTTGTAGGGTGGGAAATAATCCATCTTCATATGCTGACATAGAAGTTTTACTTCTTGCAAGTGCTCTATGTGCATATACTTTTACACCTTTGACAAAAAAAAAAAAATTATAATTTTACACCTGGCTGTAATATTGAACCAAACATCAGGTAGCTTTATAGTTTGGTATTTTCTGTCTTAGAGTGTGAAGGCAAAGAAAAATCCCTCCCCAGAAGCATACCAAAACTTCAACTGATAGAATGGACAGTATTCTTTGAAATCAAGCCTATTGAATTTGTTCTGGGATCAAAGCAAAAAGTCAGGCTTCTTCAGAGAAGTATGTTTCTGACAAGTTTCTTATCTAATGCCAAAACACACTTTGAAAGGTCTTCTCTTGTGTTATTTTGAAGAACTTTCATTTCTCAGAATAAATTACCCCTAGTCAAGTTCACAGTTGGAAGTGTGTGAGCTACATGCACTTTTCAATGTTGGAAATCAACATTTTTGCCTTTTCAGGAAGTTTCTAAGATAGTAATCTTTAATGTAAGTTTAAAGCTACAAAAGAAAAGATGAGATTTAGAAGAAGAAAAAATTGATATAAATAAATGGAAGATTTCAATAGTGACTGATTACTGAGTAGGTAGAAATGATACTGGAATTGGTTCAGTTTCTTGTGAAGAATATGATACTTGAAATTACAAACTTCTTTATGTATTTCTTTTTCTTTTTCATGCTTTCCTCTCAATAGACTCTTTTCCTTCTATCTTCATTTCTTATTATTTTATTTCATTCATGTTTGCCCAGCCGTTGCAAAAAAAAAATGCACTTTTATTTTTTTTTCATTATTTTTTCCTTTTTTCTTCATTTCTTATATTTTTTTTAGATTTATTCTCTAAATTGCAGTTTTATTTAATTATTTTCTTCAATTTTCAAATGGATATTAATTCCATCATTCATTTGAGGATCCATCACTTGGATTTAACTCTCCTAATTTTCTTCACTTCTCTTTTCTTTCATTAACTTTCACTTTCATATTTCCTTCCTTTTGTATTCATTTCTCTCACCATCACTCTTTCATTTACCTTTTCTCTCAAATTTCATTCATTTTGTATTTTTCAATCAGATATTCATTTCTTTCCTGATGACTCTTTCATTCACTTTCATATTTCATTCCTTTTTGATCAGATATTCATTTCTCTTCCATTCACTCTTTCATTCATCTTCGCTTTCATATTTCATTCCTTTTGGATTTTTCAATCAGATGTTCGTTTCTTTCCTTATGACTCTTTCATTCACTTTCATATTTCATTCCTTTTAGATCAGATATTCATTTCTCTTCCATTCACTCTTTCATTCATCTTCGCTTTCATATTTTATTCCTTTTGGATTTTAAGTGCTTCATATTTTTATTTATCTGTTATATTAATTAAATTCTTAATACTGAACCCTTTGACTACTAAAATCCGTTTGCTTTTAAATGTGTTACCCTCCATTGATTCACTGCTGAACATGCTTTATTAAACCTTACCGATCTTTGTTGTTATTGTTAATATTTTACTTATATATAATAATTTATTTATTTATAGTATTAACAGGTCTATTGATATATAATATGTGAGCTATGAAGCTTCATTTTTCTTCCTCCTTATTATCATTTGTTTTTTATTCCATCTGCTTCCACTCTTTTTCTCTCTTATTTTGTTCTTTTCTTAATATCTTCCTAAATCAATCTCTCTCTCATTTCTTTTGTTTTTCAATCTATCTTCTTTGTTTCTCTCTTTGTTCCAGGATCTATCTTACTACTCTTTCTCTTTCTCATGGTTTTCAATCTAATTTCTTTCTTTCTTTCTTTTTTTTTTTCTTTCTTTCTTTTCTTTCTCTCTCTCTCTCTCTTTCTCTTACTTTGTTCTTAAATCTATTTTCCCCACTCGTTTTAGAATCTATCTTCTTTCTTTCTCTTAATTTGTTTCTGGATCTCTCTTATTTCTTTCACTTGCTTTTCATTCTCTTAATTTTTTTCTTGTCTTTATCTTTCTTTTTTAAAATTTGTTTTTACTCTGTCTTCTTTCTCTTTATTTTTGTTAATTTGTTTTTCAATCTATCTTCTTTTCTTCTCTCACTCTATCCCTACATTTGTTTCTTTTTCCTACTCTTTATCTTAATTTGTTTTTCACTCTACATTCATTCTCTCTCTCTCTCTGTTCCACAGTGTTGTTCTACAACACATGATCAATAGTCAAATATTTTCTTGCCTGACTCTTTTCTCTATACTTTATTTCTGCTATAACCAACATATGCAAATGGATAACATCTTATTTACCAATCCCATTACATCACCCTGAACAGAAGATGTTTAATGCCTTTGGTTGTACTAAAACTTCTTCTACATCCTCTTTCCTCCTCTTCCCCTTGTGGCTTATGTCCTGTTCTTTTTAATAGAGATCTTTATCTTCTTTCATGCCTGAGTCACTCCCATTATCATCTATAGGCTCATTATCCTGATCTGAAGAACTCATCATTTCTTCTTTGTCAAAATCTTCTTCCATCATAACATCTTCCTCTTCAATTCTGGGGCTTAATTGGTCATTAAACTTTTATCTTTCTTTGATGTAATAGCTGTATTATGTTCCCTTTGTATGATGAAATTAGCTCTCTCAGAATTTGCTACTTTGTCTTTCTTATACCACATCTTTTCATTTTTTGAGTAAGCCATCGTTAATGGAGATAATATTTGCCTTCCCATTAATGCTGATGGGCTTTGCAATCTGTCAGCATGTGAAATCGTCCTATAGCTAAGCAGTAACCTTGGTAAGTAACTGTCTATAGTATCTATACTTGGGGAAAATGCCTTTAAATCCCATTCTTACTGTCTGCACCATTCTTACTTGAATGCCATTAGATTGTGGGTGATACAGTGATGTTTTGTAAAGGAAGCAGCCAATCCAGTTAAACCAATTACATAAATCTACATCACAAAATTTTGGTGTGTTGTCTGATACTAATGTTTTAGGCTCCCAATTTCTAGAAAATATCACTCTTAAGATTTGCTTTATTATAGTCATATTTCTATCTTTAACTTTAATGACATTATTGTATACATGGTTCATCTGAACACAAGACTATGAGTGTTTTCTCTTTAAGCCATGAGACTATTCTCCTTTATTTCTGCACATTTTCAGCATTTATGTATTCATCTTTCTATATTGCAATAATACCCCTACATTTTTAATCTCCTGTGTAGCCATTATCCCACAATGCACATCATCATGTACACTTTTTAAAATATCTTTTTTTATTGTTTCTGGTGATATATCCAATCTCCATTTTATATAACACTGTTTTCTGTCCTGGGTAAGACAATAAACTACATCTGGCAGCAAGTCCTCTGAGCGGGAGGTTTTGAGGAGTGTGAAACTACCTCTTAATTGATGTTGTTCCCAGGTCCACCCTAATCTGGGGTGGTAGCACCTGTTAGGATCCCAGCTATGGGCAAATAATTAACTGGTCTCAAAATACTATGAAACTTTATTAGGTAAAAAATACCAGCAATACATTTTCATAGTAAAAAAATATTACCAGCAATACATTTTTGTTAAAAAAAAAAAATTACTGATGCAACCAAACAAATTAAATTTAAATTTTGGCATTCAATGACCCATAAGGAGTTGATATGCCGTTAAACAAATAAGCAAACAAGTATAACACTGTTTTCTATCATTAATTTATGCCTTATTTCTTTATAAGGTCTTTCAGGTTTGGAACAATTACTCCACCTGTTTCTTCTTATTTTCTCAGCAATCTTGCTTAATATCAGATCATGTAGAGTTTCTGATGCCAAACTTTGTAGAGATAATATGTTAATTTCAACATATTGAAATACATATTACATATTACATATTTCTTCATCCAGGATTTCTATTTTTTTTATCTTTATTAAATTGTAACCTTGACAGTTTATCAATGTGTGGTATTGCATTTCCTTTTACATACTCAATGTCAAAATCATATACCATTAATTTTATAGAATTTCTAAGGTTAAAAATAAACTTGAGAGGATTATGGTTTGACTTTAATAGAAACTTCTTAATAAAAATTGTTGAACTCTATCTGCACTTCAGACAATGGCCAATGCCTCTTTTTCAATATTTGAATAATTTATTTCAGTTGCCATCAACCTTCTTGAAAGGCACATTCATGGATGGTCTTCTTTTGATAAAATTGATCACACAGCCTCACTCACTTGCATCCATAGTTAACATAACCTCTCTCTTAGGATCAAAGATTTTTACAATGGGTTTTTCAGCAAGTATCTTTTTTAAAGCTTCAAATGCTAAGTTTTGCCTTAGAGTTCATTTGAACTAATTATTCTTTTTACACAGTTCAGCAAATGGTTTTATTAAGTTGATGTATTTTGGTCAGTCAGTTATGTGCCATGTGTGATACACGCTTAGGTGATCATGTATCTTTCGATTCATGACTAATGAGGCAGATTTTTTTCTCACAGTAGGTTGCTATTTCTTTCTGCAGTAGACTAGTTGCCATCCAAGGCTATAGAAACCAGTCTGTCCTGCTATTTACCCATAGCTGGGGGGAGAAGAAGAGGATTCATACCTTTCCCAAGGGTATTAGTATGTAAGTGAATGTAATGGATTCGACCGGAATTTGAACTCAGCTCTCCGATTTCTCAATCTAAGCCACTATCCATTACTCCACCGTCCCTCTCCTAATGTATTTTGGTAGGTATCTATTATAAAAATGAGCCACTATCCATTACTCTATGGTGAAGTAATGGATAGCAGCTCGTTTTTATAATAGATGATACAAATTGATAATAAATTCAAGGAAATTATGACAATAAACACCCCCATAGGCTTATTGAGATGAACAAGAGTGCCTTTTGGATGGGAAACAGCAAGTGCCATTTTTAAGATAGCAATGGAAAACATGTTAACTGATGAAATTAATAACATGATTATTTATCAAGATGATATTTGCCTCGGTGCCAACACTGAAGACGAATTAAAATAAAATAAAAATACAACATGTGTTAAACAAGTTAAAAAATGCTAGGATGACAATAAACACAGACAAATGTGAATTTCATGGTGAAACAATATCATATTTAGGGTATCAGATTTCAAAAAATGGTACTGCACCAGATCCAAATTTAATTAAAAAAATTCAGACATATCTATACCTACTAATAAAAAAAAGAATTAGAATCCTTTTTAAGATTGGTTTGTTTTAATTGTATTTGGTTATAGGCAGATTTTCAATCAATTTTTGCAAAAAATTTAATGCCCCATAATTTGTGGACAGCTGTTTCAATTTTGGGAATAGGAAGCAAATCCGAGCATATTTTATGATTTACATCTATTTTAAAAACACCACATATACTTAAGTCTCGATCTGAGTTTTGCAAAACTACAATGAGAGAGGCCCATTTACTGTGGCCTGGAGAAACAGGCTTCAAAATTCCCTCCTCCACCATTTTCTTTAACATAGCAACAACTAAAGGTAGAAGGTGAATAGGTAATTTACAGGATTCACTTCTCATATACACTTGCATTGAAAAAGTCATGCCATTAATTTAATTTTTTCAAGTTCTTTTCCTTAGATCTTTGTATTGAAAAGACGTGATCAATTCTTTTTTTTTCTACTTTTACTATACTGCTTATTCTTTTTAACTTTGCATATAGAATGAAAATGATTTTTCCAAAACTAGGGAACTTTTTTCTGTCAATTTCATGCTCATACTTACAGTATTTGCATTTTTTGCATTCCTTTTGTATATTGTATGTTTCAGTAGAATTGTACTTTTCAATCAATTCCAGCTGTTGTATAACTTCCACACATGCAGTCAGAGACAAATTATTCAATTGTAATTGTTCCAAGATATAAATTTATAAGATATCTCAGCCATACCTTCAATCAACTCTAATTGAATCAATTTGTCGTCTATAGTTGAATCTTGAGTTCCCAGTTTCTCAAATTTGCAGAATCTGCTAGCCTCTCTTAATCTGGGAAGATATATAATTGATTCATCTTGTTTCTGTTTATTGGACAGAAATTTGGTTCTATCTGTGATGACAAGTTTCTTTTTAGGTCATAAATTTCTTTTTATCATTTCTGAAATTTTGATGAAATTCCAATTCTCCATCTTTCTGTGGTATGCCATAACCATTATAGCCTCACAACCTGCTGAAGCTAGCAAGAGGTCAGTTTCTGTCTATATTTCTGAGATGAGGTATTATGTACACTATTTACATTATTTGGACTATTGTCCTCATCTTTGTTGCCATATTTATCACAACATTTCAGCCGTTGTATGCTCCGACCTTCTTCAGGTGGTTGCAATGTCAAACTGAACCTTTTATTTCGCTCACTGGGGTAGACTGTTCTAGTTCCACGTGTCATGTTCGAGAGGTCAGTTATTTCATTTTCTCTCCCTCTTGCTTTACTGCCTTCAATTTTTTAGACCTCACCTGGGCAACAAATCATCAGATCCAAGTCTTGACCAATTCTGGTTGGCCCAAGTGAATTAAACATCCTATCAGGAATGCTATATTGTTGTATAGTGTTATTCTCTGACACGTGATCAGTAATTAACTAATTCCGCATCTGACTCTTTACTCTATACTTTATGCCTCCTATAACCATCATATGCAAATGGGTAACATCTTATTTACCAATCCTGTTACACCTCTCTGAATTGAAGAGGTTTAATGCCTTTCATTGTTTTGAACTTCTTCTATAACTTCTTTCCTCCTCCTTCTCCTTGAGGTTTATGTCCTGTTCTTTTTTAATGGAGATCTTAGTCTCATCTCATCTTCTTCCATGTTTGAATCACTCCTGCTGTCATCTATAGGCTCATTTTCTATTACATTATACTGATCTGAAGAACTCATCCTTTCTTCTTTGTCAAGATCTTCTTCTATCATAACATCCTTCTCTTCAATTCCAGGTCTTAATTAGTTACAATGAGTCATTAAGCTTTTTCTTTTCTTTGATATAATGGCTGTATTATGTCCCCATTGCATGATGAAATTAGCTCTCTTCTTTTTACTTATCTTTTCAATTCTTAATCTGACTCTTTACTCTACACTTTATTTCTCCTAAAACCAACAATATGCAAATAGGTAAAATCCTATTTGCCAATCCCATTACACTGTCTTTGCTCTTTCTCTTTTTAATTTGTTTTACAGTTTAACTTCTTTTATTTAACACTTTCTCTGAATTTGTTACTGACACTATCTAATTTTTCTCTTTTTTTCCTTTCTCTTGTTTTTCAGTTTAGTTTTCTTTCTTTCTTTGAATCTATCTTAATTCTCTTACTTGTGTTTTCTTTCTCTTTTTCTGAATTTGTTTTTGAATCTATCGTCTCTCTCTCTTAATTCATTTCTGAATCTACCCTCATTCCCTCACTTGCTTTTTTCTTTTTCCTTAATTTTTTTCAAGCTCTCTCTTTTTTATCTTCTTTTCTTAATTTACTTATTCTCTCTCCCTCTATTTTGTAATTTGTTTTTCAACCTATCTTCTTTTCTCTCCCATTCTCTTTTTCTTAATTTGTCTCTGCCTACTCCCAATTTCTCTTTTTATTTTTTTTTTCTATTTTCTTTCTTAATTTATTTCTTAATCAATCCACTTTCTCAGTGATCTTCATTCTCTGCATTTCATATGGAACCTGTCAAAGGATCATCTGATGGAATGAAATCCAATTTAATTAGCAAATATTGGCATTTCTGAAAACTTACCCTATAAACAACGTTATATATATAAAAAAAAAAAGAAGCTTATTTTACATCTTCTGTTTATTTCGGAATCTACTCATTCTCTCACTTGTGTTTTTCTTACTGTTTCTTGTTTCATAGACTCTCTGAATACATCAAATGTATTCCTACATCATCATCTCATACCTTTTGTTAACATCTACTGGCTCAAAGCTCTTATCTTTGCCACAATAACAGATCAATAATTTGATTCATTAGTATATCAACATTCCTTCCACAACCTGTTGATTTTATAAGTTCAGCAACTTTTAGCCTCGACCCATCATATTGTTCCTATGCAGTCTCATTCCTGATACTGTACCAGCTCTACTTGACATGCCAGAATTCAAGTGGAACTCATATATAAACAGTTATTAAAGATGCTGGGAAAATGGTTGAGTCAGTCTATCACTCCCAGAAGAATCAGGCTCTTTCTGCTCAAAAGAGTCAGATTCGACCAAAAATGGTTTATTGCTGCCATATCTAGGCTGGAGCTGCTCAATTTACTTTCCAGCTTTGATGATAGAGTTTGTAGGAAGACTTATTTTTTTACTCTCCAACCACTTTCTTACAGATGCAACATTGCAAGCCTGTTGCAATTCTATCACTATTTTCTTGTTCACATGAAGTTCATTTATATTCCTGTTGTAGCATACCTACGGATGATAATGGGTATGTCTCCATTCACATAAATACAGTAGTAAATACTGTATGTTGGTCTGCAGTTGGAGATTCATTGTGGAATTCACTTGACTCACTTCTAGCAGTTTACTTCTATGTACTACTGGTGAATCTTATATGTGTTGTTCTTGTCCTAAGTATTATCATTCATTACCAGCCTTTGTGTGGTTATTCTATTCAGTAACCTTTCCTAGATTACAACAATTCCTTATCATATCATCATACTGTCACATCCATTGGCTTCTCACCATGCAGTTCCTTTGAAAGTATTGACTCTACACTGATAACTAAAGTCATGATATAGTTATATATAAAAGTAATGGTAACTGGTGTCACCAGACCTTGATATCATGAAAATAACTATTTTGGATTGATTTTGCACACTTGCTGGGCTGCTCATGGCAAGATGATATGACTTACTGGAAATAAGACATGATATGATATACCAAACAGATGAGACATTCCATTTTTGAAATAACTAGTAGAAAGTATTACCACCCACTTTTTACAGCATATTGACTGACTACAAGTGCTTAATAGCTGTGACTAGACATGTCTGATTAGAACTGCTTGTGGTAACAGACACAGGTTCAAATCATATAATTAAATCATTTGAAGGATGATGTACCAGGCATATATATCCAGCAGATCAGTTCAGCATTTCTTAGGTTCCTTGGGATATTGAAGCAGAAGAATCACAAAACCTCCTATAAACACCATGATAGCAGGTCAGTTCAGCATTCTTTAGCTTCCATGAGATATGGGAACAAATGATCCATCAGGGCGGCCCTGTTAACACAACAACATTGGATACAGTGCTCATCTGGGCTTGTGATATTTTTAAATGCAATAATGAACACGGGTCAAATTGTCATGGTTACAGTTCTTCTGGGCTGATAGTAATGTTTGTGTGTTGTGCAGACCTCCTAAGTCCACGAGCCCCAGTTGTTAACAAAGCATTGTGGTGATTCCATGAATGTGTTTGGAGAGGTTCTCATGTTATGGCTTGTGGCTGCTGCTGCTGCTGCTTCTATGTACTGCATTCCTTCAGAATATAAGTGATCATGGCTCTTTTTATTTCATGGGGCTCTTGGCAGTTTTTCTCCCTTCGCTAAGGACCCCGCCCCTCATATCACCATCTATCCACTCAAGCAACAGTTTACTTACATTTAATCTACATTTTTTGACTTGCCAATACTTCCATTATTGTTGCTCTTTTAAATCAAGAAATCAAGGTATCATCAAACAAAGGTTTGTAACTTCAAGACTTTTGAAAACCAACATTTTCAGAAAGACAATTAACTCTTGAAGTGTTTTAAAAGCCAGTCTTTTCAGGAGTTTTTAAATGCCAACTTGTCAGCAGTTTTGAAACTCAGTCAACAGGCAGAAACTAGCTTGTTCAAGAATTTGAAAAATCACATTTTCTTGAATTTTGAAAACATGACTTCTTTAAGAATTTTAAAAAGACAATCTTTTCAGAAGTATCCTAATACAGATACTTTGAGAGTTCTGAAAATAGACTTCTTCAGAAAAGGTAAAAGCTAACTTCTTCACCAATTTCACAAGCTAGACTTTTCACAAATTTTTATAACTTGGTTTCCAGGAATTTTAGAACAAGCTGTTTCAGGAGTTTAGAAAGTTATAATTAATAAAAGGTCCTTCATAAAACACCTTATAGCAAACTTGGTTTCTCAGAGCGAAAACATTCTAAATGTAGATGTTTCTATATGATATCAAAAATGACTTTTTCATCAGCTCCAGTGAAGAATGTTCTCTTATTCAGACAGCAGACATGATACTGTTTTATGTTAGTCATCTGAATTCCACTAACAATGCACTTGTACACTGTATTACTATTTTGAAGTATTAAACTGCAATGTTTTTGTCTACAAGATTGAGAACTTAATAATATTTGTAAAATAAACAAATGTCTTCCATGGAGACAAAACTTGATTAATTATTTTTTTTTTTATTATTTACTATAGGTACAAGATTACACTCTTCCAATAAACAGCAAAACGAGAATTCTATCACAAAGAAAGCAAGAGCAAATATTCCATTAATTCTGAACCTTACCAATTAATTTCCAGATTGGTAAATATCAGAAATAAATCCAAAAAAGAAGATCATTCTGGTTCCATGTTATGGATGTTTTTTTTTTTTTTATTCAATTAAAAACAATAGATAAAAGAAGAATAAAAAAAAACAACAGACTATTATAACTTGACCCAGAGACTTGGTACAGTTGAGTGGCAAGTCTTTGAGTGTTCTGGTAAGTTCTTCAATAATGGAACATGCCTGTTGAATTTTCCTGAATATTATTTCCCCTCTAGATTTATTACTTATGTGTTTTTTTTTTTCCGTCCAGTATTCTGCCACTTAATTGCTGCAGTTTGCTATGTCTTCTGTTGAAAATGAGAACAATGTATATTTTCTTATTTCTCTATCTTCTTTTGTGGTGGTGGTGGTGGGAGGGGGATTCTTTTTCAATAGAGTTGTTCTGTGTCAGGTGGACATATTGAACCCCATTAAAATGACTAGCCATGGGCAATGTAGAAAAAAAACAGGAGGAGGAGGAGAGAAAGGGGATGTTTAGAAATGCAGTGGGGTGTAAGAAGTAATGATTAAAGGAGGGTTAGATAAAGCAGACAAAGGAGAAAACAAACCAGGAAGAAAAAAGAAGGGAAAGAGAGAGAGAAGTCTAAAAGAAAAAGAGATGTTTGTTAAGAGGCAGTAAAGAGAAGATGATAAGAAAATAAAGAATAAGAGTGGATCAGATTAAAAGTTAAAACTGTTTAGAACTAGAAAATAATTCATACAAAAGAATGAAGCCATGAAGTTGAAATATATTTAAGTGTAGTTATTATAAACATCTAATTTACCCTGTACTTGTAAAATCAGCAAGGACATTGTGGGGCAGTTATAACTCTGAGTAAATTATTATAAACCCCCTCACATTTATATATACAAAAATACGTGTAAAATGAGAAACAGCAAGACATGGAAACAACAAAACAAGTTTTATTTATATCTGGTTGTTGTGCGGTATTGGAGACACAAGAGACAGCAATACTGGGTAAAATTGTGAGTTTGGAGTCAAATGTCGATGAGATATGGATCAGAATCTGGCAGAATTAGACGATAAACATTATGTAAAGGTTATACAGTCTTTCTTGTAAATTCTTTTTGTTTTATAGAGATTTGTAACGTGTATCCAGATAATTTAGTAAAAAAATACAAGAAGTGTCTGGGATTTCCTTACCTCAAATCTTTGTTGAGTATTAGGAGATAAATGTTACCATTATGGGCTAAAAAAGTAAAGGAGTTGAAATTTTAGTTGACACATGTTATGATGGCCTGTTCGTGTTGACTGCTTGTCTGATAGTGAGAATGTTACATGTTTATGTGTGTAGAAGTGAAAAGTGGAGTTGATTTTCATTGGTTTAGAATGAGTGGATTAATGATAATTATAAATATTATAATTATTTTTTGTCACTATAATTAATACCATAAATA
Source organism: Acanthosepion esculentum (assembly GCA_964036315.1). Lineage (NCBI taxonomy): Eukaryota > Metazoa > Mollusca > Cephalopoda > Sepiida > Sepiidae > Acanthosepion > Acanthosepion esculentum. Next base: position 27,454,131 of record OZ038485.1, on the reverse strand, counting down.
AAAAAAATTAGAAAAACAGAGCAAAACAATAGAAGAAGTGAACAATGTAAGGCAAGGCAATAAGACAACAGCAAAGTAAAGCATTTATTAGTGAAAAAGAAACACTTTTCATATGCAAATGGGATACACTCAAGTGGTTCTGACCTGACTTCAAGCCAAGAAAGAAAGAATGTGTGGATAAGACCAAGAACTGTTTATTTTTATTGACTAAGAAGAAATCCCAGCATGCATCTGTGGGGTATGTGTATAAATTTAGGGAGATTTTTAGCTGTCATTTCCACTGTGATTATAATCAACACAAGTCACCTCTTGTTACCCAATAATTGTAATCTGTTTATTTTTTAAAAGTAAAGAATCTCAAAGGAATAACAAAAACTGACTACTTGAGAAATTGCAAAGTCATATTTCTTTACCCCTTTTAATATCCAAACAGGTTTAGAAATGTTCATTAATGAGTAAGATATGTTTGTTTCTCATATGCACAACTTTACTATATGACTGTTATGAATATTCAAGAGTTGTCTCCACTTGTTTTGTTACTCTTTTCTTTGAGAGAGCTATTTCTGTTTACTGGAACTATAAAAGGACACTATATGTGAACCTATGGCAAATTAAAAGATAATAGCAAAGTAAAGCATTTATAAGACAGTAAAAAAATTTTCCTAAGAAGAAATCCCAGCATGCATCTGTAGGATTTGTGTATAAATTTGGGGCGGGGGGGGGGTGCTTTTAATAGTCATTCCTACTGCAATTAGCACCAACAAAATTCCCCCTCTTTATAATGTTACACAAAAATTGTACTCTTTACATTTGTTGAATAAGTGGGCCTTTTTAAGTAGAATTTATAAAATTCCTAATAACAACAATAGTAAAAAAAAAATAAGAACAGATGAAAATAATACAAGAAATAATGCAATGCAAAACAAGGCAACTTTAAGACAATAGCAAATTAAAGCTTTTATAAGGCAATAAAAAAGAAATACTTTTCATATGCAAAAGGGATACAGTTAAGTGATTATAGCCTTCTGATTTCAAGGTTAGAAAGAAAAAGTTGTTTGCTTAAGACCAAGAATTGTTCATTTTTATTGACTCAGAAGAAATCCCAGCATGCATCTGTAGGGTGTGTCTATAAATTTGGGGTGGAGAGATATTTGGCAGTCATTTCCAGATGATTGAAACCAAAAATTCTGATGATTGAATGGATATTATATATAATTACTAGCATAGAAAAAAACACTAGATGAGACGAAAAAAATCAAACAGAGAAATTTAAGTATCTGAGAAATGTTTTAATAGGGTACAGAATACACAGCACTGAAATCTAAAGGTAAATTGGAATAGTAAATATGCTTTCCAGAAATTAGACATAGTATTTAGAAACAAGAAAAATTTGTTAGAAACAAAGAAAAGAGTGCTGAACTGCTAAGTAATATCAATCTTCCTACTGGTTCTGAATGCTGGGCTAGATAATTTCCTTTGCAGATGAAGAGAAAACTTAAGGCAATAGAGATATGGTTATACAGAAGGATGCTGAGAATATCATGGCCAGAACAGGTTTGAAACAAGAAAAATGGAAAGCATAAGGACACATATACTTAGAATGAGAAAGTGTTAAAATTTATAGGACATGATGAGGAGAGAAGAGTTGGGAAATTTAACACTCACAGGGCATACCGAATGCAAAAGGGATGGAGGGGAGACAGTGAGCAATATACCTAATATGCTTGTGTATATTGATAACAGAACAGGGAGTGTGAGGTTATGGTAAAAAGACAAACATTAGAGTACACATTTACTCGGCCTAGAGGTATGACTGATATGACTGCGCTAAGTGGAATCAGCTGTATACAAATTCCTCCTGCATATTTTGCATTCATTTCACACTAATGCCCTTGGAAAAGTCAGGACTATCTCTTTGCTCCTCAGCTATGGGTTAAATAGCAATTAAGCTTGTATCTCTGTAGTGCATTGCAGTTCAGACCAGACACCAGGTTCATTCACAGGGTGTAGTTTCGTCCATTCAAATGCTTTCTGGCCAGATTGTCACCCATGAAATAAAACCATGAGCTGAGTGTAGCAGTACATAAATTTTATTCATTTGTAACTTTCTGCTGTAGATGAGTGAGGCAAAGATGAAACAGAGGTGAGAAGATAAACAGTCTAATGGGTGTGGCTTCTTTTTCGTGTTGTGGCAAGTGGACTATTGTTTTTTTTCTTTCTGCTCTCTGTTGGTCTCTTTGTTTTCGGCACTAGTGACCACTGTCTTATAGAGAACAGCATTCTTTATCTTGTCATCTTTGTCTAAAAAGTAATTTATCAACAACCCAAGTTCTGGTTTCATTCAGTGACCTTCTTTATTAGGATTGTTTGACATGGTTATTGTGAGATCCACTTCTCTTAGTTGATGATCATCAGAACATCAGATCATAGTTTCTTGGTCTTCTTATTAGATTCCTCTATGTTTGGATCTAGATTTACTGATATCAATTTGGATTCTCATTTATTACTGAACTCTAAATGTACTTTTTCATTTTTAAGGTCATGCATGTTATACCTTGGTATATTTCTTGGTTTATGTGGGTGGAAGCAAGCTATTTTGTTGGCAGTTGATGACAGTTTTATTTACAAGTAGTGTGTGATCAGGAGTTGTATACTCTAACATTTATCACAAATAGCTTAATTCATGAATATATAAGATGTTGAAGTCAATAATCTTTATTACTACATTATCTGGGTTATGCCATGTGGTGCAGCGTTTCATAAGATAATCAAAACATGTGTTAAGGTTGGATTAACTTTTTGAATAATAAAACTTTACCAAAAGTCCACCGCAAGGAAAGTTGGTTTCCTGTGCCGAGCCAGGAAATTTTTCTCCCCGGAATTGATCCTCCAAGTCTATAAATCGACCATTCGCCCTTGCATGGAGTATTGCTGCCATATATGGTCTGGAGCCCCTGCTGTTTGCCTCAGGGTTCTTGATAAGATCCAGAGACGGATATGCAATGTGATTGGCCCTGATCTGTCATCTCGTCTGCAGTCGCTCTCTCACAGACGCGATGTTGCCTCGCTCTGTCTTTTTTACAAATACTTTCACGGTAATTGCTCCGAGGAGCTGCTTTCGCTTGTCCCTAGGCCTCATGAATTTAAACGTCCTACGAGGCTGACATCCCGTTCCCACCCCTTCACCATTGAAACTGTTAGATGTAGACGTCTCTTCTACTCCAATAGCTTCATGTCTCGCACATCTTGCCTGTGGAACTCCCTTCCCTATTCCGGTTTCCCTGACAAATACAATCTCCAACTATTTAAGTGTAACATCAATCGACATCTCCAGCTGCCTTGATCTATCCACTTCCCTTCTCCACATCCTTTCACCTTTCATTCCTATCTGCTCTCGCTCCAAATCTTCTGTAACCCCCTTGCCTTGATCGATCCACTGTCTTTCTCTTTCTCCACATCCTCTCCTTTACCACTCCTATCTGCTCTTCCTCCAACCCTTCTATAACCCCTTGCGTGATAGTGGCCTCCAGGCTTGCTTGGAGTGATACGCTTAAAAAAAAAAAAAAAAAAAAAAAAAAAAAAAAATCCTCCATTGTTGTTTGAGGTGTACATTTTGAAGGGTGATGTCTTCTTACCAGCAAAGGATTAGTGATGTTTAAAAATAATTGAGGTAGGATTAACATTCCCATTAATAGACAATTTTATGTTTTTTCCTACTACATTTCTCTTTTTCCAAGACAGCATTTTTTCAGACGGGGCTAAAGCTGATATCGCTTGACTCTTTCAGCCAGGAACAACAATGTCAGCCACCATCAGTTTTTCTGAGTGATCTATGATACTCTCTATTATAATATCTGGTCATTTGTGCATTGCAATTCCAATTCAATGTTGTCTTTACTCCTTGTGGCCGAATGTGCAATGGAGTCACAATCAAGTTGATGAACCTCTTGCATACAGCAAACATCAACATTTGCTTCTTTGCATTTTTCTAAAAAGAGGTGCACCCTGACTGCACCCTTTCTTGCATTCTTCAAAAAAGAGATAGACCCTGATGGGACATTGATTTTTCCTATTTTCTATTTGAAAAGATTTTAAGTCTTGATTTTTTTAGTCAGTTTTCTAGGTTATGTGGCTGACTAAACCCTTCCTTACCAGTAGCAATTTTTTAAATCTGCACCTGATTTGGTGACCCAGGGACATTTCCCTTGGTAATCCACATGATGGATGAAGCGATATTTAATTATATTTTTATTTATTATCATAATGTCAAAAAAGTTGGTTTTATATCAGTTTCCATCTCTTAGATAACCATTAAAATTGATATTGAGGTTTATTTACATATTTAGTTTTATATTAGAGTTTGTTTTCTTTAAGATGAAGTGCTTTCACCAAGGCTGAAGATGTTCATCTCACTTATATATAAAGACATGTGTTTTGGGGATTGATAGTGTAGTGATATCCCATTGCCTTTTCTACAATGATTGTATGTTTTAGTTAAAGTTAAAAAGGCCATTTTTTTTTTCATTTATTCGTCTCCCCTTTATTTTGCTTTTTGCAGTGGAGAATGTTTGGCTTCCTAAGCAATATATTTTTTGGGTGGGAAGGCACAAAAAAGTGGAAAAATTTACATATTATAATAACAAAAATTTGAGTAGAAAATATAGTACGTAAGATTACAAGGTATACAAATACGCAAATTAAAAGTGTCAGATACCTTTCAAAACATCCTGGTCTCACGAGTTAAGAATTATCTGAGAAAATTACCCAAGAACAAAACTTGTTTCAAAATGCTTAATTTGAAACATGCCAGGACATTTATAGTTTCGGACTGGCCAATTTTTTCTCTTTTTTTACCTAACCTTTCTGGACTGGGCATGGGTTGGCTTCCTAACCCACCCTAAGCATCCTGGAACAATTTTTTTTATAGCATATTAGTGTCACTAGACTTCAAAAGTTTTTCTTAAAAAGTTAAATCTTTCTTGAAAAGTTAAATAACAATGTTTATTAAAAACAGTCACATCCATCTCCAAAAATAAAACTAATAAATATCAAGAAACTGCTATTTTGCTTGTCCCACGTTCCTTTGAGACTAACATAAATAAGAATTAAAACTTTATCAATGCTTAATAAAGTTATCTATTTAAATTTAAAAACATGAATACCACAATTAACATAAACACAGTGTCCTTTCGTATATATAGAGAATATGTTAGGCAGACTTACCCATCAAGTGGAGTGAAGTAGTGCCAGGCAACTTGTATCTTTAAACCCTTGGTAACTGGTACCATGGTGGCAGAGAGAATTCCTTGTGTGTTGCTTCGGAGCAGGTCCGGATCTCTTCTCCTTGTAGTCAGCTTTTCCCAAACCCACATGGTTTAATTAACCAATGAAAAACAGACTCATATCATATGACTTATCTCTATATATGGGAACAGATGAATTTTACTGCCCCAACACTGCTATTAGTCAGTACCAAATAATTTCAATTTTACTGATAAAAGTACCAGAGTGGGAAATGGTTCAACAGCATGCATATACATACATACCCATACACACACATATATATCATTTTTTAATTGTTTCATCCGAAGCAAGGCAACAATGCCACTAGTATACAAGGGGTTACAAGAACTAAAAGAGAATGAGAAAACTTTAGTGACATTAAAGAAACAGGGCTTAGGAAGACAGATTGAAGATCATAGGTAGCAAGGAAGAAGAAAATCAGAAAGGATTTCTACAGGTGAGAAGTGTGAGAAAAGAAACTATTAGAATAGAAGTGGAAGTTGTATCTAGTTAGTTCAACAGTAAAATGGTGAGACCTAGTTGCCAATCTAGTAGCATACTTAAATTCATGCAGTCAAGGCACCAAGGAAAAAAGCTCATCAGAAAACTCGCCATGAAAATATTTGTAGAAACGACAAAGGGAAGCCATGACACATTGGTAGGAAAGTGACTGAAGCTAAAATGCCTGGTTAGGATCCAATTACATTACAGATATACAGAAGGAGCACCAGACCAGATATGGCAGCAGTATTCAATAAACATAGAAATGGTAGATTTATAAATGTGCAAGATAGATTCTGACAAGAAATATTCTCTGATATGAAACAGTGAACCAACTTTCCTAGCAGTAGATGTAGCAATAAATTCAATATAGTCTCTCTAATCCATGTTAGTAGAAAAAGGTAAGCCCAAGAAGGTGTAGTGTATTGCGTTTCTGGAGTTTAGGATCAGCCATACTAAAAACAGGCAGAAAAGTCTCTCTATAGTGATTAAATGAAAGCTACCCACTGATTGGAGGTCTTTTTCAGGAGCAGTTGCCAGGTCAGATCTGTTGGATTTGCTTCTAAGACAGGAGTAAGTGGTTGTATCATCTGTATAAAACCCTAGTTGGGAACTGATGACATCAGGAAGGTCATAGATGAACATCAGAAAGAGCTTGATCCCAGGATAGAGCCCTTGGTATGAAATGATCTGGAAGCCATCCCATTCAACATAGCCTTCATGATTTGTTAGAAACAACTGGATAGATCCATATATATATATATATATATACATATATATATATAACAAACATATAATTAAATTCCTTATAGACTGTTTAAACATTCAAACTTATATCAAACATTATAATATTTATGAACTTTCAAAGTAAAGCAAAACAACAGCGCCTATTTCGGGCCTTTCATTCCAAAGAAAGTTAATGACACTTTCTCTCATAACTTCATTCTCTCTTTTTCTCTTTATGCCTCTTTCTCCTCTCCCCCTTCCATATCAATATATGACTTCCGTTAAGTTAACCGATTTAATGTGTCAATGTCTGGATTTCCTCAAACAATTTAAATTTGAAAGAATAGAAATGTTACATCTAACTCAATCCTTTCTCTCTCCCCCTCACTTCCTCACTTCGTTAATTTACATATACTTAGTACTGCCCATCATAAATGTGTAAATTTCTTTTCATTTTTTGTTTAGCCTTTTTACTTCGACCTTTGGAAGTAAAGTCTGATGATCCGCGATCCTTTAAAAGGGCAGTGGTGAAATAATTTATGACATGGAACCTTAAAGTGGTCTGTTTTTATTTAAATTATTAGCTCTGATTTACATTGAGCTCTCTGGATTTTATCCTCCTTGGGTCTACCCATACGGATTACCTAGTTTTTCATAAACTATATATATATATATATATATATATATATATATATATATATATATAATTTGCTTTTTAAATTTATATTGAAAAACTTACTCACTGTATATTAATTTATCTGTATTTGTTTTTAAATTTCCTGACTATGCAATTTTGTGGTGTAGGTCCACTTGTCACAGGTTGTATTTGGTAAATGTTCATTTTTTTCCTTTTTGTACTTGCTTTTTTTCATCTCTGTCACTGACACACATGTTGATGTTCACATGCATGTTTGCCAGTTCATTCATAAACCTAAGTTTTCCACAAGAGTATATTTTTAATAAATAAATGTAACAGACACTTGTATGTTCATGATCCTACATGTGTTCACAAGTTCACTCATAAGCATATTGTGTCCACAAGAGTATATTTTTAATGTAATTGTTTTTCTATTTTCTATTTTATGTGTATTTTTTAATTATAATATATTTTTGTATTTCATAATTATTACTTATATATATATATATATATATATATGAATATAGTCTTAAAGTGTGCTATATTTATGGGATAAAGTGCTCAATATCAGAGATAGAGCATGTGTAAATATAAAAGTGAACATAGAAGTCAACACTTAGAGGCGACAGTCTGTTTCATGCTAGTCAGGCCACAATATTTATTACTGTAATATACAGCAAATACGGCACAAGGCCAAAAGGGGGATTGGGGAAAAGGAAGGTCATCACTTGTCTTAATCTTAAACTTAGCTAGTCCCGAGCACTGACCCAAACATACAAAACAATATTCCTTCCACCAAAACGCCACATTCATACTTACCTTTCATGCTACATCCACCAAAATACCTCATGGTCTCTATGAAAGTCCTAAATAACCCCATATGTACAATAAAGTCTGTGGGGGGCGAGAGTAAAAATTTTAAACAATAAATAATCCCCAATGAATATATACAATATGACTAAAATATATGTACAAGAAACTAAACAAAATTATGTTAGTAATAAAAACCCCCCACAAATCCTAAATGTGACAGTAAAATCAATTGACTGGGCGAAATCGACACGGGACTTTGACAGTATAAAATACACATTTATCCATCCCAACCACTCACACAAACACGCACTGATTCAGACTCAACCATACGAAAAAGCTCACACTCGAAACGAAAGGCGTCCCATATCCTCCAGAGAACTGAAATCACTGAGCGCCTAAAGAGGGAAGGGATGGGGAGTTAAACTAAAGGAAAAGAAAAGGGGGGCAGAAAAAAAGGGGGGCCAATGAGCAAACACACTCTAGCTAAGTTTTACAAAAATGAAAAACTAAAATACAAAAACCAAAACCCTAAACTATCCTAAATCCAGGGATGGGTTGCTCAAGTTCAACCCAGGCAAACAAAAATCCTGATGCCTAACCAGCATCAAAATGCCACTCAAGGTCAGCCCCTTTCACACGGCACAAACGCGCAAGACTCACCCACCTTTCGCCAAATTCAGATGATGTGAGTCGCCGCCTTTCCGTCCTAATCTTGACTTTAAGCTGATGCCTAAAGAACAAGATCAGTTCGGAAGAAGCAAACTTCTCGCCACCATAGAATTCCTTCTGACGCGTCGTCCAAATCACGACTCTCATAACGCCTAGTAAGCAACAGCACACATAATGCTCAGCCTTCGACATCTGAGGCACCACATTGCTACAAACAGAAACGACATCCAGGACAAAGGACTTTCTCCGCAGTACGCGAACCATGAGGCCTTCAACGAACTTGCACAACGGCACTACCACCGTGCACTGAAAGAAGGCGTGACCAATGGTCTCGACTTCCCCAACACAGTGGCGGCAGTCTGGAGAATTCTCCAAGCCTGCTGAACAAAGTCTTTTGCCAACCCAGAGGGCTCTACGAATCACCCGCCAGGTGAGTGATGCCTCATCGTTAGTGAGGCATTTCAACCCTGGCGCCCAAGGCCATATTGAGCGAGCCTGCTGCTTCGTAAGACCCAGCTCGCTAATCAAACCATCTTGAACGGACCCCCGAACTAGCACTTGATACAATGCCCTACGAGACAACGCCTGGACGTTGGAGAGGCCTTCCGACGCCCGTAAGAGGCATTTCAGAGCGCAACGACATTCGTGATAGAAGGAGCTTTCGGCTCGGGGTCTACGGTGGGCCTCCCCCTCGCACGAGTGCACACTTCTCAGGGACGGGAAATTTTTCCGGGCGTCTTCCTTCCAGAAGGCTCCCACCTCGTCCCGTTCGCGACACAATCGGTCTAGGAATGCAATGCGAAGCATATGTTGACGAATCTCAATGCTTGGCATACCCAGGCCGCCCTCAGCGGTATGAAGGCAACAGATCTCCCGAGATACCATAGGGGTCTTGCCTCCCCACAAGAAGGAGAACAAGAGCCTTACTAATAAAATTAGTGGGGCAAACGGAAGTGGAAGTACAGATAGTCGGTACACGAGGATTGGATATATGTGTGAAACACATACTTCCGCCCTTCCCTTCAGGGAAAGCCTCCTCCGAGACCACAGATTAACCGCGATCTCGGCCTTCTCTCGTACCTCCGACCAATTCATTTCCAACTGGAGATCCGGACCGAACCAGACGCCGAGAATCTTGATCGGCCCATCCGTCCAGAGGAAAGGTCCGGGAAGAGAAACTCCCTTCCACGCACCCAACCGCAAGCCAACAGACTTATCACGGTTGATCTTGGCCCCTGTCACCATCTCATAACCACTGACCTCTTTGCTGACTTCGTCAATCTTGGCTCTGCTCGACACAAGAACCGAAACGTCGTCAGCATAGGCAGAATACCTTGCTGAGGTGGTAGCCCCAGGCAGAGATATTCCACGCAGGACCGGATTCGCCTTTAACTTGCGAAGGAAAGGTTCCAACGCAAGAACGTAAAGCAAAGGCGAGAGCGGACAACCCTGACGAATAGAGAGAGACAATACGAAAGGCTTCGATCTTACTCCATTCACTTCCACCAGCGCACCGGGGGTCGCATACAAGAGTCGGATCCAGGAGCGAAAGTCGGCTCCGAAACCGGCCGACGAAAGGACAGCCTCCAGAAAACGATGATCAACCCTATCGAAGGCCTTGGACTGATCTAAATTGATCAGCGCGGCTTCACCGTCGACTTGTTCTAAGATCAAGCGTACCATATGCAGGTTATCCTGAATAGTCCTCGATTCACAGCACAAGTCTGCTCGGGGCCAATCAGACTAGACAGGACAAGCTGCAAATGGTTGGCTAAGATCTTCGCCAAAATCTTTAACTCAGCGTTTAGCATCGTTAAAGGGCGAAAGTTCCCTAACCCATCCCCACCGTTCTTGTCCTTACGCAGCAACTTGATCACACCCCTGGTGAAGCGTTGAGGTATAGACCCCTGCTTCATCCAGTGGTTGAAAATCAGTTCCAGCAAAGGAACAAAAACGGGCGACAGCCTCAAGTACACTTCGTAGGGCAGACCATCGAGTCCCGGAGACTTATCCAGGCCAACCTGCTTCAGCGCTTCCCAGATCTCAGACTCTGTTATGGGACCCTCGCACCCAGCCGCTTCAGCTGCCTCGAGGCAGGGAAAGTCAGCCAAATAGATATGTCGCCGAGACGCACTCCTACTCTCCTCTGCACGCAATTCAGCGGCCATATTCGTCGCCTCAGAGGACATTCTTTTTAACCTAGCCCTAACTACCAGAGCTTGATCCTTCTTGATAAGCAAGGAGGCCAACTCTGCCTTAGCTAAGGCTACATCCCCACTAACACGGGATTTCACGGCCCAATCGACTTTTTCTTCTAAAATCGGCAGCAAACGTTCTAATTTTAGATTTAAGGTTACCCCACCAGGCGTTCCCGTTGTATCATTAGTAGTCAGGCCACGAGTGCTGTTTTTCTCAGCTATTTATATACACGGGTAAGTGGTGCATTGTGGGTAGTCTATTTTGGCAGATATTTTACCGGAAGTCGTTTATTTGTTTATTTGTGTCAAATTATTTTGCTTGTTTTTATATAATTTGTTATTATTATTATATAATTTATTATTATTATTATATAATTTATTATTATTATATTATATTATATTTATTTATTATATTTATAGACTACCCATATATATGTGTGTGTGTCTGTGTGTGTGTGTATTTATGTTTGTTAAAATTTATGAAAATTATATTATATTGGGGTTTAAGTGACAAGCAGATATTTGTAAAAATGTCTACATTTACACATTAATTCATTTCTTTTGTTTAATAATTTGATTTGATTGTTAAAATTTATTATATATATAATTTTTCTTCTATACATAATTTACATGTTCTATTTTTAATATTATTTGGGGGTAATTTTTTATTATTTCCTATTTTGTTTTTTGTAGGGATATTTTTCTTTTTGAGTTCATATGTGTTTAGATAATGTATTATTCGCATATTTAATTTGAATGACATTTATTAATTGTTAAATCTTTCCTTAAATTTTGTTTCAGTACCTCCTATACAAATATTTTGTTCTGTGTTAATATTATTTGACACAGTTGCTTTATATATTACATTACTGAATAAACATTTATTATCAAATGGACATTTATTTTTATTTTGACAATTATAATTGTTGTTATTCTGATTTGTATTATTATAATTGTTGTTATTTTTGTTTATTATTTTTTATTATGTTTATTTATTATATTCTTCATATTATTCATACAACTGTAGCTGATTTTTATTGTATTCTTATTAATGATTTTTGATAGTTTACTATTTTTAGGAAAGTGTTTATCAATTAATTTAAAGAATAATAATCCTATTTTTGGTTTTATTATATTAGATAAGGTGGGTTCAACCAAATTATATTTCTTTTATTTTTGTATGTATTGTTTGTAGTTATATATTCTAATTTATTCAAATATCCATTTTTCTTAATGCTAATTCATATATTTTTTGTTTTCATTACATATTTTTACATTGCTATAATTAGTAGCAATTCTTTTATTAATAGATATTGGTATAAATTTAAATACATTAGGTGGGTGAATTGAATTTTTGTTTATGTATATAAGATTATTATTTGTTTTGTTATATAGTTTATATGTATTGTTATTTAAATTAAATGTAATATCTAGAAAATTTATTATTTTTAAATTAGAGGTTGTGTCTATTATAAATCCTAATTTTAAAAATATTTCTGTTATTTGTTTTCTTATTTTTTCTATTTTTCTACCATTGCAATTTCTTATAATTATTAGGCCATCATCTTTATATAAACCTATATTTTTTTATTAATTATATCTGATAAATTGTGTATAATGTATATTCCTATTAGTTTGCATACTCCTGCTCCATAATAACTACCCATTATTATGTCAAAGTTATAGTTATTGTGCTTTTTTAACCATATTTTATTGTTGTAGTATAAGAGTGATTTGCTACAATATTTAATTATACGTAATTCTTCTTCTTGAATGTTTATCTGTTGTGTAGCTAAATTTAACCCTTTAATATATTCTCAGTAATTGAAGGATAAAAATCTTTTATGTCTACTTGTATAAAAGTGCAGTTATTTTTGTTTCTAATATTTTTGTTGAATCAATTGATAGTTTCTTTTATATTTTTCCATTGATTTATATTTAATATTTTATTAAATTTGAACATATTTTTTTCTATTATTTGTTTGATAATCTTTTCTATATTACTTTTCGTAGCATTTAATAATCTACATGTAGGTTTATTTAGAAAATTATCTGCATGATCTTTTACTTTAATAAATGTTTCTACTTTGATTAACTGTTTTTTTGGCGTTTTTTAAAGTTTATCACCCCAAGCAAGGCTGGAAGCCACTAGCACGCAAGGGATTACAGAAGGGTTGGAGGAAGAGCAGATAGGAGTGGTAAAGGAGAGGATGTGGAGAAAGATAGTGGATCAATCGAGCTGTGCTGGGTGGAAATAGTAGGAATTCAGTGTTGAAGATCAATTTAAAAAACAACACATTTTTGCCATTTTCGAATAGGGTAAGGCTGAGTCTTGGTTTATGCTGTTTTATATAAAGTTCTTCACTTATCTTCAGATGTCTTTTAAAAATAGATATTCTTAGAATGACAATGTTTTCTACCAGAATTTTTCTTATGGGTGTCGTTAGTTGTGTATGGGGGTTCAAGTGCTTTCTTACAGGGCTGAGATTGTTTGAGCAGTGGAATTGATAAACTACATCAGTGGTCTGAAGTTTGGATTTGATAGGCATGTTGTTATTGTTAATTATGAGGCTGGCAGTTTTTAAATCTAAGTTTTAATTTAAATTTTCAGTTTTTAAGCTTAAGTTTTACACATTTGTTTGGGTTAACAATAGGTGAAATGTATTGTTTATGATGTATAAATTACACACACACATATATATATATATATGAAAAATTTCTCAAAGTTAACCTGTAGAAAAAGGGAATATTTATAAAGGTAAAAGACAATAGGAAAATGGTAATATTAGCCGATGCGTTTTGTCCAATATGGACTATTTCAAGGCAAAAATGAAATGAATTTATTAAAACAAAATAACTATTAATAACGAAACAAAATGTCCTTAGCAACTGGAAGAATTTAGAAAACGCTATTATATTCATACTTTCAACTGAAAATTATGTCACATACTGTCATGTGTGGAAATATTGTTTTTATTGCTGTGTTGACGGATTTAACCATTTTCTTTTGCTTTCTTGATACAGTTGTGTACGTTTGGATGAAATGCATTGGCTAATAACAGAGTTTTCCTATTGTCTTTTACCTTTATATATATATATATATATATATATATATATATATATATATATATATATATATATAGAGAGAGAGAGAGAGAGAGAGAGAGAGAGAGAGAGAGAGAGAGAGAGAGTAACCAAAAAAATCCTTACCATTTTTACATCATGTGGGAGAAAGTGATCACTAATATGAAAATGAGTGTGTCATGTACCCGGAAAGCAGTGGTGGTGGGGGCACCACTTTTGACCAATGCAGGTGCAGTGTGTACACGTGTCAGTCAAAGCTTAAGCAGTGAGGAAATATGGCAGTGTTGAACTAGCTTGTTCAAGATTGTCTGCTTCACGACTTTTAGATGGGCTTTCACCCCAGCCACATCAAGTTGCAGAATGCATAAAGCTTTTGGGGATAATGCTGTCAGTGAATGCACTGCTAGTCACTGGTTCCAGAAGATCAGGTTGGAAGATCTCTCCTTTTGTGATGAGCCCCACAGTGGCCAGCCACAAGTCCTGGATAATGAGGCCCTGCTGGTGGTCATAGAGGAGGACATCAGCCAAACCAGTGGTGAGCTTGCTAAACACTTCCAGATTTCTGATTAAACAGTCAAAAGTCACCTGCACCACATAGAAAAGGCATACAAGTTCAACAAGTGGGTAACTCATACACTGTCAGAACTCAACAAACAAAACCGTGGCAGCCTGTCTCTCATTGCTTTCTTAATACCACAGTGTACCCTTATTTGATCAAGTGCTCACCAGTGACAAAAAGTAGATCCTGTGTGACTTTTTCAAGTATGCAAGACACTGGCTGTCACTATGGGAACCTGTGCCCCCACACCACAAGACCACCTCTATACCCTGACAAGATCATGCTCTCTATTTGGTCAATTAGTTAACAAGTGATGCACTATACTACCAATGGGCTAAAGTATCACAGTGGAACTCAAAGCACTTGGAATGTGTGCAACAGGCACTGAAACAGAAAGAGTCAGCATTAGTTTATCACAGGGTTGTACTGTACCTCTATGACAATGGCAGGCCTCATGTGGCATTTATGATACGGCAACTTGACCGTGCCATCCACCTTACTCCCTAGATTTTGCAGATTACCACCTCTTTCATTCTCTGAAAAATCAGCTTCATGAGAAATCCTTTGCAAATGAGACAGATTCATAGCAGGCACACATAGACTTCTTTACCTCCAAGACATCTGATTCTAACTGCCAGGGTATTATGCAGCTGGAGGCATATAGGGAAACGATTCTGGATACTGATGGGAATTACTTTGAGGACTAACGATATGTCATATTTTCTGTATACTAAAAAACAACTTAGCTAATGCACTAGTCATACATAGAAATAAATTCAACCACAATTTAGATTTTAGGAATGCTACACTCATAAAAAAAGAAAATAGCTCACTCAGAAGGAAAATCCGCGATTGCGCCGCCATTGAATATTACCCAAATATTAATCTACACCCAGGCTTTTTCCCTATTTCACCTTTCTTAACAAAATTACTACTCTCCCAAACATATGGGCACAACAGTATCAATGAATCAAAAGAAAATGGTTGAATCCGTCAACACAGCAATAAAAACAATATCTCCACACGTGACAGTAATTGACATAATTTTCAGTTAACAGTATGAAAATAGCGTTCTCTAAATTCTTCCAGTTGCTAAGGACATTTTGTTTTGTTATTATTAGTTACTTTGTTTAATAAATTCATTTCGTTTTTTTGCCTTGAAATTGTCCACATTGGACGAAACGGATTGGCAACTATTACAGTTTTCCTTATCGTCTTTTACATTTATAAATACTATTTTTATAATAATAAAAAAATGTCAAGGACTTTGGTTACCTTACATATATATATATATATATATATAGTGTATTTTGAGCAATGATTTTTTTTATTCATACAAGTTTCATTAAAGTTCAATGACAGTTCTTTAAGTAATTTTTATTTTTTGATATTTCAGATCATTTTCAGAGTTTCCAGTACATATTTAAATATAAATTTTTCAATGTCTGAGTAATTTTGGCTATTGTTAGTAATTATCAAATATTGATCTTCACATCATGTTATATATATATATATATATATATATATATATATATATCTGTATGTATGCCAAATGTATTTGTATATGTTTTGTCTGTAATGTTTGTAACTATCGCCCTTGTTTCTTTGCTCTGACAATCTTACACTGTTCACAAATGTTTACAAAACCTAAAAGTATAAAGACTAATTCTGAAATAGTACAGCAATAATGATTAGAAAAAAAACAGAATTAAAGACTCACATGTGAAAACCTATTAATAAAAATCAAAACTAAAAATATACTGTCTGGATAAACTAGTGAGACTGATTGCTGAGCAAAGTAAAGCCTACAAAAGGGTTGCTTTAAAAGTAATGTACCCTATTTTATTTTGTTGGCCTTTGATGTCAAAAAGTGAATGTTAGTAGAAGTTGAATTCATATGTTTTTTGCTATATTACTTGTAACCTAGAAAAGGTTACCGTATGAGAAATAACCAAAACAGAGGTTGGAAATGAAATAGTAATCTTTATAACATCAACAAAATACTATACTTGCCAGTGGCATGAAGTAGGTAAACCACTGTTAGTGGTAGACTACTTAGACAGAATATTACTTCCACTTACAATAGTGTCCAACATATTTATGAGGATTGGGACATACCAATTAGTGTTCATAGGTACATAGGTATATAACATCACTAATATCAGGTGACAAAATATCATTTAAATATAAAAGTGATTATGATGCAGAAATGTATCATTGAATTTGACAATGTGAAAATTGTTTTCATCCATTGAAATTCATGGATGCTTGTTGAATATTTACAGAAACCTAATAGTGGATATGAGCACAGTTAAATGGTGAATAATGTGTTTCAGTAGTGGAAGCATTAATATGCATGTCTAGCCATGTTCAAACCCATGAAAGATGGACAACAGCGAAAAGAGACTTGTTTCCTGTATATGTTGCAGATTCCAGAGAAATAAACAGGAGACAATAGTTTTATATTATTCGGACTATTGTCCTCATCTTTGTCGCCATATTTATTACAATGTTTCGGCCGTTGTACGCTCTTGCCTACTTCAGGTGGTTAGAATGCCAAACTGAACCCTTTATTTTGCTCACTGGGGTAGACTGTTCTAGTTCCATGTGCCATGCCTAAAGGATGTCAGTTATCAGTTATCTCCTGTTAATTCCACTCTTTAAAATTAACAGGCAATAGCTGATAACTGACATCCATTAGACATGGTACATGGAACTAGAACGGTCTACCCCAGTGAGCAAAATAAAGGGTTCAATTTGACATTCAAACCACCTGAAGAAGGCCGGAGCTTACAATGTCTGAAATATAATAAATATGGCAACAAAGATGAGGACAATAGTCCAAATAATGTAAATAGTGTACATAATACCTCATCTCAAAAATATAGACAGATACTGATAATAGTTTTATTAATATCATTATATATATATATATATATATATATATATATAAACAAAAAAATAAAAATGCTCTTTGCTAAAATTACAGAGCATAATATCAGGTTTTCATCTAACCAATCAGTACTTGCTCTAGAGCAGAGGTTGATTTTTCCTTTTTTTAGAAAATCAACATTGCATTCAATGTGAAAGCTGAGGTTTCATATGCTAAGTACTGACACCAAAAATCATATTCATAGCTTTACCAATTTTTGAGCATTTAGTTTTAAAGATCCTCTGAAAAAATATACAGAAATACCTAATTTCCACAGCTTTTTGTTTACAAACTGACTTGAAAATTTTACTATTTCAAGAATAAATTCTGTTGATATATTTTGTATTAGATGCATTGAATGGAAAATAAATTCAAACCAGAATTCTAATTATGAATCCCTAAAAGCAAAATATGCAATTTTTTTTACTGTATTTCATAAATAAAAACTGTGTAAAAAAATTGTAAAAGATTACAAAAAAGGCTATTCAATGAATAAAATTTGTTCGATCATTTGATAGAACATAATTAATAAAAACAAAAAACAGATAAAAGTGTATGTAACACCATAATACTGTTGGGTACAAATTATAAGACAAAATGTTTTAAATTTGCATTGTTTATTGAAAATTGCACTAAAAATACTGCACTGTATAATATATTACATCATAATATAGCTACATTGTTTGTTATAACTTCCCTTTGAAGGATTTATTTGATGGCACAATGATTTAGTAATAATGTGCTTATGCCATGCATCTTGTCCGTATACAATTTGTAAAGCTTCACTACATTATAAATTCCATAAGGCTTTCACTGATCACTAGAACGAAATTCCAGTGCTATGATTTTGAACCTAAACCTAATCTTTTAAATGCTTTTTCTCAAAAAACAGTAAGAATTTAGAAAAAAA
>OZ038485.1:27428319-27430819 GCA_964036315.1 Acanthosepion esculentum | reverse complement strand
GTAGAAAAGACAGAGGGAAGCGATGGTACATCTGTGAGAATGCGACTGTAAATGAGATGCCAGATCAGGGCAAATCACGTTGCATATCTGTCTCTGGATTTTGTCGAGGACCTTAAGATGAACAGCAGGGGCTCCAGACCATATATGGCAGTAGTATTCAATGCAAGGGTGAATGGTTGATTTATAGATTTGAAGGATGGACTCAGCCGAGAAAAACTTTCTGGCATGACACAGAGAACCAAATTTCCTTGCGGTAGATGAAGCTATTGATTCAATGTATTTGTTTCATCTCAGGTCAGCAGACATTGTGATACCAAGTATTCGCAGAGCAGTGCTCTTGTGGAGTTGAGCATCAGGCATTCTAATGGGAAGCAGGGAGGTGGGTAAAAGAGTGCAGTTTTGTTTTTGAGGCATTAAAGTTAACCAGCGATTTCTTGCCTCAGTCAACAACAGACTGGAGGTCCTCTTCGAGACCAACGGCCAGGTTAGTTTTGTCAGTAATGCCAGATTTGCTATTGAAACAGGAGTAAATGATATTGTCATCTGCAAAAATGCCTCCTTGGGAACTGATGACATCAGGAATATCATTAATGAAGATCAGAAACAGTGTAGGGCCCAGGATAGAGCCTTGGGGAACACCTGCATTCGTTAGAAAGGAACTGGAGGAGAATCCATTAAGGATGACCTTCATTACATGATTTGACAGGAATGATTGTATTAAGTCGAATAATCGTCCTGAAATTTCATATCCTTGAAGCTTAAACAGAAGGCCGGCATGCCAAACCCTATCAAATTCTTTAGAGATATCTAGAGCCACAACAGGAGTTTCTCTGTTATTGTGAATATATATATATATATATATATATATATATATATATATATATATGTATAAATTCAAATTCTTTTTCACATACCTTTTTTTTTCTGTTTTTTTAAGCATTTCACCCCAAGCAAGGTAGGAGTGCCATAACATGCAAGGGGTTACAGAGAGTGAAAATAAAAGTAAAGAGGAGTGTTTGAGGAAAGGGTATAGCAAAAGAGGGGGATCAAGATCAAGGCATCAGAAGTTGTCGCTTGACATTGCATTTAAATTTTTGAAGATTATAGTTATCAGGGAAGCAAGTAAGATGAAGGGAGTTCAGCTGTTGGAGTAGAAAAGGCAATTACATTTAACTTGTTTTGACAGGGTGGGACCAAGAGGCCAACCTAGTAGCATGCTTAAATTCATGCAATTGGGGCACCAGTGAAAATGGCTCATCAGAGCAGTTGCCATGAAAATATATGTAGAAAAGACAGCGGAAAGCCACATCACATCTGTGAGAAAGTGACTGCAGAGAAGATGTCAGATCAAGACTTATCACATTGCATACCCATCTACGGATTTTGTCGAGAACCTTGAAATGAACAGCTGGGACACCAGACTATGTATGGCAACAGTATTAAATGCAAGGATGAATGGTACATTTGTAGATTTGAAGGATTGACTCAGAGGAAAAAAAATCTTCTGACACGAGACAGAGAACCAGCTTTCCTTATTGTAGATTTAGCTATTGATTCAATGTAGTTGTTCCACCTCAGGTCAGTGGAAAATGTGAGACCACTAAGGTGCAGGGAGATGCTCTTGTGAAGTTGAGCATCAGCCATGCTGATAGGAAGTGGGAGGTTTCTTTATGGTGGGCGAATGAGAGCAGTTTAATTTGGAAGGCATAAAAGTTTATAGAATGGAGGTCCTTTTCAAGACCAACGACCAGGTTAACTTTGTCAGGAATGTCGGATTTACTATTGAGACAGGAGTAAATGGTAGTGTCATCTGTGTATGCCTACTTGAGAACTCATGACATCAAGGATCTATGTGTCTCTATATATATATCGAATTTATAAATGTATATATATATACATATATATCACGTGTTTATATATATTTGTATGAAAGTATCATTTTTGTGCATATATATAAATATATATAATAGCTGGTCACTTGTATTCGAGGATACTAATCTACTAGGGCAGCTAGCCAATCCCTATTGCAGATTCTCACTCAGGCACATTTGTGTTTGTCCAACACTCACAAAGCCAACATGTGTTTTATACTGCAACTATGGTGAGCAGACCTTAGTTACAGTTTCTGGGAGAGAATGTGTTATCTAGCATGATCAACAATCTGTACAACATCAGGATACTCAAACCTTTGGTCATTATGACTTGTGACCTTGTGCTAGCACAGCTATCGATGTATACCAAGTGTTCTGTCTACCCAATTTCACTCACAAGGCTTGGGTCAACCTGTGGTATGGTTTTCAGGCACTTTCCAAAGGTGCTGCATGCTGGGTTGTCTCCCTCCAGACTGATAATGTCAGAAAGTCTCCTTTCTGACAAACGATGGTGAGATTCAAACCCGAGTCTCATGGTCAGAAAGTGAATGTTCTAACCACTTGGCCATGCACCCATATATATATATATATATATATATATATATATATATATATATATATATATATAC
>OZ038485.1:27415819-27420819 GCA_964036315.1 Acanthosepion esculentum | reverse complement strand
ATTTGTCTCACAATGACATCGGGGTGGTTAGAACTAGCATTAATATAATTGGAGGTTTCATTCTCTTTATAGTTAGGTTTAAAGGTTTTATCATTAAGGTTAAGGGTGATGTCTAGGTAATCAACTATTTTAAGGTTAGAAGAAATCTCATCTTAAACACTTAATTTAAAGGCCCTAATGATTTTCTTTTGTAACTTTACCGTTAGCAGACTATTACTATTGGGAATGAAGATGTCCATCATCTCTATATAAACCCACTAGTTCTGGATCTATGATTCTACTAATTATATCTAAATATATAAAAACATACTAAATCAGCAACCTGGGCTGAATCATATGTTCCCATTGGGACATCAAAATTGTCGTTAAGGCACTTAGTCCAGGTGGAATTATTCAGTGTTAACCATGGTTTTCTAGCAGTTAAAATGATATTAGTTTCATCATCGATTATTTCCATATAGTTTTTTGCAAATTTAATACTATTAACCAAGAGATCTCTGGAAATAGAGGAATAAAAATCTGTCATATCAAACTTAATATATGTCGCTGTATCCTGATTACTCATATTGGCAAACCATTTGATAGTATCTGACGAATCCTTCCAAAGATTAGAATAGGTTGTAATTTGTAGTTCATCAGTTTTGTGACTATATCTTTTTAGATTAGACCTAGTTCAGTTTTAGTTGGATTTATTAGTCTATCAGCAAAGTTAGGTATACACATGTGTGTATGTATATATATATATGTGTGTGTGTGTGTGTATATTGATGTAATAGGGAAGAACAGATTGATGATCCAAAGTTCTTTCATATTTTTGTTTTTATTTTTTTTAAACTGCTCAATACAGAAGTAGAGCTTAAAATTATAATTATTTTTAAAAAAATATGATTCCATCGCGACACAGAAATGACTATGTTTCAAAACTGGTCCACAAGTGCTAAAGTTTAATTCCAATATTAAACCTTAACTTTAGATGGCCTTTTCATTCCCAAGCAATGTTTGGAATAACTAATAACTAATCGAGGAAATGTTTTACTCATTTATAGTTTGGAAATGGAGTTGTAATGTGGGATTTGTTTTTCATTATCAAGTGGTCTCTGCTTTGTTGAAAGTAGGAATGTTTATTATATGTCAATTTTTGTTATATATTTTTAGGTTAGACCTAGTTCAGTTTTAGTTGGGTTTATTACTCTAGACTGTGTACTACTCGCAAAGTTAAGTTTATGGTCCTTAAATAAAATGTAAATTATTAGCTATCTTGGTAGTCTTGGTGTCAGTCTTGGATATCCTACTGTTATATCTATCTAATTTATATGTGTCTGTTATTTTGTCCATGAAAATTTTATGGTAGTGTGAAAGGTATGCTCTGTTATAATAAATACATTTAGCTTTCTTTATGGATCAGATTGAATATTTGATATTACTAGGATTCACCTGGATTATATACCAAATGATCTATTAACTGTACTATATATATATATATTTATATATATATACACACACATACACATATATATATATATACACACATACATATGTACATATATATACATACATACATATGTACATATATATACATACATATACATATATATACATACATATACATATATATACATACATACATATGTACATATATATACATACATATACATATATATACATACATACATATGTACATATATATACATACATATACATATATATACATACATATACATATATATACATACATATACATATATATACATACATATACATATATATACATACATATACATATATATATATGTGTAATTTGGCAGCAACTTTTCTTTTAAACATGTTGTGTTGAATGTCAAAGACAACATAGTCCTGTATATTCTCTTTTGAAAATATGAGAAAATTCAAAAGAGTATATGCAGGACTATGTTGTCTTTGACATTCAACACAACACAACATATACATATATATATATATATATATATATATATATATATACACACACACACACATATAGATATATGTATGCATGTGTGTGTGTATTAGAATATGTTGAAATGTTCTGTGTGACCTAATTCTCAAAATCTAACCAAACATCATTCTTTTGAATCCTGTCTTGTTTGACCTGAGAACATTTCAGTACCCTCCTCTGCTATCTGTCACTTGAATAGTTTATCTTAGTACAATCTCTACACTAGAAAACCCAAATATCAAAGAATTTTACATTGCTAGCACCATGAATTCTTTCAAGGAATGTTGGGGGGGACATATGCAATCTTTTAATAGCAGTAATTATAAGTACTAGACTTCATTATCCAAGTATTTTTGGAGTCTAAAAGAAAAGAATAAAACACCTACTGGTAAATGGAAATTAATCAAGAGAACCCAAACATGTAACTCCCTATATGCACCTTGTTATCTATGTCTTAACGAAAAATTTGAAATAATTAGATTTAAAAATAAGAGCCATCTCTTAAATCAAAGATATGAACTAACCATTAACTGTAAACACTGCTATAAATTTAACTTACTATACTTTCAACAATAATGATATGTCACAGTAAGTTTAGTAGGTTATTACTTTTATTACCTGATGGTCCTCCTGTTGATGTGGTGTGTGTTGGGTAACGTGTACTGCGTTGTTCATGTGTGTGTGTGATATATATATATATATATATATATATATATATATATATATATATACTTATTTTTTTTTATAAAAAGAAAGTAGGAAAAAAGGAGGAGAAAAAGAGTGAAGGGAAATATATATATATGTATATATATGTCCGTGTGTGTGTATGTATGTATATATATATTTCTATTTGCGTGTGCTTCTGTATGGATGTATATATTTAAGTGTATGTATGTAGGGTTATATATATATATATATATATATATATATATATATGGTTGAATGTGTATGTGTACATACGAATATATCTGTACTTTTAGTTATATGTGTGTTTATATATATATATATATACATATATATATATATGTGTGTGTGTTGACACCTATCATATTTGTCCTTGTTTGTGCATATGGGTGGGTATGTTAATTTCGGTATGTGTCTATATATATATATATATATATATATATATATATATATATATATATATATATATATATATATATATATGTGTGTGTATGTGTATGTACTTATATATATATGTATATGTGGATATGTATATATGCCTATATATGTATATTTGGATGTATGTGCGTATGTCTTCGTATATGTATATATATGTATATCTTAGTGCCTTGGACTGTATCATCAATACTAACTAAAATCTATTTTTGTTTGATAATGGTTTTATAATTGCTTATAGACTTAATAAGCAACAATTGTGTTTCATTACATTTTATTATTGTATGGACTTTACCGTCCTTTATCATCACTAAGATAATATTGTTCGAATATGTGTAGGTTTATGTATGTATATGCCTATTTATGTGTGTGTATATATATATATATATGTGTGTGTGTGTATATATATATATGTGTGTGTGTGTGTGCGTTTAAGTTTGTATGTGTTTTTTATATATATGCGTTTGTTTGCATATATGTATATTTATGTGTTTCTGTATATATATATATATATATATATAATTGGTTTGTTTACTTTTTTATGTTGCTGTGTGGGTTGATATATTTATGCTTGCTTCTGTATGTGTATATATAGATATATATGTGTATATGTGTGTATGCATGTATATATATATATGTGTGTGTATATGTTTGTCTGTAGGAAGGCTTTTCTGTGTTTCTGTCTGTAGTGAAGAATGTGTGTACACATATATCTGTATGTAGTTTTCATTTTCTTTCACCTACTGCTATATTTTTGTACTTGTGTATGTGCACTAGTGCATATATAGGTATATATGAAATATATTTTTGTATATATTTGTGCGTTTGGAGTTTTTGTTTTTATATATTAGACGGTGTTATTTTTATGCATATATATAATTATTTTTCTGTCCACGTCTGTTTTACTGTCCTTTCTTTCCCTAATGTTTGTTTTTCTGTTCTGCAAAAGTTGAATTTTATCTATTCTACCATTTTTATCTATGTATATTTGCCCATATAAGTTATATTTTAATAAGTGGTTAGATTTTGTTTAATAACACTTTCAAACTTGGATATTTTTTGGTAGGTGTATCGGGTTATTCATTGTCAATGTATGTGTGTGTATGTAGTGTCTTTATCAGTGTCTGCGTGTATGGTCACTTGTGTGTACCTTTCATTGTGTATGTATGTTGTGTGTGTTTTTTTTAAAGAGTCATGGAGATATTTCCTGTCTCGTCACTTTTTTGTGTGTGTATATATCTAAATATATCTGCGTGTTTATGTATTATAATCTGATTGTGTATGTATTGTCTTTTGCAAGATGTCATCCTCCCCTTCCTCTGTTTATGTTTCAAATGTATCTATGTTGTCATGAAGTACAGAGCAACAGTTGATCTTATTCCAACTTAATTTCAATAAAAACAAAATAAGTAGAAAAATATATGTATTTTTTTCTTTTTTCCTCAGTAATTTTATAATTTCAAACTTAATATAGATTAAATTTAAATTTTAAAATAGGTAATTTTTAATTTGTAATTTCAAATTTTATCGTATAATTAAATATTTATTGGTTAGAATAAATTCTATTTTAGTTTAACCCCAACATTAAAGCATTAAATAATTATTATACACCTTAGTTCGTTGTCAAGTTTTTTGAATTCTTGTATACTTGTATTTTGATTGGTGATTCTAGCTTATGAAACAGCATTTCCATTAGCAAGGGGTGTTTGATTGATTTGAACCTTTTAAAACCCTTTATTCTGCATTCAACATCATCACTTGATAAGATACCAGAAGGGTTGAAACAAAATGGCTATTTTTGTAGTGATTTTATAACATATTTATGTTATAATTTTTGAATAAATAATTATATTTGCTATACTCTGTATTGAGCACTCTTTTAAGAATAGTATTTGTTGGTTATTGGAATTTATTCTGTATGCACCAA
>OZ038485.1:27365819-27405819 GCA_964036315.1 Acanthosepion esculentum | reverse complement strand
AAACAAAAAGTTTTCAAAACATCCTGCAACATATTTTACCTACTTTAGCATCCAAAATGTTTTCTCACACTTATTTGAATGTTATCTGTTACTTCATTACACGTGGTACATATCCAATCAAAATATCCTACTGCATCTCACTAACTTTTACACACTTTAACTTCAAGAATGTTTGTCACACATATTTGAATATTATCTTGTTATTTCATTACATGTGACACATACCTAACCAATCAGAAATAACCAAACACAACACACCTCTCTTTGCTTTTTATCATTTTTTATCATTTCTATCTTGATCTCTGATGAAGCTTTAATAATGTGAAATATGTTAGATTAAGATCCGTTTCCTACTTGTTCTATATACACACATATATATATATATATATATATTCATACATGTTTCATTAAATAATATAGACAAGTGTTGTCTATATATTTTATGTAAATTCTTTTCATATCGTCTGATAAGCTTAATAACATTATCATTAAACGAAGAAAGAAAATCACAATATTGATACATATTTTTTAATCCTATCTAAGCTTTCGGCTTGCATAAGCCATTATCAAAGATGACAATTACAGTTCAATATATTAAGCAATACACAGATGAGAAATTGATGATAGTCTGTTTTTGTTTACATGGATGATTTCCAAGCAACGATAAACAGGTGCATATAAAATGCTGGAAGCGAAAATTGCACCGCAGCTCATGACGTCACACATGACCACGCGAAAGTGAATTCAAGAAGTATTAAGTATGGGAAGCCCTTGGTATAAACCAGTTGCTTCTGTTACCAATTATAGGCATTTAAAGAAACATGCATGAATGAAAAAATGCTGCCTAAATACACACAATATATATATATATATATATGTATACATTAATATATTTTATAGTTATACGTTATTTATATAGACAAATATATAAGTAAATGCTCTGTTTATAATAAACAGTATTAACAACATTTACTGGCCTGAATGTCCGAGAAATTTTCAGAGAAAATATGTGTCCTCCGACAGGAATTGAACCTGTATCCTACATGGAACTGTCATATAGCCTGACATGCTATACCAGTTTAGCAACAGAGGAGTGTCTGGTTAGCAAAATTTATTTTACTACTTTAAAACTACAATTTTCCATGATTTCCCTCGAATATCCATATCTGTTCAAAGTGTATCTAAACATAAACAAATAATGAACACACTACAAAATGGACAAAGCCTGACAATTATTTTTATATACGTTATTGTTATATGTTATTTATATAGACACAAATACTTAAGTAAATGCTCTGTTTGATGTCATTTGTTTACATTTAGATACATTTTTAGCAGATATGAATGTTTGAGGAAAATCATAGAAAATTGTAGTTTAAAACCAGTAACCAGATGCCCTTCAGTAGCTAAGCTGGTATAGCACGTCAGGCTATATGACAGTTCTGTGTAAGATACAGGTTCGATTCTTTTAGGAAGACATATTTTCTCTGAAAATTTCTCTGACGTTCAGGCAAATAAATGACAAAGTGCAAGGACTTCATTGGACTAAAGTAATGTTTTTATTGATAGAATTCTATATCTGTAACAGGGGAGGGCTTTAAAAATGCGTGGTCTTTTTTAAGAAAAATATCAATTTGAAGTTTCAACATTTCCACATCTTCAGTGCTTCAGAAAAAAGTCTGATCACTTGATAATGTCAAATTGGCAGCTGATCTCAGAAGTAACTTCAAGTCTCCTATTAACTGAGTCAAGGAATGACTTGTTAATTTTAACACACCAAACTGCTTCTCATTAACCATTGAAGAAACCCCTTTCTGCCTTCTATCAGTATGGCTGATTCTAACCAACAGTTTTATTACACCTTATCGGATTAATGTTCTCAACTGAAGTGAAAAAATTATATTGAATCAATTGCTAGGTCTACTGCTAGGAATGTTTGTTCACTGGGTATATAAGCAGACAGTTTTTCTCTCTAGAATATATCTTACATATTTATAAGTCTACCATTTCCACAGAATATTATTGGTCCTGATATGACATCCCAGCTTCAGTCACTTTTGCACTGCTGTAATGTAGCTTGTGCCTTTTCTATAAATACGTTCTTGGTAATTGTTCAGATGAGCTTTGCTCTATGTTAACCAAGACATTAGGAATTTAAGTGCTTTTTATTAGATTAGTGGCCAGTTCTCATCATTTTATAGTTGAATTGGCAAGATGTAACCATAATTTCTTAGCTAACAGTTTCTTCTATTGCACTTCTCACCTGTGGAACTCTCTTCTGGCTTCTTGATTTCCAGTCAACTTTGATTTTCAAAAATTTAGATGCAATGTCAATTGTTATCTACTGTCTCCTTGCTTTCACTTTGTTTATTGTTCTTGCTCATTAAGAATGTTTTTCTTATTATTATTCTTTCAAAAACAGTAACTCCTTGTATCTTAGTGGCTTCATTGCCTTGCTTGGGGTGAAATTATATGTATATATAATGAACATTTCTTTCTTTAGATGTATAAATATTTCCTATTTCCTTTCATTCTGCCAGATTCTGATCTATATTTGATCCCAATTCATATATATATATATATATATATATATATATATATATATTTTTTTTACAGCAAAAAAAAAAAAATTACCTCAGCATAAAGATAGTCTATTTCAAGCTGTTCTGTGTGCAGTTATCATCAGCCCCTAAGTGCCTGTCTCGGAGCATTGTTTTAAATTTTCCAATGGACTGATTACCTGTACTATATATATATATATATATATATATATATATATATTTATTTAAAGACATTTATGATATGCTATACGTTCTTTTTTTATAGATACAAGTATTTAAGCAAATTTTAAGCATATCATAAATGTCTTTAAATAAATTGTCGGACTTTGTCCAATTCAAATATATATATATATATATATATATATATATATATATATTGAAATAAGAAATTGGACAGCCAATATCGAATTTCAGTCAAATTTATTGCATTCACTTATGTACAAATGTCCTTGGAAACGGCCCATCTCTTTATCTACCCTAGCTATAGATTAAATAGTAAGACTCTTTAGCCTTGTTTGGCAAGCAGTCCAGGAGAAGGACAACTCTGAATTTCAAACCTGAGAAGGCTCATTTGGAAACCTTATGACACATTATGCACTCAGTTTTCAGTTCTTCCTAAAAATGTGGTTGGTTCTGTACAACCCCTAACCACTATAATCAAAATCATATCTACAGGTCATCATGCTGTTTGGTTGGAAGAACTGAACTGCTGCACCCAATTAAACTTAAAATGACTGAAGCGTCCATTACTATAATATTTGTATATGTGTGTGTTAAAGTGCTATAAATTTAGCATCAAAAGGATTTTGCTTAATTTTAGATTCATTTCAATAGGCTTCCTTTGACTTATAACTTATTTATTGTGCTGTGTCCCTTTAGGACGTGGGGAATCATGGCTCTCCACATTTTCCTGTACTTTGTAGCTCTTAGTAATGTTCATCCTTTTACTATTCATCCCACTCCCTGTTTTGCCATCTATTTACGCAAGCTTGTTAAGTAGCTTCCTCACTGTTTCCCTCTGTTCATTTTGCCTTCAATATGTCATGTGAGTACCAAATTTTCTAACCCTTCTTTCCTTTTTTCTGATTCTATGCATAAGTGTCCTTTCTGTTTCCATTTTCCTTAAAACTTCATTAATATTCACATGAACCATCCATGATAATCTCAGCACCGTCCACAAAACTACATCTCTGTTGCCTGAAGTCATCCTTTCATCTGTGAACATTCACTGACATATTGAATGATTGATACGATGTGGCAATTCAAATATTTTCCCTTTGTTCCTGACAGATTTTTCCTGTTTAGTGTCTGGAAGGCATCATTTCCCAGATATTTAAACTTCTGTGCTTGTTTGATTTTCACGTCTCCAACTGGAAGCTTGCATCTTATGTTTAAACACTTGCTTGTAGATAGTTGAAACTTCTCGGGCACATAATGAGGAAAGAGGGCTTGAAAAATCTGATACTCACAGGTCAGATTGAAGGCAAACAGAGACAGGAAAGAATAATGCATAATATACATCGTGAGCTTGAGTAAAGGGATGGCAGAACAGGAATAATGAAAGACCAAAATTTATTAAGAGCTACAGGGGACAGGAATTTGTGGAGAGCCATGATCGCCAACACACCAAGTGATCTTCAGACTTTAGTCTCAAGATTACTTGAGACATTGAAAAAGCCTACAGTATTGTTCCTACCTTCACAATATCTATCTATCTATCTATCTAGGTACCTTCTGCTTTGTGAGCAAAAACAAAGTATTAGAGAAAATGGAAACAAAAAAGAAACTCATCCTTAACATCAGGAAGAGATAGTTGAAACTTCTCGGGCACATAATGAGGAAAGAGGACTTAAAAAATCTGATACTCACAGGTCAGATTGAAGGCAAACAGAGACAGGAAAGAATAATGCATAATATACATCGTGAGCTTGAGTAAAGGGATGGCAGAACAGGAATAATGAAAGACCAAAATTTATTAAGAGCTACAGGGGACAGGAATTTGTGGAGAGCCATGATCGCCAACACACCAAATGATCTTCAGACTTTAGTCTCAAGATTACTTGAGATATTGAGAAAGCCTACAGTATTGTTCCTACCTTCACAATATCTATCTCGGTACTCTCTGCTTTGTGGTGGGGATGGGCAACAATTTTTTTTTTCAACATAATCTTATATCATATATACTTAATTCAGTAGTGATTATTAATCATATAGAGCAAACATTATACAATGAAACTTTCAGATCAAAATTTACCTCATAACTACATGGAAGCTATAGACTTATTGATCCATATATGTGTGTGCTTTATAGCTTCCAGTTTTGAGCTTTGGTAACCAACTATCACTTACTGATCATTATCCAAATGTATTGGACTCAATATGTTCACATCACCTTTTTTACTTATTTCAATATGTCTTATCTATGCCAGTGAATGGTAATAATAATATTAGCTGTTTCCTTACAAGGAAACATTCAGCATTCATTTACTGAGCACATTTTACTACTGTTGGTTGAAATTTATAAATTTTTCTCTTAAAACAATTTGTCTCTTTCTTGTATTATTCAAATTAATGTTGTTGTCCCATGTGGGTGGCTTCATCCTTCTAGATGTTCTTGGGATAATCTCACATGCTTCAGCTAATGATGATGTGATAAAATTATTACATATCTCTATATTTTGATCTAGATTTACAGATGTCAATTTACGAAATTCTAAAAGTACACTTGCATTTTTAAGGGCTTGGATGCTATACCTCAGTATATTTCTTGGTTTATGTGGGTGGAATCAAGCTATTTTGTTGGCTGGTGTTGTCAGTTTAGCTACAAGTAATCTGTGATCTGATTCAGAGTAGGAGTTGCATATTCTAACATCTGTCACAAACTGCCTTAACCACAAGTCTAAGATGTTGAAGTTAATAATCTTTTTCTGGACATTATCTAACCATGTGTTGCTGTTTTTCATGGGATGGTCAAACCATGTATTAAAAATGGAGTAACTTTTTGAGTAACAATTTTTAGCAAGAGTTCTCCATTGTTGTTTGAGGCTTCTGTTTCAAAGGATGATATCTTCTTACTGTCAAAGGAGCAGTGACATAGGTCGCGTTATGTGAGGCCTACTAAGGAGGTCCTCATAGCCTTTCTTTCAGACATCTAACATTGTTCATACTTGTCTAATATTTTCACTTCATTCCACAGGGGCTAATGACTACTCTTCCCTTTTACTATGATACATGATCAGCCATGCCTGATTTCATTGTCTCACCCCTCACTACAGTTTTTCAATCTTTCTCCAGTCTTACTTAGAAGGTAAAATTAGTAAATTATTGTGCAACAAAATATCTTTAAAAAGGACATTATGAAAAGGCTCTCAAAAAAAGTCATTTAAGAAATATGTTACCTTATTTAACCCTCATAAGTAGTAGCAAAACACCTGAAGTGGGATATAGGTGTAGAAATAGAAGAAGAAAAATTATTTGGTTCAACCCCTGCCTTCTGCAACCTGTCAAATATTAATATAGAACAGCACTTTCGAAAACTAATAAACACTTCCACAAAAACAATTCTCTAAGTAAAACTTCAATAGGAAATCGATCATAATTAAGTACTCCTGCACTAACAGCATGTATCAAATCCCATAATTCTCCCATAATAATTATGTCTCATGTAAATTCTATGGGAAAAAACAATCTAGCAGACCCTACGCCCACATAACTGTAGAAATAGAGAAAACTGCCCAGTCAAGGACAAATGCAGCTCCACTAAGGTAATATACCAGGCAACCATTGCCCCCAAAGAAAATATGACAAATTATAATGTTTACATTGGAATTTCTGTGGGAGAACTGAAACAGAGAATTTATACCCATAGCACTCATTTACCAATCCCAAATTAAAATTTCAAACAGCCCTTTCAAAGAAAATTTGGGAATCGAAGGAAAAGGGTCTAAACCCACAGATAGATTGGAAAATTATAGGTTTCAAACATACTCCAAATAGTATTAGATATAGGTGTAGTCTATGTTTAGAGGAAAAAATTAGAGTAATAAAATACAATGATCAATGCAAACTATTATATCAAAGGAGTGAGCTAGTATTAAAATGTAGACATAGAAGCAGATTCAAACTTATATAAGAATATAGATCTTATTACTTACTAACTACCAAAGAACAACAACCCCCTGCCCCCTACTAATACAACTCCCTCTGATTAAATTTTTACTTTAATAACTTCTTCTTAAAGAATTTTGGGTACAGCTCAGTATTCCTAATAACATAACCAAACTATAATGGTGTAAATGGATGATATGCTTACATATATACATGTATACATATATGTGTATGTATGTGTGTATGGGTTAATATATGTATGCATATGTAGGTATGTATGTGTGTTGTATGACATGATTTATTCCATTGTGTGTTTTTGGTATTACTTACAGGTTTTTGGGAATCTATTATTTAGATAATTTATTCTAACTTTAAACTATCTTATTTTTAAATACACCATCACTTAATAATACAATCCACTAGCAGGAACCTAAATTCATTTACATACAACTAAAGGCTTTGGCCACAAATAAACTCCCATTCCAGCCCATCTCCTTGTCACTAACCAGACTCCTTATCAAAAGGAGGTGTCCTCTTAAGTAGCCCGTACATTCTCAACAACTGCTATCTAAACTAAATTCAAGATCCCTATTCCGAGACAAGCATATGACAGTGCTGGTCTGAAATAGACTATACCCACATGGGGTAATTTTGAATTTTCTTCTGTATAAAATAATATATGTATATATATGTATATAATTTCTATATATATATATATATATTATATATGTGCAGTACTTATTGAAAGGTGGTCAATATCAGTGATAGAGCTAACATATTCAGTTGTATGGATATAAGTATGTAACCCTTGGTATCACACTTTTGCGATCATCAGTCAAAAAAGTGTTACAAACTTATATATATATATATATATATATATATAGATAGATAGATAGATAGATAGATATTTTTATTGGAAAATTTGGTTAAATTAATGAATCTATTATAATTTATATATATATTATCTGAAATATCCTGCATTTTAATAGTGTGAATATTTATATGAATATTTTTATATTAGTTTTCTAAATTTAAATAATGAGACACTATATATATATATATATATATATATATATATATATATATATATATATATATATATGTATGTATGTATGTAAAATATATGTAAAATCTTCAAAAATTTAAATGCAACATCAACTGCCATTCTCCTTTTTCTTGAATCCCATTTATCTTTTGTCCTTTCCTCAATCCTCCCTATACTCAGTCTTTTCTCTAAGTTTCATTCCATGTAACCCCTACATACTAGTGGCATTTCTGCCTTCCTTAAGGTGAAATGATTACAATATATTTATAAATATATATATATATATATATATATTTATATATATATATGTATGTGTGTGTGGATGGATGGATAATTAAAATAATCAAGACTTCCCTTTTAAAATTACAACATCACTTTTGCAATGAAAAAAAAACATCCATTCTCTTTGACATCCAACATTTATACATCTTTTCATTTTGCTTTGTTATCTGACTGGTCTGGGAAGTCACTTCTGTGCCTCAGGATTTGATTGGTGGAATCCTGGTTTCAAACTTAAAAGCAAGGATTCAAAATATCTTGAATCAGTTGGTAAGGTCTTTGTGAGGATCCTGTTGAATAGGCTAATAGACAATATATGCCCTCTAGTTATTCCAGAAGCACTGGGTGGTTTTAGAGTGGGTAGGGGTACTATGGATTTCTCAATAAGAAAGATTTCTCAGGAGAAATTCATTGAACAGTGAGTACCCTTGTGCCAAGTTTTTGTGGATTTGACCAAGGCTTTTGGCATCATAAATTGTGCTGTCTTGTAGAGGATTCTTGGTAAGATTAGTTGCCCTCCCACTTTTGTCAACTGTGAAATGGCTACATACTGATATGATGGTTTTTCAATGGCTCACTTTCAGATAAGATTGCAGTGGACAATGGGCTAAAGTCAGGTGACATTCTTTCACCAGCACTTTTCTCAATCTACTTTGCCATGCTCTTACAAGGACTGTGAGATTTACAACATCAGGAAGAGTATTCAATCTCAAGTAAGACAAATGTACATATACTGGCTGTAACAGCAAAACTGTACAAACTATATAACATCAAAACTATCCAGTTGTTATATTAAGCTCTGAACTGTTCTATCTTTGAAATGATTAAAGATATCTTACTGGAAGTATCCAAGGTTTTTATAACACTATTGGACTTTACTTTGAGTAATAAGAATGTATAATTACTCTCCGAGCATAACAAAAGAATCATGATGGAATTGATCATAAATGAAAACGATATGTTCATCATTAATTAATCATAGATAAGGATCAGAAGCTCATGAAAGAAATAAAGTTCAAATGTATATATTATTCCAGGATCATTTTCCAATTTATTCAACATGACATTCACCCTAACTTTATAACTTTCTGTCCTGGAATAACAAAGTCCCTCACATGTTTCACATATGATTTCATTTCCAAGTCTTTTTTTCACTGCTCTTTAGACTATCATAGCTGAAATTCCTCTCTCTTACATGTCAAACACCTTATGAATTGAGTTGGATCTTTTCTAATTGATCTCTTTAGCTCTAAGTTGAAATGATGATACCTCTTCTTGTTACTTCCTATTCCAGTTTTCCTTTTTACTGTTCCCTCTCTTTTAAATGTATTCACCATTCTCTTCATGGTTCTTGAATGGACTTTGAAGATGGAAGCCAGAGTATGAATGTTGGTACCATTACTGAAAGCCTGAATGATCTTTTTTTTCTGACCATTGCTCATTTGGGAAGACAGTGGGTCTGACACAAAACAATTTTAACCTGTCCTCTTTTTAGTTGAGTAACTTAAAATGTTTTCAGTGGTTCTTACGTCTTAACTGAAAACCTGGAAAAAAGAAACTCAATTAGTTTATTGTTTTTTTTAGATATTAAACATTGTGTGGGATGGACAATTTTTCTGTTACACTCGGTATATATATATATATATATATATATATATATATATATATATATATATATTGTATGAGTTACACAGATACTACATAAATCCTCAACAAAAGGAACATATACTACATTCTGATCCTAGCCAGAAAGCAATACTTTTTTTGAGTACATGCAAATTTAATTCGATCTTGAATGAAAATGTTGATCAGGACATATATAACCCTGCCATTTTTGACAGGTACAATGCTTTTATGTATATATATATATATATACAGAGAGAGAGATATTAATAGATAGTTATAAATATACACATATATATTCATATCCACCTCTGTGTGTGTGTGTGTGTGTATTATATATATATATATATATATATATATATATATATATATATATGGTTGTGGTGGTGGGCAACATCCAGTTGTAAAAACTAAGCAGATATAGGTATCTTGGTATAGATGCCTTAAGCTTCTCAATGAAAGACATAAGAAGGCAGGTTAAAGGTTCTCCACCATTTTGCATTTTGTAAGGAATCCCAGCAATGTCAAAGTTCAAAGTGCCAAACCTTTTCTTCCTGTTTCCTCTCTCCTTCCAATTTTTTTTTTCTTCTTACAATTTCAAAAGAATAACTTAAGGCACCAACATTCTTTTATTTTTTTATCTTATCTTTCCCATTTGTTGTCATCAGTCTCATTGCTGCATTCCTCCCAGTCCATGTTTTTCTCTCAGACAATAAAGAAAACTGTCTTGTGGCATTGGGTCTAATTCATAGGAAAAGAAACTTTGATTGAAATGGGTGCAATATGAAGTTGTTCTATATGTTCAGTGGTGAGTCGAAGAGAAACTGCCTTCAGCAAACCCACGGTTGCTCTTCATTCTTTCAGGTTCATTCAATTTCTTTCTTTCCTTCCTGCCTCTTCTTTCATTTATTCTTCTTCTTCATGCATATATCACTTTCTTCATTTCCTTTTCTATTTAATATTTCTCCTTCCACTTCTTTTCATTCCTTCCTTAATTCTCTTTATGTCAAGTTTTTCTCCTTTGTATTTTATTTTCACTTTTACTTTCTTTCCAAACCGGTCATTTCTTTCTTGCTGATATTGACTAAACTTCATTTTGACACAAGGCCATAATAATGAAGCACCTCTTTATTATCAATCACATGGAGTATTACTGCTGTATCTGAGGCCAGTGAGACCCAGTTCTCACTGGCCAGCTTTAACAGAGTTTGAAAGTAATTTTCCACCCTGCAACCCTTTACCTACAGATGAAACATTGCTAGATTTTGATTACTCTATCACTATGGTTAAGGCTCACATGAGCTACATTCCTTAGTCCCTCCAGTTCAGACCTTTACAGTTAGAACCTGCCATGCTGCATGCACATCATCATCATCTTCGTAATAATAATAATAATAATACCCTTTGTATTCATTTGCTAAGGAGGAATCCCACTCAAACAGCTTCTTCTGTACACTTTGTAAAATACTTCCGAGCCGATGCTTTCCTGACACTACAATCTCTTCAAGTCTAGGGTCAACCAATATCTATCCTACAAATCCTCATAATTTGTACATCTTCTGCCTTCATTATGCCCCCCTCCTAGCAACAATCATATTCAGTAAACCTCTACCTTCAGTGGCTCTTGGATCTTGGGTGAACAATTGTAAGAAAAACAAAATTGGTCTGTGTGTATTCCTCCCTACCTGGAGTTGCCCAAGGTAAAAATGTAGCAAACCCAAAGAAGTAAATCAAACTGTTAAGGCACAAATAACAGCCTGCATTTTTAGAATTTTTGCCTTCTCTTCTTGAAATTGAACAATGATTGTCAAAAGTACTCAAAATGTAACACATAATCTCAGCCAGTGCCTTTACAAATTTCAACCGATGTTAAATGACTTAATTAACATCAGAAAAAATTCTAAAAGGCTTTACAGTTATTCCATTCTATTTTTTTAAAAATGGATAAATATATGTATTAGACAGTAATATGCGTTTTGGGAGAACCAACTGTATTGACAAATGTCTCACCCTCACTAGTCATAACAGGTAATAAATTTGGTTTTTTCGTCCTGGGTATGACGATAAACTACATCCGCGTCCTGGGTAAGACGATAAACTACGTCCAACAGCAAGGCCTCTGATCAGGAGGTTTTGATGAATGTGGAACCACCTCTTAATTGCTGGTGTTCCCAGGTCAACCCTGACCCGGGATGGTAGCACCTGCTAGGGTCCCAGCTATGGGCAAATAGTTCACACCCAAACTTGTGTAAGAAATAGGTTTTAATACCAGAAATACTTTGTAATAAAAAAATTATTACCAGCAATAATTTTTGAAAGAAAAATTATTATCAGCAATACTTAAAAAAAAAATACCAGCAATACAGTTATACATTCTTTGAAAAACATATGACCAGCTATCGATTTCTTCAAGGAAAAATATTCCCAGAAATAGAGTTTTGAAGAAAAACACATTACCAGCAATAAAAATTTTGTCGGCATTGAATAACCCATTGAGGTTGATATGCCGTAAAACAAAATAAACCAAACCAAAATTTGGTTTTTGGACAACAGTGGCAGAGTACACAGTGTAATAATGAATAAATTTCTTCACTCCATTAATAAATGGATTGAAAGTATATTTACATCCCATAATGTTATTAGAGTTAAAGCAAAGGAATAATGCTCAGGATATATATATCTATTATATGTATTGTAACCTAGGGAAGTTTACTGAATAGAATAATCAAATGAAGGTTGGCAATGAATGATAATACTTAGAACAAGAACAACATATATAAGATTCACCAGTTGTACGTAGAAGTAGTTAACTGCTAGAAGTGAGTCAAGTGAATTCCACTATGAATCTTCAACTCTAGAACATGTACAGTATTCACTATTGTATTTATGGAAATGAAGGAATACCCAATATTGTCCATAGGTATGCTACAACAATATATATAGTGTTTGTGGTCAAGGAGTCATAACTGACTGGCAAGGACAAAATTTGTAGTTTCATTTTAGAGAAACATCGTTGGAATATGAACCCATACTGAGGTCATTGGTTGAGAGCAATCTATGGCAAAGTACTTGAGAAACTACCATATGCAAACATATTGCTTGTAAATTCTTGTAATTCTATAATATATACCATCAATGGTCTCTGTTATCATCTCTAAATGTATTGCTTTGAATATCTCAAAGACATTTGATAGGGTTTGGTATATTAGTCTTCTTCACAAGTTCAGAGCTCATGGTATTTCTGGACAAATCTTTTTCTTATCAAATCATGAAATGAAAATTGTCTTGAATGGCCACTCTTCTAAATCTTATCATTAATGTAGGTGCTCCCAATGCTTGAAACGTAAACCTACTTTGTTTCTAATTTTTATCAACAATCTTCCTAATGTCATCAGTTCTTGGCTCAGTATCTGTGCTGATGTCAACACTGTTTACTCCTGTTTGAATGGTAAGTCTGATCTGTTTGATAATGTCAAATTGGTAGATGATCTCAAAAATGACCTACAGTCTGCTGTTAACTGCAGCAAGGCATGGCTTGTTAATTTTAATGGCCCCAAAATAAAACCACTCTCTGTTAATCATCTGAGAGATCCCTTTCTGCCTCCCATCAGTATGGCTGATGCTAGCCTCTAGGAGAGTAAGTCATTGCGCCTTCATAGACTAACATTCTCGGCAGAAATGAAATGGAAAGATTATATTGAATTGTTAGGTCAGCTGCTAAGAATGTTGTTTCACTGTGATGTGCATCTGCCATTCATCATATATTGCATATTGTTGCTACATCTAGTTTGGTGCCACTGCTATGTATTTAGCAATTCTTGATAACATCAAAAGAATAGGCAATGTTATCAGTCCTGACCTTACATATCAACTTTAGTGATTTTCCTACCACTGTAACATAATTTTTATGCGCCATTTCTATAAATATTTTTATGGCGATTA
Organism: Acanthosepion esculentum; assembly: GCA_964036315.1. Taxonomy (NCBI): domain Eukaryota; kingdom Metazoa; phylum Mollusca; class Cephalopoda; order Sepiida; family Sepiidae; genus Acanthosepion; species Acanthosepion esculentum. The sequence goes on along the minus strand of OZ038485.1, from coordinate 27,392,262 downwards.
TTCTGATGAGCTTTCCTTATTTCAATTTTATGAATGTAAGTGCAGTACTAGATTGGCTGCTAGGTCTCATCATTTTACAGTTGAGATTGCTATATATTACCACAGGTTCGATGCTAACAGTTTCTTTTCTCACACATCTCACTTGTGGATCTCCCTTCTGGCTTTTGGGTTTCCTGTGAACATTCTCAAAATCCTTGAAAATTTAAATGCAGTGTTGTTATCTTCTGTCTTCAGAAATCCTCTTCATTCTCACTCCATAATGTGCTTTCTCATATTCTTTTACACTAACCCCTAGAATCTTAGTGGCTTTATCGCCATGCTTGGGGTAAAAGGGTAGGCAAAGTCAGAAAGCTAGGTGTTTGGGTTCCATATACTTTTAGCAAAAAGATTAAAACAGATCATTGATTAACAAAAATGGAAATTATTTATGACTCAACTTGATATATATGTATGGTCATTAACCCTAGCATAGTGTGACACAAAGATATTAGTATGAGGCAGATGTGCTGAGACACTGTTTTACCACAACATATAATAGTGTATAAACCAACAGTAAGATTGAAACAATAATAATGAAAATGTTTCATCTAAAACAACAATGGTAAGTAAAACTAGTGATAATAATAACTAAAAATACTTTGTCTAAAGAACTAAAGGTTTGTCTATGAACAGTCTTAGCTCATTGGTAGACATATAATACTGATGTTACAAAATCCAGAGATGAATATGCAATGTGATAGGTCCTGATCTGGCATCTAGTCTACAGTTGCTTTCTCACAGACATGCCATGGCTTCCCTTTGTCTCTTCTACAAGTATTTTCATGGCAACTGTTCTGAACAGCTACTTTTGCTGGTTCCCAGACAGCATGAATTTAAGCGAGCTACTAGGCTGGGATCTAGGTTCCACCCTTTCACTGTCAAAATGGTTAAATGTGACCATCTCTTCTACTCAAACAGCTAATTCTCTCAGATTTCCCGACTGTGGAACTCCCTTCCCCTTGCTTGCTTCCACAATGACTATAATCTTCAAATATTCAAATGTAATGTCAATCGATATCCGACACCTTGAGCTTGTTCCCTGACCTTCCCGGTATCCTTTCCTCAAACACGCCTCTTTGCTCTTGTTCTCAATCCTCTGTAACCCCTTGTGTGCTAGTGGCACTCCCACCTTGCTTGGGGCAAATTGCTTTAAAAAAAAAAATCACAGTTTACAGAAACACCTCCAAGAATCAAGATGTTCAGAGACGGGTAACTGATCTCTCTGTTAACCTCACGCAAACAATTCAATCAGTAAAAAAAATACTCCTAAAATGAACCGGGTGTCATTTTATCATCATTGACTGGAACCTGAGCTTTCTTGCATCACAATGAATGATTGCATGCTCAATGATGCCTAATGTAAAACAAGAATACGTCTTCTCACCAGACTTATTTAATCTTTATAGTGAAGCAATTCTAATAGAATCAGAAGTCTTACCAGGATTCATTACTGGTGGCCACAATCTTAACAACATTAGATATGCAGATGCACACAGCGTTGATAGCAGATATATATGTATAGTCATTAATTAAGTCTAGCCTAGTTTGACACAAGGTCATTAGTATGGAGCAGATGTGCTGAGACACTGTTTTTACTACAACATATAATAGGAAATATGCTTCATCTAAAAATCAACAATAAGATTGAAACAAATTAATAATAATGAAAATGTTTCATCTAACTAAAAACAACAGTAAGTAAAACTAGTAATACTAATACCTAAAAATACTTTGTCTAAAGAATTAAAGGTTTGTCTATGAACAGTATTAGCTCATTAGTAAGGTATATATGCTGATGATACCAGTTTACAGAAACACCTCTAAATATCTATTGGCACTCAAGTTCACACCCTCAATTCGATAAAATATCAATGACAATAAACTACATTTGTGTCCCGGGTAAGAAGTTAAACTATGTCCAACAGCAAAGCCTCTGATCAGGAGGTTTTGAGGAGTGTGGAAACTGGTAACTGATCTCTCTGTTGACCTCGCGCAAACAATTCAATGAGTAAAAAAACTGGTTTGTAACATTCAATACCCCTAAAATGAACCGGGTGTCATTTTATCATCATTGATCGGAACCTGAGCTTTTTCGTGTCACAATGAATAGTTACACTCTCAATGATGCCCACTGTAAAACAAGAATCTCTTCTCACCAGCCTTATTCAGTATAGTGAAGCAATTCTAAGAAAATTAGAAGTCTTACCAGGATTCATTATTGGTGGCCACAATCTTAACAACATGTACACTGTGTCATTAGAAGGTATAGAAAGAAGACTATTTTAAGACATTTTTATGTTTATACATTCTTTTTTATAGATACAAATATTTAAGTAAATGCTCTGTTTTATAATAAACAGTATTAAACAACATTTACCGGCCTGAATGTTCGAGAAATTGTATCTATAAAAAAGAATGTATAAACATAAAAATGTCTTAAAATAATTGTCGGACTTTGTCCATTTCATAATGTGTGACGTCAATTGTTTACATTTGGATATGCTTTGAGCAGATATGAATGTACGAGAGAAAATCATGGAAGATTGTAGTTGAAAAACAGTAAAATCAACATTGCTAACCAAACGTGCCTCTGTGGCAAAATTGGTAAAAGCACGTCAGGCTATATGATGGTTCCGTATAGGATACAGGTTCAATTCCATTTGGAGGACGCATATTTTCTATGACAATTTCTTGGACATTCAGGCCGGTAAATGTTGTTAATACTGTTTATTATGAAAAGAGCATTTACTTAAATATTTGTATCTATAAAAAGAATGTATAAACATAAAAATGTCTTAAAATAATTGTCGAACTTTGTCCATTCCATAAAGAAAACTATAGAAAGAATTCAAGGAAAGTGACAAGAAAGGACTGTAAAACAGAATGTACAGTTGTCAGCAAAAGAGGCCAATGAGTTAATTACAAATTGGAGATATCAAAATTAAACAAGTACAAAACTTTAAATATCTAGGAAGTATTTTTTAACAGAGGATGGAAAGTGTGATGTCAAGATCCAAAGCTACATTGTGATAGCAAAGGTTGCCTTCTGAGAGGTAAGTAAAGTATTAATAAACAGGAAATTTTCTTTAGGAACAAAGAAAAGAATACTGAACTGTTATGTAATATCGATCCTCCTATATGGCTGTGAATGCTGGACAATTTTCTTGCAGATGGACGAAAGACAACAGAAATGTGGTTCAACAGAAGGAAGCTGAAAATACCATGGAATTGACATGTGAGCAATGACGAAGCTTTAGATAATATGGAAACAAAAAGGATACTTATACAGAGCATTGGAAAGAGAAAATTGAAATTTCTAGGGCACATGATGAGGAGAAAGAGCTTGGAAAATTTGATACTCACAGAACATGTTGAAGGCAAAAGAGACAGTGGAACGTAGTGCATAGCCTACCTGACAACTTTGTGTAAATGGTTGCCAGAAGAGAGATTAGCAGATATCGCAAAATGATTTACTAAGGGCTACAAAGGGCAGAGTTGTGGAGAGCCATGATTTCTTATGTCCCGAAGAGATACAGCCCATAGAAGAAGAAAAGAGTTGCACAGTGTCAGAACCACCTTCTCAACATTACTTTCCAGAATAAAGCAACAAGGTAAATCTCAAACAGGTGGTAGAGAATCAGCTGCATTGAGTGGCCAGTTTGAATTAAGAGTTTTTCTTTCTCTTATACTGGTTGCCATCGAGAGATCAGTCTTCCTTGTTATTTTACCATAATTGGAGTCAAGCATTCTCCAAGGGCATTAGTCCAAAGTGAATATGATATGGTCACAATTTTAACTCTGCATGCTGATTCCATTTTTCATGTTTATATCTACTGCAGTACCTGTATATATAAATACAATACAATATATATATATATATATATATGCAAAAGTGATTTGTACCCACAGAAATGAAACATAGATTTAAACAGGACAGACATCATGCTGTACCTTTCGACCAACACTTTTTCAAAGGTATATGTTGGCAAGTTGGAAAACAAACGAAGACACACTTAATATAATAAATAAATGAAGAGGAAAAGTTGGAACGCGATAAAAAGATATAAATTTTAATTACACACAATTAAAATTCAACAGGGGGTGAAAATACCAAGTTCCACAAGAGTATAAAAAGGAAAAAAGACACTCACAATCTCTCCAACAAACGTAAGGAACGTAAAAAATGTTCCTTCTGTCTGCACAGGCTGGGCTGATGGAATTTTATAAATACAGCTTGCAAGACTCGAAGATGGTATACCGAGCAAGCACTGTGTAATACTGAGAACCAACTGTCTTCATAATCAGTGGCACAAATATGGCTGTCGAGCAGATGCTGTCCAATGGCAGAATCATGGACTGCCGAAGTAGTTCTTCTCATAGATTGGCTCCAACTACCAATTTATCTCTTTTAATCATGTTCCAATTTTCCTTCCTCATTTATTATATTGAGTGTGTCTTTGTTTGTTTTCCAACTTGCCAACATATACCTTTGAAAAAGCGTTGGTCGAAAGGTACCTAAGGTATAGCATGATGTCTGTTCTGTTTATAAATATATATGTATATATAAATATATGTATATATTATGGGTGTGTAGCTGAGTGGTTAGAACGTTCGCTTTCTGACCATGAGACCCGGGTTCGAATCACACCATGGTTGATTTGTCAGGAAGGAGACTTCCTGATGTTGTCAGAATGGATTGAGTTTGATACCAGCATGTAGCACTTTGGAAAGTGCCTGAAAAATCATACCACTGGTTGATCCAAGCCTTGTGAGTGAAACTCGGTAGACAGAACCCTTAGGTGCCATCGATAGCTGTGCTAGCACAAAGCGGCAAGTCATCGAGGGCTTGAGCATGCTGGGCTTGTTCAAATTGTTTCACGCTAGATAACATGCTCTTTCCCAGAAACTGTAACTAAGGTCTGCTCAGCATAGTTGCAGTATAAACCACAGGTGGGCTCTGTGGGTGTTGAGCAAACACAAATGTGTCTAAGTGAGCATCTGCAATAGGCATTGGCTAGCCACATTAGTAGATGGGTATCCTTGAATACGAGTGGCCAGGTATTATATATATATATATATATATATATATATATATATATATATATATATATATATATGCAAATATAGTCTATCAACATAGGAAAAATATTAGTGAATAATACCAAAATAATGTACAGCACCCAATGCAAGGAAAAATTCAGAATCCTAGAAGCTAAAATTATGCAAAATGAACAATCCATATGAAATAAAATATCTTTCACCACAGGTGACAGTATCTTGAAGTGTGTATAAAATATTTAATATGTAGAAAACAAAACAAAAAATGCATGGCAACTAAGGTGAGGACAACAGTTTGAACAATGTAAATAGTGTAAATAATTACAATATCTCATTTCAGAAATACAAGATGGAAATTGCATAATTAAAGCAATTTTTTCTGGTGTGGATTTTGCTATTTTTAAGCATTACACATAACATCACTTTCAACTGATTCAAAATTTTCAGCTTTCTAAAGAATTCCAGATATAGCCAACAGAATGATGCCTACCACACTAACATCCCATAGTTCATGTTAATGACTGAGATATTCAAAAGTAACGGAACAAATATGGACAGTTTATTCACAATTTTGAACCTGATACACAATATCTTATTTGATTTGGATTGTTGTGTTTATAGCATATCAACCTCAATGGGTTATTTAATGCTGACAAATTTTTCCTGGTAATATTTTGTTTTGTCAAAAATCTATTTCTGGTAATATTTTTTTCCTCAAAAATGTATAGCTTGTAATATTATTTAAAAAAATGTATTGCTGGTAATATATTTTTTTCTTCAAAAATTTATTTCTGGTAATAATTTTTTACATATATTTCTGGTTTAAAACCTATTTTTACACTTTTATAATGCTTTTTACCACAGTTTTGGGGTTAACTATTTGCCTATAGCTGGGAGCCTAGCAGGTGCTACCACCCTGGGTCAGGCTGGACCTGGGAACACCAGCAATTAAGAGGTGGTTCCACGCTCTTCAATACCTTCAGATCAGAGGCCTTGCTGCTGGACATAGTTTCTCGTTTTACCCAGGATTTTGACCCTGATATACAATATCTTATTTTGTTTGGTTCATTGTGTTTTATGGCATATCAACCTCAATGGATTATTTAATGCTGACAACTTTTTTCCTGGTAATATTTTGTTTTGTCAAAAATCTATTTCTGGTAATATTTTTTTTCCTCAAAAATGTATAGCTCGTAATATTATTTTAAAAAATGTATTGCTGGTAATATTTTTTACAAAGTATTTTTGGTATTAAAACCTATTTTTACACTTTTATAATGCTTTTTACCTCAGTTTCGACTTAGTTCCATGCTCCTCAAAACCTGCTGATCAGAGGCCTTGCTGCTGGACGTAGTTTCTCATCTTACCCAGGATGCGGATGTAGTTTATCGTCATACCCAGGACGAAATATCTTATTTGAAAGTAGGAAAAATACAATAAAAAATTAAACAGACAAACTGTATTGTTTTACTGTTAGTTCAACCAATACAAAGCTCAAGCGCCACTCAAGGAAGAGTTACTGCATGAGATTGTAGGGAAGGACAAAGTATGAGAGGATGAGAACATGCTGGATATATATCACTTGACCATGGTCTTAAAGAAACCAAAACTGTAGGTGGATAAACATTTACTACCTAAATATACCTTATATATATGTGAGTGAGTGTATGTCAGTCATAAGTGAAATTATGAATAAATGAGAAGGACATTAACTCAAAGCCTAAATGAATATTTCTCATGTGAATCATGACTGAAGAAATAAAGACAATGGTGAGAACAAAGATTTGAAGGGTTATCTCTTAATCTTGGCTCAAGACATAAATACAAGGATGAAAGCAAACTCACTCTAAGAATGAGTCAATCAATCATAGCTCAAATTAAAAAAAAAAAAATGAAACTCGGAACATAAATAAAAAAAAAAATTGAAAATGAAGAAATTCTGCTCCAGGATGAACAGAATTCAAATAAAATATTTGTTATCTTCCGTTTAATTAAAAAGAAAGAAAATACTTGAAAATCATCTCAACTAGATTGGAAATAAATTATCTCACTTGGGTTAGAAAGTCCATCATGGCTGCTCCTTCCCCAACATTGCCAGTCTGTCTTAGTCACCACTTGCTGAAAAAAAAACAAAAAAAACAATTGAAAAGAAACTTAAAATGGAGAAAGGAAAAAAATGACATAAGTGAATTTTAATTAGTAGAATTCCATGTTGCGTCTGCTAGCAAATATCACACCTTTATTGATAAAATTGATCTTCAGTAAATTCCTCAATAAAGGAAAAAAAATAAAAAACAGAAAAAGTTGAAAAAAAATTCTTCGCTTAAGTGTTTGTTTTGTGTTAAAGATCTTTTGTGAGTAATTTCAGTAGAAATTTTTATCACTTAAAAAAAAACAAAATCCTCCTGGAGACAAAAGAACAAACTGATACGCACATATAAAAAGGGAAGGATTTTTTTTGCTTTTCTAATATTGTAATTTATTTTTACCTGATCTTATATGTTGAATATCTTTTCATTTTATTTTTAATATTTGTTAATGTTATTTTTGTGGTTGTTGAAAACAAATACAAGTTTGTACAAAATTATCTAGTATTAAAGCAAACTAAAAAAATGAGTCAGAATTTCTTCTAAAGAATATTTTTCTATGTTTAACTGAGTATGACACAAGGCCATGTGGATGAAACTGATTGATTGATTCATTTTCTACAGCTTATCAACCCTTTGCAGGTTATTTAAAGCCACAAAATATTTTTAAATTGTAAGACTTTCTTTTTGGAGATAATGATTTAGTGGTACAAGACTTACTAATTGCTAACTGTGGGGGGTGAAGAGGTGGATTTATACCTTTTCCCAGTGTATTTGCATATAATTGAATATAATGAATCCAAAGGGAACTGGAACACGGTTCTCCAATCTTCAATTCTGAGCCATTATCCATTAATCCACCTGCACATCCAACCTTACAGCACCAGTTATTCCCAACTCATCCAGCTATGACTAGGCTTGAGGTTGCTTAACTTTTGTGATCATAAGTGAACCAGTGTTTCAATACTACAGAGCTGTAAGCCAGAGAAAATTAAAGATCTTGTTCCATGAAAACTTCCCAAATAGGTGATGTGCTTTGCTCTAAAACTCAGAATTATTATGTTTGAACCCTAACCCCAAGCCATCTGGAGCAGCCAGAAGAAAAGATTTAACTCAGCAAAAACTGACTTCTTCTCATACCTTTCTTATTACGATAAAATATTATCTACTGTAGATACACATATGTCTGAGCATGTAACTGACATCTACTGGCCTGGGCAATTGAAAGTCTTAAAACAAGAAAATGTGTCTGTCTATATCTCTGAGATAACGTATTATGATTATTTACATTATTTACATTATTAGGACTGTTGTCCTCATCTTCATTGACATATACACACCGTTTCAGTCGTTATACACTACAGCCTTCTTCAGATGATTGGAATTTTGAGCCGAACCCTTTATTTTGTCCACTGGGGTAGATTTTTCTAGTTTCACGTGCCATGCCTGGAGATAAAGACGTTGGTTAGATCCAGTGACTAGACCCAAAGAGTTGTGAGTACAATACCAGTGGTGAACCAAAAAACTTGAAATGTTGAGTTAAAGGGAAATAACTGAGACATCTGGGAAGAGGCATGGCACGTGGAACTAGAACAGTCTACCCCAGTGGACGAAAAAAAGGGTTTGGTTTGAAATTCCAATCACCTGAAGAATTCCAGAGCATACAACAACCGAAACGTTGTGAATATGGCAATGAAGATGAGGATAACTGTCTGAATAATGTAAATAAAGAAAATATGCCTTTTCAAAGGATTTGAACCTGCATTCCCTTCTTCTATGTGCTGTGTCCCTTCAGGATGTGTATGAACATGGCTCCCTACGTTCTTCCTATCTTTCGTATGGTTTGTATTTTCACCATCTCTCCCAGTCTCTCTTCTGCCATCCATTTGCACAAGCTCATTATGCTGGTTATTCACTACTTTCCTGTTACTCTTGCTTTCACTATGTCCTGTGAGTGTCAAATTTTCTGAGCCCTCTTTCCTCATATGTCCTGGAGATTTCAACTGTCTCTTTTTCCGATTTTAAGTACTTCTGTGGATAAAATATATCAATCAGTCATTAAATATATTTACAATCCCAGTATTTTGATTAAACATCTTAAATAATTTTGAAACATTCTTTTTCTGCAGTTATCATGGTAGAGCATATATTTGGTCAACATGCAAGTAATGAACATATTGAGGAACACAGACTGGTAGGTCCCAGCTTGTCTTTCTCTGGTATATGAAAAATAATTATTGATAATATGTATACTAGGTTTGCTGCATAAGTTCTCATCAGATAGATAGATAGATATGAACAGACTGAGATAGATAGATAGATAATGAACAGGTTGAGATTAGATAGATAGATAATGAACAGGTTGAGATTAGATAGATAGATAATGAACAGGTTGAGATTAGATAGATAGATAATGAACAGGTTGAGATTAGATAGATAGATAGATAATGAACAGGTTGAGATTAGATAGATAGGTAAATAATGAACAGGTTGAGATTAGATAGATAATGAACAGGTTGAGATTAGATAGATAATGAACAGGTTGAGATTAGATAGATAGATAATGAACAGGTTGAGATTAGATAGATAGATAGATAATGAATAGGTTGAGATTAGATAGATAATGAACAGGTTGAGATTATATAGATAGATAATAAACAGGTTGAGATTATATAGATAGATAATAAACAGGTTGAGATTAGATAGATAATAAACAGGTTGAGATTAGATAGATAATAAACAGGTTGAGATTAGATAGATAATAAACAGGTTGAGATTAGATAGATAATAAACAGGTTGAGATTAGATAGATAATAAACAGGTTGAGATTAGATAGATAGATAAATAATGAACAGGTTGAGATTAGATAGATAGATAAATAATGAACAGGTTGAGATTAGATAGATAGATAAATAATGAACAGGTTGAGATTAGATAGATAGATAAATAATGAACAGGTTGAGATTAGATAGATAGATAAATAATGAACAGGTTGAGATTAGATAGATAGATAGATAAATAATGAACAGGTTGAGATTAGATAGATAGATAGATAAATAATGAACAGGTTGAGGATAGATAGATAAATAATGAACAGGTTGAGATTAGATAGATAAATAATGAACAGGTTGAGATTAGATAGATAAATAATGAACAGGTTGAGATTAGATAGATAGATAATGAACAGGTTGAGATTAGATAGATAGATAATGAACAGGTTGAGATTAGATAGATAGATAATGAACAGGTTGAGATTAGATAGATAAATAATGAACAGGTTGAGATTAGATAGATAAATAATGAACAGGTTGAGATTAGATAGATAATGAACAGGTTGAGATTAGATAGATAGATAGATAATGAATAGGTTGAGATTAGATAGATAGATAGATAATGAATAGGTTGAGATTAGATAGATAGATAGATAATGAATAGGTTGAGATTAGATAGATAGATAATGAACAGGTTGAGATTATATAGATAGATAATAAACAGGTTGAGATTATATAGATAGATAATTAACAGGTTGAGATTAGATAGATAATAAACAGGTTGAGATTAGATAGATAATAAACAGGTTGAGATTAGATAGATAATAAACAGGTTGAGATTAGATAGATAGATAAATAATGAACAGGTTGAGATTAGATAGATAGATAAATAATGAACAGGTTGAGATTAGATAGATAGATAAATAATGAACAGGTTGAGATTAGATAGATAGATAAATAATGAACAGGTTGAGATTAGATAGATAGATAAATAATGAACAGGTTGAGATTAGATAGATAGATAAATAATGAACAGGTTGAGATTAGATAGATAGATAAATAATGAACAGGTTGAGATTAGATAGATAGATAGATAGATAGATAGATAGATAGATAGATAAATAATGAACAGGTTGAGATTAGATAGATAGATAAATAATGAACAGGTTGAGATTAGATAGATAGATAAATAATGAACAGGTTGAGATTAGATAGATAGATAAATAATGAACAGGTTGAGATTAGATAGATAAATAATGAACAGGTTGAGATTAGATAGATAGATAAATAATGAACAGGTTGAGATTAGATAGATAGATAAATAATGAACAGGTTGAGATTAGATAGATAGATAAATAATGAACAGGTTGAGATTAGATAGATAGATAAATAATGAACAGGTTGAGATTAGATAGATAGATAAATAATGAACAGGTTGAGATTAGATAGATAGATAAATAATGAACAGGTTGAGATTAGATAGATAGATAAATAATGAACAGGTTGAGATTAGATAGATAGATAAATAATGAACAGGTTGAGATTAGATAGATAGATAAATAATGAACAGGTTGAGATTAGATAGATAGATAAATAATGAACAGGTTGAGATTAGATAGATAGATAAATAATGAACAGGTTGAGATTAGATAGATAGATAAATAATGAACAGGTTGAGATTAGATAGATAGATAAATAATGAACAGGTTGAGATTAGATAGATAGATAAATAATGAACAGGTTGAGATTAGATAGATAGATAAATAATGAACAGGTTGAGATTAGATAGATAGATAAATAATGAACAGGTTGAGATTAGATAGATAGATAAATAATGAACAGGTTGAGATTAGATAGATAGATAGATAAGAATAAACTGATAGATAAACAAAGACATAGAGAGAGAGAGAGAGATAGATCGAGAAAGAAAGAGAGAGAAATTGACAGATAAGGATAGGTTGAGGTAGATGGATAAAAACAGACAAGGATAGTTAGATAAATAGAAATGAACTAAGATGAACAGATAGAAACAGAAAAGGATATATAGATAGAAAGAAAGTGACAGGGATAGAGAAATAAATAGAAACAGACTAGGAGAAACAAATAAAATCAGACTAGGATAGATACATAGAAACATACTAGGATAGACATATATATAGAAACAGACCAGGATAGAGAAATAAAAACAGATTAGGATAGATACATAGGTAAATAGAAACAGACTAGTATAAACAAATAAAAAGAAACAGACTAGGATAAACAGATAAAAAGAAACAGACTAGGATAAACAGATAAAAAAACAGAATAGGTTAGACAGATAAAAAGAAACAGACTAGGATAAACAGATAAAAAGAAACAGAATAGGTTAGACAGATAAAAAGAAACAGAATAGGTTAGACAGATAAAAAGAAACAGACTAGGTTAGATAGATAAAAAGAAACAGACTGGGTTAGATAGATAAAAAGAAACAGACTAGGTTAGATAGATAAAAAGAAACAGACTAGGTTAGATTGATAAAAAGAAACAGACTAGGTTAGATTGATAAAAAGAAACAGACTAGGTTAGATAGATAAAAAGAAACAGACTAGGTTAGACAGATAAATATTAAACTATAAAAATTAAGGGAAAACATATCTACATGGGTTAAATCTATGAATAATCTGAGATTGTTAACTAGCTTGCTCACTAAATAAATAAATACCGACATACATAAATATATATTTATAGACTAGAATATATATATATGTGTGTGTGTGTGTGTGTGTGTGTTTCATTGACCAAGTCTGATAAGGTATTTTTGTTTAGTTTTTTGATATTTTTCTTGTATAATTGTTTTCTGGACTTAATAAATGTAATAATTCTCCAAAGGTTTGTTGATTCTAAATGCTTTGATCTAAATTATTATCTATTTTTATTAAACAAATGTATCATGTCACTCTTGTTCAGTAAAACATGTATTAAAGAGGCGTTGCTACCCAAATACACAATTGACATATTGTTTTTTTTATTTTGATGTTCACCCTGTACAATGCTCGTGAGCCATTCGAGGTAGAGGGTTACAGAGTAAAAAGCACAATTTATGCAAATATGTAGAGACCATAATAGTTATCTCTAGATTTGAACAGGTTAAGATTGTAATGATCGGGGAAGCATCCTCTTGGAAATCATTTCCACAAAACAATGGTTCATGGAAATAAATTTTTTGAGTGGAAGGGTCAAGGGTCAATCATTATCTACCTTCCTTATTATTCCCACTTTATTCTACCTGCATTTACATTCAGTAACCAACCCTCTATTGCAAGTGACTTTTGATCCTTTGAGTGAACCATAGTATAAAAAAACAATTAGATCAAGCAAATGTCAGATAATTTATATTTGCTATATGTTTCAATGAGAATGAATTTAGTCTAAATGTTGGAGATGAATTTGGTAGATCATTTCTGGACATGTATATACCAAATTTAGAAATGAAATGCTAACATCAACGTTCCCATGTTAGAGGTCTTGACCGAGAAATGAATATCTCAGATTGTGCAATTATTTATAAGTTTTTCAATAAATTAGATACATTTTGTTTCTTTATATTTCATAGGCAACATCTCACTGCACCTGATCAGCCATATTTGGATTTTTTCACATCTCCTGATTGGCATTTCTTTATGTCATCAGTTCTCAACTAGTTATCTATGCTTGTGACCAATCTATTTACTTCTGTCTTCATAGAAAGTCTGATCAGTTTGATAAGGTCAAATTGGCAGTTGATATACAAATTGACCTACAATCTGAAGTGGGACAAAGAATGGCTTGTTAATTTTGACTCCTCCAAAGTTAATCTGCTCCCTATTAATCATCTCTGAGAACTCTCCTTCAATCGGTATGGCTGATGTTGACCCCTCCAGGAGAGAGACTCACTGTGCCTTTGCAGACTAACGTTTTCTGCTGTCATGAAGTGGAAAGATGATATTGAATTAGTTGCTAAGTCTGCAACTAGTAAATTGGTTCACTGTACTATGCTAGACAATTTTTTCTCCCCACAATTTATTTTACATATTCATAAGTCTACCATATGGTCTGGTGCTCCTTCTATATATTTAGAAATTCTTGATAAAATCCAAAAAAGAATCTGCAATGTTATTGGTCCTGATTTGGCATCTTGGTTTCAGTGACTTTCTAGCCACCATAATATAGCTTCCCTGCGCCATTTCTATAAATACTTTCATAGTAATTGTTCAGATGAACTTTCCTCTATGGTACTTAGACTTTATGAATTTAAGCACAGTTCAAGATTTGTGGCAATGTCTCACCATTTTAGAGTTTAAATGGCTAGATGTCACCATAAATTCTACGATAACAATTTCTTCAATTTCACTTCTCACTTGTGGAACTCTCTTCTGGCTTCTTGCTTCCCAGTTATCTTTCATTCACAAAAATTTAAATGCAATGACAATCAGTATTTTTTGCCCTGTTCTTTTATTGTTCTGTCTCTTTAATAATACATGGAACCGTCATATAGTCTGTCGTGCTACACTATTTAGCTACCAAAGAAGCGTCTGGTTAGCAAGGTTGAATTACTGCTTTTAAACTACAAATTTCTCATGATTCAGATATATGATGGTTCCATGTACGATACAGGTTTGATTCCTGTTGTAGGACACATATTTTCTATGAAATTTCTCGGACATTCAGGCCAGTAAATGTTGTTAATACTGTTTATTATAAACAGAGCATTTACTTAAATATTTGTATCAATAAAAATAACATATAAACAGTAAATATATTAAAATAATTGTTGAACTTAGTCCATTATATATATATATATATATATATATATAACACAATTTAAATTTTTCAATTGACTAAGTTTAATGGTATTGTTACATATAGCTGCAACCCCCCACCCCTGGCTTTTATGATGGTCCATCCTCCAAAAAATGTGTGACCTAAGGGTTTTCATGTAAACTTTGCTTGGAGTACTACAGTTGATCAATTTCAGTTGTGTGTGTGTGTATATATATATGCACATTTCATTAAAAGCTACTGTCAAGGTGCTTTTATTTAGTTTTTTATACAATTCCTCATGCGATCTAATAATATTTTTATTTTCGGGTGATAAATTATATAAAAAATGTTCTTTTTATCCGAGCGCTTTCGGCTATACATTTAGCCATTTTCAAGAATTATATTTTAACTGTTAGAATTAGAAATAGTTTGTTATATGTATGTTTTATAAAATGTTTCATTTTTTTGTTTCAAAACATGGTCAAGATATTATGTCCATGTTTAAAGTTAATATTATTAAGTGTTGGTTTGTTTGTTTTTATTAATAAGGCTTCCATTATTTTTAGCCTTTTTTTGCATGTGGATGATGCTATTATATTAGTGTTGTCGATATAGTGTGTATATATATATATATATATATATATATGGTGTAAATAAAGTAACTAAGCATATTTCAAAACAAATAAAAACAAAATGAAATAGAAATAGAAATGAATACTTCATAATAGGTGATTGAGTCACCATTGTTAAGACAAATTTAGAATCCTTGAAGAAAACATTGTATTTTTGCATATTTCCTATGTGATAGAACCAGTCTTTCTTGCAACAAAATTCTTTAAATCCTGAAGTATTTCAGGTTTTCTGTTGTACACCACATACCTTAGATAGCTCCAAGCAAAATGATTAGAGGTGAGATATCAAAGTATCTTGTTGCCTAAATCTCACCCAAGAAATGATTTGCTAATTTTGTACCCCGAAATTTTCTAACGACATATGCTAAATGATTTTTGTTTGCAAAGGCCCATTTTTCATTTTCATTTGTTAGTCTTTTATTTTTTTAATTTAAATTTGCTACAGAAGGCAGGGAAAGAAAGCAAGGA
Organism: Acanthosepion esculentum; assembly: GCA_964036315.1. Lineage (NCBI taxonomy): Eukaryota > Metazoa > Mollusca > Cephalopoda > Sepiida > Sepiidae > Acanthosepion > Acanthosepion esculentum. Next base: position 27,376,428 of record OZ038485.1, on the reverse strand, counting down.
GGAAAGACTAAAGATCAATTGCAAGAAGACAGGGTGCATGGTTTTCAGCAAATATCTGGGAAGTGTTTGAAGAGAGGACGGAAAGTGCAACACCAAAAGATGACTTGGGATAGCCAAAGATGCATTTCAAAAAGTAAGTAAAGTATTAAAAAAAGAGAAAAAAATCATTAGAAACGAAAAAAAAGAGTACTGGACTGTTATTTAATATTGGTCTTCCTATTTGGCAGTGAATGCTGAACAATATCCAAATAGATGAAAAAGAGGCTAGAAGCAATGGAAATATGGTTCTACAGAAAAACGGGTCGAACATGTGAGCAACAAAATTTTTTTAGAGAAAACAGAAAGGAAAAAGACACTTATGCTTAATATCAGAAGAGACAGTTGAAATTTCTTAGGCATATAATGAGGAAAGTGGGCTTGGAAAATTTGATACTCACCAGATAGATTGAAGGCAAAAGGGATAGAAAAAAGCAACACATAACCTACTTAGCGAGCTTAAGTAAATGGATGACAGAACAAGGATTAAAACAAAATTATCAATAGCTGCAAAAGGCAGGAAATTTATTAAGAGATGCAAAGGACAAGAGAACCAAGATTGCCAACATCCTTAAAATTTTTTAACTGTGAAGTGAGAAACACTAAGGTTATGTACTGTATGATTTAAATTTAATGATATAAACATCAGGGGAGGTAACTAAGTTTTGAAAGTGAGAGAGTAAAATTTTACCTTTGATATGAGCACAATTTTGTCTTAGGAAAAAAACAACACCCTGATGATGACATTGTGCTAATGTTGAAAGTACTCGGAATACATGAATATGTATCAACATGCTAATTTTCACTCTTCCTTTAATAATGATACTAATAAACTTGTCTGTGAATATGCGAGCATCCTATTGAAAATAAGTAGACAAAACTTGTCTAAATTATTCAATGAGACATGTCTTTATATATATATACACACAGGTAAAATGAAAACAAATGGAGTATAATTCCACTGTACATAACATTTTATTTAAAAGAGGGCTCAATACATAGTAGAAATAGTTAAAATTTATTTAATATGGAGTTGATCCTCCTTTAGCCTCACATACAGCTTTAATATGTCTAGGAATGGAATCATACAGCTTCCTGACTTCATCTAGAGGAATTTTCAGCCATTCTTCCATTAACACCTGCTCCAGCTCTTTAAGACACGACGGTGGAGGATAGTGGCTCCTAACTTGTCATTCCAAAATGCACCACAAATGTTCAATAATATTGATATCTAGAGATTGGAGAGGCCACTCCATGTGTTCTAGCTCACTTTCATGCTCTTCATACCAATTCTTAACCACTCGAGTGGTATGTATTGGAGCATTATCATCTTGGAAGATGCAGTCACCATCAAGAAATAAAGTCTGGGCCATTGGATGAACATGATCTCCCAAAATGTTCAGGTAGTCTTTGCTGTTGATTCTACCATGCAGGGCAACTATTGAACCGAGACATTTCTATGATATGGCGGCCCAAACCATCACTGATCCACCTCCATGCTTCACTGTTGGAAGAAGGCAGTCAGGGTTGTAAGCTTCTTTGGGCTGCCTCCACACATAAACTTGCCCTGAAGTTGGGAAAAGAGAAAAAATGAATTTGTCTGAGAATACGACTTGCTTCAATTAGTCTGCAGACCAGGCATTGTGATCTCTGCACCACTTCAACCTCTTTTGAATGTTGCGAGTGGAGAGAAGAGTGGCTCTTCCATGATATGCAGCTTTATGGAGCTCACGATCAACAGTTTTTGTAGAAACTGGACTATTCAGATGATTATTCAACTCAGCAGTCACTTTGGCTGCAGTAGTCTGATGATTTTTTGCCACATCGTGTTTCAATGCACATCAGTCCTTGTCAGTAAGTTTGCAAGTCCGGCCCAAATTGCTATGGTTGCTAGAGGTTTTGCCCTGTTTCTCGAATTGCGTCATAGTTCTTGATATGGTAGCTCTTGAAAAACCAAACAGTTCAGCAACTTAAGTGATCGAGGTTCCTGCCAGGTGAGCTTCAACAATTTGCCCTTTTTCAAATTTGGAGAGGTCATGCATTTATCTTAAATTTTACTAAATTCTAAAAATAAATAAGACAAAGACAGTAAATTAGATAAATAAACGTATTTACAATAGATATAACCAGCAATTGCAAAGTTTTAGTTAAAGTTCTTAATATAATAGGTCTTTGAAATATAGTAGTGGAATTTGCACCGGTTTCAATTATTTTGTCCAATCCCTGTATATATATATATATATATATATATATATATATATATATATTTATTTGTACAGTAATGTATGATAGAGATATTTAAGAATATAAATTATGTTTCATAAATCAAGGCCAGGGTTTCTTATTGAACGGTTTTTCTTCCTCTTTTATAAAATTTTCTATTATTTCTTCCCCAAACACAGGCTGAACCAAAAGGAATAAAATATAAAATTCAGGAAAACAGACCATCATTTCAATAAACATCACTAAACTAAAATGGATTGCTTATTTAATACAACAATTTGCAACACGTCTACTTGAGGAAGTGCCATTTCATTTGACATAAAATATTGGATAGACTTATTACACATTTTATGAAATACTTTTCAAGTTTTATTGGCTCATCCAGATCTCTAATGTTTGATATTAAACATATAAATCATAAGCTAACATCAAGTGGATGATGGAGAAGGGGTTATTGTTCAGAGGTAGTACATAGTACAGTGGTTTTCCTCATTCAATTCCCTTTGCTTGACAAATCAAAAATAAAAGAATGCATAAAATATACACACTATCTATATATATATATATATATATATATATATATATATATATATATGTATGTATGTATGTATGTATGTATGTATATAGTGTATATTTAGGCAGCATATTTTCATCCAAACAGGCTTTATAATTTAGACGTATCATGTCAATTAGTTTTCATTGTAATCCTTTCAAGTTCATGGATTAATTTCTTGGTAGCCTTATAAAATTGATTAAAAAAAATACCAAAATTTTCTTTCAAATAGTTTTTATTTTCCCAAGTACTTTCAATCTCGTCTATGTATATGTGTTTTTGTAAATTCCAAACATTTCAAATATTTTAATATATATATACACGTGTGTGTGTGTATGTGTGTGTCATCAACAGACAGACTGTTTCCCCATTTCACAGCACATCAGTGTGGCTAGACATCAGATTGCCTCAAGCCAGGATCGAAACCTGACTGATTTGGTATCAGTCAGAGACTCTACCCCTAAGCCATTGGTGCACAGCAGGGATAAAGGTGAATCTAGATGTATTTATTTTTAAACAAACATGCCAGTGACTGGGAGAACTTGATTTGTCCTAACAAAGAGTCTTGCATCAGCATATATATATATATATATATATATATATATATATATATATGTATGTATATTGTGTATATTTAGTCAGCATATTTTCATTCAAACAGTTTTGGTTAAATAATTTAGACGTATCATGTCAATTAGTTTTCATTGTGATCCTTTCAAGTTCATGGATTAATTTCTTGGTAGCCTTAGAAAATTGATTAAGAAAAATACTAATAAATTAATACGACGGTGCTAACAAAAAGGCTTACATTTCATTTGGCTGAGCATAGTTCAATATCTTATGCCCACACTCACAGTTTAGACAGATATTAGTTGAAAATACATCTATATTACATAAAACAATAATAAGCAAAAACTAAAATTCCTTGAAGCCCTTTATAAATGAGAATTAAAGCCCAAAATAAATAAAATCAGCTCTGAGTATAGCAACAAAGTCCTTAACTGATTATAAAAAAAAAAAATTATATATGTATGTGCAAAAATGGAAAAGTTACTTCCTTGTACCCCCACCCCCCAAAAAAACATGTAAACTTTGAAATCTAGAATGCTGCATAAGCAGTAAAAACAAACAGTTGAAATGTTTTGAATTTACAAAAATACATATACATACTCAGACAACTTAACCTCCTAAAGATGGTCTCAGATGAGATTGAAAGTACTTGGGAAAATAAAAATTATTTGAAAGAAAATTTAGGTATTTTTCTTAATCCATTTTTTAAGCTACCAGGATCAAAATGAAAACTAATCGACATGATATGTCAAATTATCTAACCAAACCTGTTTGAATATATATGTACACATGGTTAAGTCAAAAATTATCCGCACTTTTGGCGTAACATATCTTTAGGTTTGTCACATTGTCTTCTGCACATAAGTACTTATAGTCGGTATTATTGTGGTCAGGCCATCAAAGTTTGAACTTAATCCTGCCAGTTTTCTCACTGCTGTTACAGTGTACACATGGCAGCTCCACTAGCAGTGTGCAACAAGAAGAAACAAAAAGCAATGATTTGATTTCTCTGGTTGAAAGATGTGTCAGGTACTGAAATTCTTATACTTACAATTCGAAAGAGATGAAATTTCTAGGATATAATGAGGAAAGAGAACCTGGAGAATTTAACACTCACAGCATATTTAAGTCAAGAGAAGCAAGGGGAAACAGTGAGTAACCTGATTAATAAATTTATGTAAATAGATGGAAGAACAAAGACAAAGATGAATGGTAAAGAGTTAAAAGTTACATCAAACTAAAAAAGACAGGAAATTGTGGAGAGTCATAATCTCTCACATGCTGAAATAGTATGTTGTATACAAGAAGAGAAAATGATTGATTCATTTTTTACAGCTTATCAACCATTTACAGGCTATTTAAAGCCAAAAAATATTTTTAGATTGTAAGAATTTTTAAATGAGTTAGTAATCAGAGTCTTACTATTTAACCCATATCTGGGAAAGAAGAGGTGTATCCATACTTTTCCAAGAATATTTGTGTGTAGGTGTATATAATAATTGTAACTGGAACTATGTAGGTCCCATTACTGAAAACATCTCACTATGAGAGAGATGCTTTACATAAAACATCTGGCACTCAGTATAAATCTCACCTTATTAAGCAGCAGAAATAGAGTGTTGAAAGTTTTTTTAAAATAGAAAAGTGCCAAATTCCAGCCATGCTCAATTCAGAATAAAAATTATTTGTGCATAAGTGAATATAATGAATCTGATTGGAACTTAGCTCTCCGATTAACAATTTCAAGCCATTATCCATTACATCAGCCACACATCAAAGCTTACAGCATCTTGTATTTCCAAGTTGTTTCCCATCTAGGTACTGACCAGGCTTGATATTGCTTAACTTCAGTGATCATATGGGAACCAGTGTTTCAACGTGATTTGGCCGTCAGCCAACAGGAATTTTAATTACATGAAAAGTTACTTATTACGTAGAGGAATTCTTAAACGTACCTCCTGAAAATAATAATTTGTAAAGTACATTTTCAAATAAAATTTAATGGCATAAAATAATTTTGTTTGCAGAATAAACACTTTTAAGATTGGCTATTTTTTTGGTTGGCTTTTGAAAGTATTTTGCAAGAGGAAATAGATATATCAGCATTTTAATTAATTTTTATTTTAATTAGTGACTAATGTCAGTCATTGATTAAACAGTTGTTTATATATACATTCGCAAATTGATGAATGGGGGGGATATACGCCATCTATTTTCCTTTTTGCCTTCTCTGCAAAGAAAAGGAGAATGAAATTGTAAGCAGGGAGAGAGACAGTCAGAAGATTAGAGAAGAGTGAAAGAAAAAGCTAAAAGAAATAGAGGGAGAGGGGGAAGTGAGAGAGTAAAAATGTAGTTGACAGAGACTGATGAATGGTTTTTGGATAAGAGAGAAAAAAGAAGCTAAAAGAATTGAAGAGGAAAGAGGAAAGTGAAAGAGTAAAAATGTAGAGGATGACTGTGACTCAGAGAAGTTGGTTGGATCAGAGAGAAAGGAGAAACTAAATCAAAGTATATGCTCCGAGACTTATGGATTGTACTCACAATTACTATATGACCAAATTCACAAGCTAATATTTTACTCAACTAGGACAATCCTGTGTGTCAAACTTGGAGCCTTAAACCTAACCTGACAGCTTCTGCTACTGTCGCATTTGGCTGCACTTACTGAAGTTTCTATTTTCTACTGCAGCTACTGCTGCTGTGGAAGACTTATTGCCATTTCTCTTTCTTTATCTATTAATGACCCCCCATATCAGTATTCCTCCTAATTTTTACTTTATTCCACAAGGGTTGATGTCTATTTATCTTCACTCCATACATGGTCAGCCATGTCTGATTTCATTATCTCACTTCTAATTACACCTTTCCAATGTTCCTTAATCCTTACTTCTCATGTGCATCTAATTTCACCTTTATATTCTTTTGTCACAACTGTAACAGAATAAACAGTACCTGGTCATGATCTCCTCTGTGTTAGGCTTGACTCGGCTAAGAGGGTGAAGCTACTTCTGAATATTGTCTTAATGTTGTATGAACAGCAGTTCTTCTGAATCTTATCTGATAAGGAAGACAGACTGTGATAGTTTTCAGGTCCCCTTCCTTGACCCTTCTGTTTCTGCCTTCAGAAACTGATGTTATGCTTGCAGGGTGGTTGTCATTCTGAAGGGTACATTCAATGCTAATCATTTTCTGTTGGTATGTGTCTGAGTCACCACTCATTTTGGCATGATGTTCTAGGCATCTCTTTATCTAGACTGTGTATGGATGATGGGAATTAAAGATAAGGTATTGTCCAGTGAAGGTCGACATTTACATACAGGTGTCTTAAACTTGAATTGAAGGTCTTATTGAATTCATATGGTCCAGCAGTATTTGTACAGCTTCCTACTAAGTCCAGAATATGAAGGTGCCATTTACTGTTACACTGTTGACTTTAGTGGTCAGTCAGTTATGTGCCATGTGTGAAACAGGCTTAGGCGATCATGTATCTTTTGATACATGACTGATGAGACAGATTTTTCCCACAGTAGGTTGCCATTTCTTTCTGCGGTAGGCCAATTGCCATCCAAGGCTATAGAACATGGTCTATCCTGTTATTTACCCATAGCTGGAGGGAGAAGAGGGGGAAGATTCATACCTTTCCCAAGGGTATTAGCACGTAAGTGAATGTAATGGATTTGACTGGAATTTGAACTCGGATCTCCGATTCCTCAATCTGACCATTCCTAAAGCAATTTCTTCAAAGTATTCCATTTATATGATTGCCATCACTGGTGATAATGGTTAATCTATAGTCAAGTCCTCCTGCTGTTGGAATAATATTTCAGAATCTAGTTTGGAGAATGTTGTCTGTATAAAGAACATCAACATTTCAATTAGGCTATCTATGGAGATACTAGTACATTCTCTGAGGTAGGAGTCTGATTCCAATTGGTTTAAAATCACTGATAATACCTCATTCTTAGGAATTCTGGTGAACAGACTCACCACATACAAGCTTATCATCCAATTTTTTATGGATAAGAGCACCTTAGATCAATTCCACAAGGTGTTCTTCACATGTAACTGTTGGTCGGTTAACTATATCCACTAGAAATTTGTTCAGCAGATGGCATTCCAAGAACCTGAAGCTAACTGTATATCTCAATGGAATACTGAATATTGGTGATTCCATACATACAGTGCTGTTCGATAAAAGTGACTCACCTGATTTTTTTACTTAAAAATTTTTTCACCTATTGTTTTTGGGGTCAAACTAATTTTTAATCTTACTAATATAAAGACCCCTTCCCGACCACCTAGTAAAAAAGTTTACTCACCCTAAAGTTTTCTATTGTTAATTATAATTTTGGATATAAATGAGATTTAGGGAAAAACTCTGTGCAAAAAAAGTGACTCACTTATTTCCTGCAACTAGTAATCAATAGAAACATAACCGAACAGCTTTAAATAAAGAATAATAGAGGTATAATTTATTTATAATAGGTAATAGAATTCAAAATATTTAATAATCCATGGGTCCTCCTTTATTTTGAGGTCAGGAGATTGGGGTGGCCATGTCATAACATTCACCTGCTTCTCATCAAAGTATTCCTTCATCAATTTTGATTTGTGACAGGGAGCATTATCCTGCATAAAAATGAGCTTGGAGGGGTCGATTTGCACCCTTTCAGCAGAAGGGAGCAGACAAGACTCTAAAATTCTCTTGTACTGCTCGCTCCTGAGGGTCTTTTCAATAGGTTTTAAGAAACCAGTTCCATGAAAAGAAAAGCATCCCCAGAACATTATACTGAACGGATGCTTGACAGTACTTACTGCTAAATTCAAAGAGCTTTCAAAGCATCTTCTTCGGATTTTAGATCGCTTATCCTTTGAATTTAGCTCAACTTTCGTTTCATCGGAGAAGAGAACATTTAGTAAAAAAAAATGTCTATACTTATTCGGTGTGAAGAGGTAATTCTTGTTATTTTTTTATGATCTGTGAAGGCTTCATCATAGTTTTTGTATCAGATCATTTTTTACCTTATGAAAACTATTATCCACAATTAGGCTTTGTACTTCCTTGGAGTATTCTAATTTGTCCCTCATCATTGAAGAATTGACTTTGTCAACTGGCTGTATAATACTACAAGTGTGACACTGTGAAATCTTAAAATGCCACCCTTGCTTCTCTTGTGAGGTTTGATTTGGATGGTTTGGTCTTTTCTAGTTCTTGTTTCACTTGCCATTTTAGCTGTTCTACTTGGGGCCTAGAGGTCATCACGGTAACCTTCTTAACTGAAGCTATCATATCTAAGTATGGGACATTTGTCCTGCTCTCCCTACTCTGTTGTTCTCTCCTGTAACTGACCAATGTTTTCTTCAATAAGTCTGGCTAAAATAGTTTCACCTTTCTATATCTGTACAGAAATGTCAGGTTGTTTGACATCCATGCCAATTTTTGATGAAGTTCTTTTAACCAACTCCATCGCTGTATCCCATCAGGTCTGTATGTATTTGATATCCCTAAACATGGTCAGCAGAATGAGAACAGATAGATTAAATGAAAAGTTCAGAGTTCAAAATTTCCTGATGGTTAAATGGAATATCAAGCACATGATGAACGCTTGCAGGCACAACAGCCAAAATTTTGTGGCAACAACAACAAAGATAAAAAAATTCAAGTCAACTGTCTGACCCTTTTATCAGCCTTTGACCTCTTTTTGGCAATCTGCTAGAGGTTGTAATCAACTCTGAATTGGTTAAGCATCTCATCTTGCATGGTCTTCTTTCAGATAAGCAAAATGGCTTTCGCTTCTCTAAACCAGCTGCTGATGTATTAATGATTTTTGCTGAAAGAGTCAATGAAAGATTATGATATTTCTGGGCAAATTTTTCAACTAATTTAGTCTTATCAAATTTCAAAATGAAAGTTGTCCTGAATGGCCACTCTTCTAGATCTTTTTCTACTAATGCAGGTATTCCCCATGGCTCTATCCTCAGACTTACTTTGTTTTTAATTTTCGTTAATGACCTTTCCAATGGTATCAGCTCTAAACATGGTAGCTAAGCTGATGATATAACCATTTACTCCTTTCTCGATAGTAAGTCTGATCAAACCAATAAGATCAAATTTGCAGCTGATCTCAAAAATGGCCTACAGTCTGTTGTTAACTGGCACAAAGGATGGCTTGTTAATTTTAATTTCTCCAAAACAAAACTGCTCTCTATTAATCATCTGAGAGACACCTTTCTGCCTAATGCTAACTTCCAAGAGAGTAACTCACTGCACCTACTTGGGCTAACATTCTCAGCTGACATAAAGTAGAAAAAGCATATTGAATCTATTGCTAGATCAGCTGCTAAGAAAGTTGGTTCACTGTGTTGTGCAAGACAGTTTTACTCTCCAGAATCTATGCTACATATCTATAAGTCTACCATTTGCCCATGCTTAGATATTGCTGAAATATTTGGTCCAATGCTCCTGCTATTTATTTAGAGATTCTTGATAAAATCCAAAGGAGAATCATCTATATTATTGGTATTGACCTGGCACCTTATCTTCAGTCACTTTCCCACTGCTGTAAAGTTGTTTCCCTATGCCTTTTCTGTAAATACTTTCATGGTAATTGTTCTGATGAACTTTATGAATTGACTAGATTGGCAACAAGGTTTCAGTACTAGATTGGCAACAAGGCTTCAGTACTAGATTGGCAACAAGGCTTCAGTACTAGATTGGCAACAAGGTTTCATGAATTTATAGTTAAATTAGCAAAGATGCAACTGTAAGTTTTATGCTAACAGTTTCTTTTCTCACATTTTGTGTTTGTGGAACTCTCTTCTGGATCATGCTTTCCAGACAACTTTTGATCACCAAAAATTTAAATGTGAATCGTTATCTACTATCTTCCTGATTACTCTTCTATTGTTCTCACACCTTAATAATATTTCTCTGTTTTTGTATTCTTTTACACTCAGTAACCCCTTGTGCCTTAATGGCTTTAGTTGGAGTGAAATGAGTAAAAAAAGTACCCACATGTAACTAATGTAAATTATGAGGATATTAGTCTGATTGTAAATTAGGTAAGCATATTTGTTCAAAAATCATTTAAAATATTCTAATTGGGGATTAACAGTACAAATAAAGCTAACTTTAAATTTTAAATGTAGTTGGAGTTTGGTCAGTAACAGAGTAGTTTCCCCTTATATATATGCATGTGTGTGTGTGTGTGTGTGTGTGTGTGTGTG
>OZ038485.1:27315819-27360819 GCA_964036315.1 Acanthosepion esculentum | reverse complement strand
TATACCACCTGTACATATAAACCTACAGCACCTGGCATTCCCAAGTGGTCACCCACATAGGTACTGACCAGGCTTGATATTGCTTAACTTTCAACATGGATGGATGTAAGCTGTAGTAGTGATGGTTGTAATGCAATTTATATGACTTTCATATATAGAAATATTTTTAAATGCTGCTATTTTGTTCTTTATTTTTATATCAGGTCTTTTCAGGACATGAGTGATTATGGCCCTCCAAAACTTCCTTTTCTTTGTTGTTCTAAGTAACTATTGCCTCTTCACAGCCTCTCTTTGTCCTTAGGGTTCATATGTTTAATTGTTAAACTTTGCAAGCTTTCTTTCTGCATAATGTATCCCATAAATTTTACCCATCTCTGATTATCATTTCCTCGTGGCCCCTTAAAACTTCCTCATTACTCATATGTTCTGTCTTTGGTATTCTTAGCATTTGTTGGTAGAATCACATCCCCATCAGTTCACCTCTTCCTCTGTGTTGAAATTGTCCAACAATCACTGCCATAGGGAAGATTAGATTTCTAAGAATATTTTCCTCTCTCTTAATACTTTGTATAGTTTCTGAAAGGCATGGTGAGATTGTCCAACATCCACTGCCATATAGAAGATTAGATATTACATAGCAGTTCAGAATTCTTTTTTATTTTTGTTGTTTCTGAGAACATTTTCCCTTTGCTTAATTTCTGAGAGGCATTGATTACTGTGGATTTTGTATTTTATGATACTTTCTTTTTATCTGCTTGAGAGCAGCTGATGAGATAATTTGCAAGAAATATCTTTGTTCTGGGATTTCTGACTCTAGCAATGAATCAGATAATGATTCAAGACAAAGATTGTAAAGAAAGAAATGACAGAGTAACTGAAAAGATATCATGTTCAGATTTCTATGTCAGTTATTTTTGTAGCTGACTTAACAAAAACCCATTTTGGTTGTAAAGTGAAAAACAGAAGACTGAATTATTATTGTGTGGCATTGGATTACATTGAATGGAACTCTCAGCTAACAGTATAAAATATACAAATTACTAACTAAATAGACTGAAAAATTATCAGAAATTATATTGGAAAGTGAAAAATGTATCAATTATATATATATTAAGTTCAGAAATGGTCTTGAATTCACTTTTCTTTCTGGTTGCCAACTCAAGGCAAGAAAGCCAGTTTACTCTATTTAACTCCAAGGTAGAGGGAGAGAGATTCATGCCTTTTCCAAGGTCATTAGCATGAAGTGAACGAAACAGAAATAAGTGAAAATTTAACTCAGCACACTGAATTCATGTTCCACACTGATAACAATTAAACTAACCATGTCTCTGAGTAGATGTTAGACACTTAATTAACAAAATGTGGGTATTTTTATCTAATATGTATTTAAGAGGAGTACCTGTAAAGTCAGTCATATATATATATATATATATATATATATATATATATTATAATTATTTTTTTAAAAAATATGATTCCTTCACTACATAAGAATTCTCATGTTTCAAAAACAAGAGCCAAATTTTAAAAATTATATTTTAAAATTAAATTATTATATTTTTTTAAAAATAATTATAATTTAGGCTCTACTCTTGTATTGAGCACTGTTTTTTAAAAATAAAAACAAAAATACTAAAAAATACTAGAACTTTGGATTATTTACCTAACGTGTTCTTTCCTATTTTTCTATATAGTTGTACACACATATCTATATATATAATAAACTTAACATAACCTGGTGATAAGTGATAAGAAAATCTGAAAACTAGTTTAATTTTACTTTGTTCAGTCAGTGTTGAAATACAAACATAATTATTATTTTTTTTTATTTATTACCAATATGTGAACGAAGTAACAGAGAATAAATTATTATGTTCAGTCATAAGTAATTTCTGTTTTGAGGAACTAATTGTAATGACAAATCTATCATCCTAACCATTAATCATATGCGGCAGTCGTAAGAATAAATATGCTGCTCACTATATCAACTTATTTTTTGAAAATTAGTAGCAGCATACTAAAGAAAAAATATTCTCCCTGATGACAATGCAAGGCTACATACAGCAAGAATAATATAGGAAAATAGTTTGGAACTTGGTTGGTCTGTTCTACCTAATCTAAGATATTCACCTAACCTTGCATCCACCAATTATTATATTTTTTAATCATTGCAAAATGCTTTAATGGGGAAAACGTCCTCTAATGAAAACACAGATCCAAAGAGTTTATCATATCTTTTTCAGAAAGAATTTTAAATTAAGAAGTATTGAAGAACTGCTTTGATAATGGGTAACAAGCAAATCTCGCAGACTGTAAAGCTTTGTTATTTCTCTGCCTGTCCAAGGCTATTTGTCATTTCCCACTCTACACTGATATCAATCCATATCTTTTGCTTTCCCTCCCATCATGTTAGTTTAGTGATATATAATTACAAATATCAGTGTGATGCTGAATATATTGGCAGAACTAATCAGAAGTTGGAGACAAGAATTGATCAGCACATACCAGCTAAGATCTGTCAAGGGCAGTATGAGAATTTGCATATGCTTGTTAACTCTTTCACATTGAACATGTCAAAATGCCTTGTAAATATCAGCTCTCAATTTTCAAATTGCCATAACCCATCCCATGTATACTCTGCTATAATATATGATGACATCATTGCAAATAACACAAGTCATGCAAACAGTGAGACTTTGTAAACTGTTGAGAGCTGATATTTACTGGGCAGGTGTGAGTTTGTTGAATGCTAAAGAGTTAATTATGGTGTTCTTCAGGCTAAGTCATAGTGCATCTGAAGACCCAAACTGGAGGCCTATTTAACATTTCACTGCTTCACAGAGGAATGTATTTTAGTTTGAGTTTGCAATTATTTACTGTTGTAATTGGCTTAAGGAATCCAAAGATTTTTTTCTTTTACAGTTGTAATAACTTTAGCTTATAAGATTTATTTTTATTTCTTTCAGATTTACTTGATTATTTTATGTTTATTGATGAAAAGAATCTTTTTGTTTGAAATTCACTAAGAAAATATAATTTAGGAATCTTGGTTTTGTTGCTTGAAAGTTAATTTAATATTTTTCACTTGAAGTTAATTTAATATTCCTTTGTATAAAATATTTATTCATAAATGGAAATAGACTAATTTTTTGCATAATCTGTATTTCTGTTCTGAACAGGAAAAAAAAAGAATTTTTCTACACTTCTTATATCATCATCATTGTCATCATCATCGTCGTCGTCATTCCCTTGACTTTTGTAATCATAGGGGAGATGAGAATGCAAAAGCCACACTAAATCTCCTCCACAAGTCTATCAACAGCAGCTATAAGAAATTCTGGTATAATCATAGCTGTCAATTGTTTGACATTGTCCAACCAGTTTTTTATGTTGATGCCCCTCTCCTATGTCCACCTTCATCAGTGTCTTGCACAGGCTGTCGTGCCTTGTGATATGACCAAACTACGCCATTTTTCTCCATTTGACAGTGGGGAGAATAGGTTCCTGGTAGCCCACAAAACTTTCAACCCTTTACCACATAAACTCATTATATTTTTGTTCCTAATAGAAAATACCAAGGAGTTTTTGCATCCATTTATTTTCAAATGCTTGGATCCTTCTCTCTGTTTCAGCAAACAGTGTCCATGTTTAACATCCATGTTGGAGAATGGAGACTACCAGCGATTTGTACAGTCTGTACTTTGTTTGAAAGCTGATTTTGCTCATCCATATTCTTGACATGGCTGTGGCAATAATTACACCATAATGCAATGTTTTAATTTTACTTGATTTAAAGGAATAATTTATAAATACGATTTTCACTATGGATTTCGTTAATCGGACTGACTTCCTCATCTTGGTTGCTTTCCTCACAACGTTTCGGCCGTCTGATCCTCCGGCCTTCTTCAGGTGCATCTCGAACTCGGGAACCGTCGGTCTGGAATTTGGTGAGGAAAGCAACCAAGATGAGGAAGTCAGTCCGATTAACGAAATCCATAGTGAAAACCCCTCATCCCAAAAATATAGACAAATACGATTTTCTTCTCATCTTTCTTCTTACAAATATTACAAACGCAAGATAGCTAATTTCATTAATGTTTTGTTGTATTTAATTTTTATCGGAGACTTTTTTCTTCAATATAACCTGTACACTGTAAAAATTTAAAATAACATTGGCTTAAGGAATCCAAAGAATTAAAATGACATTATTTGTTACATAAATTTAATATTTTTGCTATGATATTGTTATATATAACAATATATATATTAATGAAAAAATTTAATTTTTTATGAGTAATCTGTATTTTTTATTTCTAAAAGGCACTTTAAAGTATATCTTGTATTTTAGTTTAACTTACCATTAAAAAAACTACCACTAGTCACAATGAATGGATGTTCCCTCAGGGAGGACCCATGTCTTGAGCGACTATTGGGCTTCAAACTTAACCAAAACCTCAAGTGGAACTCATGCATATAATCCATCACTAAAGATACATAGAAAATGATCAGTTCCCTGTATTGTTCCAGTCAGTACCTGACATCTTGTGCAATTTTCTACTGATCAGGCCTAAATGGAGGAATGATGTCATATTTGGGCAGAAACTGCCCCGTCCCCACTTTCCAGTTTCAGTAGTCCAAAAGCATCTCTGCCTCTTAGTGGTGACAAATTATTTTCCACCATGCAACCTCTCTCTCATTTACCATTAAAATATATACAATAAGAGTAAACATAATATTTTTATTACTACAAAATTAATGCAAATGTCATTTATTAAGAAAAGTCAATATAATTAAATTTAATTAGTCAATTTTTCTACATTAATTGACCAAGCAGTTAGTATTGCTTTCAGTCAAAATTTATAAAATATTTTATAAAACAATTTTTCAGCAAAATATGTTTCTGAAGTCCAGTAGCAGTTATCACTCTTTTCAGAATTATTAGGGTTTCTTTCCTAACCTTTTATTTGAAACAGTTTGCAGTATCAACATCTTTATTATGCTATTTCTTTCTCTTTGTGTTATATGCGCTAGGCATTTTAGGTGTTGCTGCTATTGAAAGTCAAATGATGTGATTTCTATTATTTAGTCAGTCATGTGCCATGCATGATACATGCTTAGGTGATCATGTGCCTTTCGTTACATTAATGTGACAAGGCAGACTTTTTGCTGCAGTAGGTTACCATTTCTTTCTGCAGTAGACCAGTTGCCACGTCCTTTGTGATTCTATAACAGCAGTCCACAAAGTACAAAGAAGGATGGTCTTTGCCAAAATCCATCGGCTTCACTCACTCTAAGCCATTTTTAACCATTAGTCTTAGAAAACAGTTGTGTTCAGCTGACAGTTTAGTTATTTCTTAATGGGTTTTACATCATGCATAATATTCATATGAAAATATATATATATATATATATATATATATATATATATATATATATAGGAAGATTACTTAACTTTAAATATTAATTTTTTGTTGTTTTCCCTGACTTCAAATGTTTTGGTAATGTCCATTCTTCAAGGGATTCTGTTTATGAATTTAAAAAACAGAACCACTTGAAGAATGGACATTACCAAAATGTTTGAAGTCAGGGAAAACAACAAAAAATTGATATTTAAAGTTAAGTAATCTTTTTATATAATACTATTAATGCTGTATTTTAAATATCATTTTTATATTTTTAATACTGAGCACTATATATAAAAATATCTGCTATTTCTTAAATTATATATATATATAAATTATTCGTGATTTGTTGTTTGGTGATGGTGCTGCTCTTGTTTTGACATCCTTTGAGGAGACCCAACATCTAATAAATCGTTTCTCTGCTACACGTGAAGCCTTTGGTCTGACACTTAGCATAAGGAAAACTGAAGTAGTGCACCAACCTTGTCCTACTCCGAAGCAATTCTGTGGTGAGAAACAAAAAACACCAGTCTAGAAATTTCCAGAGAGACCATTGAAAGTTGAAGACAAAGCCCTGAACTATGTAAAGTCTTTCACCTATCTTGGTAGCAAAGTTAACTACAGTGGAACTTTAGATGATGAAATCATGCATCAGATTGCTAAGGCTACCAGTGCATTCAGCAAACTTCGCCATCCTGTGTGGGGTATTCGACTGGATATGAAAATTTGAGTTTACAGAGCTGCTGTACTTGCCATCCTTTTGTACGGCTCAGAGTGGTAGACTCCATACAGGTACCATGTACGCCAACTGGATGTTTTCCATAAAAGCTGTCTGCGTGCAATCTGTGGCATTAACCTTCAACATAGGACATCTAATGTAGACCTGTTTAACAGGTGTAATATTGGAGGAATCGAAACTTTTCTCATACAGTCTCAGTTACAGTGGACTGGTCATGTCTTGAGAATATCTCATGACAGGATACCCAAGATCCTAATGTACAGCCATTTAGATCAGGACTACAGGAATGTAGGATTCCCATGGCTAAGATACAAAGACAAGCTGAAAAGCAACTTGTCAGCTGTCAATATACCACATAGCACCCTTGAGTGCTTAGCCTTGGAGTGGGTAGAATAGAGATCAACACGTTTTAGTGGACTCAGCAGTTTTCAATCTGCTTGTCTGAATCATCTTTAAGAAGCGAGAGTAAGAACTAAAAGGTCAGCCAATCTAACAGTGATCTCATCTCACAATTAAGATTATCACACAAAATTTCATAGCTGAATCAATTAAGCTGTCAGATCCTCATATGTCGAAACTGACGGGAGAGTCCATTTTATATATATATATATATATATATATATATCTCAAAGTCAAGTAATACTAACCACCCATGCTACCATGGTTTTCACTGGTGAGATTTCTTCAGGCAGTGGAGGTTAATAGTGATTCCTGAATGGAATTCTGCTTTGGGAATCACTATTAACTTCCACTGCCTGAAGAAACCTTACCGGTGGAAACCATAGTAGCATGGGTGGTTAGTATTACTTGACTTTGATATTTAAGAGCTCTACAGATTTGTTTTTTTCTTTTTTACATTGTGTATTGAGCACTCTTTTATATAACCGTTTTCCAGACAAATTTAACTTTGACTGGAAAAAAACTGTTATATATGTGTGTGTGTCTGTGTGTATATCCTTTTGGCAAGGTATTTGTTTTCTTTGTTTGTACTGAAATGGGATTAACAATCGATAACAAGTATCCACTAGCAATTACTTTCTTGGAAGAAATAAGATAAAGATTTAGAAAAAGCATGAGTAGCACCTTCCCCACAGTTATGGGACCATTTTGTAGGCATAGACAGACACATCCTCATTTTGGCAAGTATATATACATGCTTGTGTTTGTGTATTTACATTTATATATATTCATGTGTTTGTGTGAGTAAACATGGTGAGCCAAGCATTTAATAAACATATTTTAACAGACATTTTGAACCCTTGAGATAGTACATGAGTTATGTAAAAAAGCATAAATGATTAAATTAGCTTTACCACATCAGTATATAAGATATTCGATTAGGTCCACATTTGTATAAGGCATTCTCTCTCTATATGTGCATTTGTGTGTGTGTGTGTGTGTGTGTGTGTGTGTGTGTGTGCATGAATACATGCATACATACATATATAAAATTTCATATATAGCTAAAAATATATCTGTAAAAGAAGAATATGAATAAAAACAAAAGGAAAACTTAACTGACACAATTCCTTTCCTGACAGAGTCAAGACAAATATCAGGATTTTATTTTGTAACAAGTATTTATATGGGATCTTATGAACAAAAGGTATCTTTTATACAACAATTTATCAAATGCATTAGACATACATAGAGACAGGTTCAGGCCACACTTATTGTTATGGTGAAACACACCTAGTCTATAGATAATAGACTCTCCCACCTAATATAAGTAGGAGTCAGTGAGGGTCAACGGGGAGTCGAATATGAAAGTAGTCAGCTACCACAACTAGATTACTCTGTGTAATACTTATTATAACAAGTTCCTAATGTTTTTGTACGTTGAACCTATTTAGGACCGAATTTAGTCCAAATACAGTTTCCACTGCGGAAAGTAACTCTACAACACTTATGAAAAGAGATTATAACTTACTTAGATGTCAAATTGTTGAATTTGTCACTATTTAATCTAAGCAAACCAATTCTGCACCATATATATTTTCAAATGTCTCCTTTCCTAAAAGAAATACTTCTTTCCCAAGTCAACATACATGAATACTATTTGTTTCTAATGAAGTTTTTCTATCTCTTAATAATCTGCTTAACTTTTGGAATGCATTTTTGGATATCCCAATGCATCTTAGGATTTCAGTGTAGCATTTTCCATCTTCTGTTAGAATCCTCCCCAGATATTTGAATTGTTGTACTTGGTTAATTTTGGTACCGCCGATTTTTAATTTGCATTTTGGGCTCATCCTTTTACTAATAACCATGCTTTTTGTCCTCTTGTTGTTTGTTTCATCTTTTATTCTGCCTTCAGGTATAGAAGTTAAACACTATGCCTCTCTCACCTTACTTGTGACAGATTGAACCTGTTTGCTTTCAAGTATATTGGTGAAACTGGCTCTGAATTTTGTCTTCAATTCAACAATCACAGTCAACTTTTATAACTCTATCATAACATTTCAATTTATCTAATTGTAGTATGGACAATGTGAGGTTCGTCTTTCTAGTCTCTTCCTTTAATTATCAGAAAAGCCATGAGAAAGTTGAAAACAATTTCATTATCAAACTTAATACCCACAAAATGTAGATATTAAATAATGATTCTCAGTGATTATATTTTTTTACAAAAATAACAAGTGGGAAACATTTTTCGTTCTTTTTTTTGTTAATAGTTTATACTTTGTTTATTATCTACTCTTGTGTTGTTAGTATTTCATCTTCTCTTTTCAACATATATGATTATAAAAAAATTTTTAAATTAAAAGAAAAAGGTTAAATTTTCGACCAGCTATTATGTAAAATATATTAAATGCGTAAATTAATCACAAACTAAAATAATATAAATAATAATTACATTATTAAAAAATCAGATGCAACAATGACATTTATTCGCTTTCATTTATTAGATGTTAAATTATATCACTTAGCACCCTCCATAATTTACCTTGACTTTCAGTTAACTTTATATATATTTATAAGCATTCTTAAATTTAAAAATTCTGAAAAACTAACAACATTTTTAATTCTGTTTATAAATACTGACTGTAAAATAAAATCCTTACATTTGCCTTAAAAAATTCTATCAGAAGATGAAATGCATCAGTTAAGATAAGATTTGCTTTTGTCATTATTCATATTGTCCTCTTACAGATATATTTTTAGTTATATCTGAATTTTTATACACACACATGGATGCACTCACACACACAAACATAAACACACAGTGATTCTGAAAGATTCTTGGCTTGATTCACTTTACAAAATTTAACCAAATGACCAAACATCATATTTCTTTCGGGAAGGGATACCTAGCCAGGCTGATAACTGTTTAGCTTGTCTTGTTTGACATACCTTATGTCAAATTTTATTATACATGTAACTTTTTCTGCAATAGAATATCTATTAACCAACTGATGGTAAAATTTTCAAGTATTCAAAAAAAAAATTAAACTTAAGCTATTTTTCTGTGAGTT
Organism: Acanthosepion esculentum; assembly: GCA_964036315.1. Classification (NCBI taxonomy): domain Eukaryota; kingdom Metazoa; phylum Mollusca; class Cephalopoda; order Sepiida; family Sepiidae; genus Acanthosepion; species Acanthosepion esculentum. The sequence goes on along the minus strand of OZ038485.1, from coordinate 27,351,202 downwards.
CTATTTTTACAAGGCTCAACAGTTGTGGCATTGCACCAGGTTATGTTAAGTTTATTATATATATATATATATATATATATATATATATATATATATATATATATATATATAGATAGATAGATAGATATGTGTGTACAACTATATAGAAAAATAGGAAAGAACACGTTAGGTAAATAATCTGAAGTTCTTTAGTATTTTTGTTTTTATTTTAAAAAAACCGTGCTCAATACGAGAGTAGAGCCTAAATTATAATTATTTTTAAAAAAATATAATTATTTTTTTAAAATTTGGCTCTTGTTTTTGAAACATGAGAATTCTTATGTAGTGAAGGAATCATATTTTTAAAAAAAATAATTATTATATATATATATATATATATATATATATATATATTATATATATATATATATATATACACTAAATTATATCACTTAGCATCCTCCATAATTTACCTTGACTTTCAGTTAGCCTGATGTGTATTTATAAGCTTTCTTAAATTTAAAAATTCTGAAAAACTAACACCATTTTTACTTCTGTTTATAAATACTTGTTACAAAATAAAATCTTTACATTTGCCTTGATAAAGTCCATCAGAGGATGAAATACATGAGTTGAGATAAATTTTCCTTTTGTCTTTATATATATATATATATATATATATATATATATATATATATATATATATATATGTGAAAGGCAAAGTATCAAAGCATGTCTACCAATGCAAACATGCAACATATACTGATGCAAGGAAATCTCTTTATGATTTGTTTATGTGCTTCAGTCTTAATTAATATTGATATGAAGCAAATCAATGAAACATTCTGCTTTCTTGCCAGCAAAGACTACTAAAGATAGCATAGGAAATGTTGTTTGAAATACACAAATGGATTACAGGTCTGAAAAGGCAGGTGGGAGTACAAAACTCCAAGGTCTCCAATTACAAACTTTATCAATCATTTTCTTTTCAAAAGTAAATCGAGTTACATGAGTTCACAAAGAAATACAACTTTGGGAATCACTCAAATTAATCATTAATATTACAAGTTTCATAAAAATAACTATCAATTATAAGAAGAAAGAATGCATGTTTATCAGCGAAAGAGACAGCTTGAGTTATGCATTGGGGATGTCAAAATCAAGTACATTCAGAACAAGGCTCAAGAGCTACTTCAGGTAGAGGGTTACAGATTAAGAGGCATAGTTTATGGTGATAAGCCGGGAAGATAACGGTAGACCCTAGACTTGAACAGGTTAAGACTGTAGTGATCATGGTTGCTTCTGTATCATATATTTACAGATGACACAAAATGTGACAGAGGATTCTGAAAGTGCACTTGAATAGCAAATGTTTCCTTCCAGAAACTAAGCAATGTATTAAGACATAAGAAAATAGCATTAGAAAAAAATAAAAATAAAAAAAATAATACTGAACTGATATGTAATATCTAATCTCCTATATAGCAATCAGTAATATGGCTTCTGTTTCAACAGGTCTACCACCGATGTGTTAACAGCTGTCATTGAATTTGTTGATGAAGCTTTAGACAAGAACGGTGAAGGTTTTGACTCTAGACATTTCGAAGTCATTCAACAGGTTTTGGCATGCTGACCTTCTCCACCAGTTCAAAGGCTACAATGTCACTGGATTAATAATTGACTTAATCCAATAATTTCTAACAAATCCTGTAATGAAGATCATGTTCAATGGTCACAATTCTAGATCATTTCATATTAATGCTGGGATACACCACAGCTCTGCTCTTGGATTTACAATGTTTCTGATCTTCATCAATGACCTTCCTGCCATCAGTTTTCAACTACGTATATATGTAGATGACAACTATTTACTGCTGTCTTAGTAGCTAGTCTGACCAGATTCACAAAGTAATTCTAGCAACTGTTCTTGAAAAGGACAGAAAATGGCATTGAATTTTAAGGCCTCCAAAACAAATCTGCTTTCATTTAAATTACCACAGAGAATCTTTTTTGCCGGTCGCCAACATGGCTGATACTAACTACAGGTGAGCAACACTTTTCACCTTCTTGGGTTCATGTTTTCCACTGACATGAAGTGGAGTGATTATATTGAATCAATTACGAGATTTACTTCTCGGAAAGTTGGTTCACTGTTCCATGTCAGACAAATTTTCTCATCAGAATCCATCTTGCACATTTATAAATCTACCATTCATCCATGCATTGTATATTGATGCCATACCTGATTTCATAGTCTTACCATATATCTTTAGATTCTTGACAACCTCCAAAGAGGGATCTGTAATTTAAAGCTCCTAATCTGGCATCTTGACTTCAGTCACTTACTCACCCATGTGACATGGCTCTTATATCAGAATTTTCTACAAATATTTTTATTGCAACTGATGAGTTTTTTATTTCATGCTTCAAACGCACAAAATTTAAGCTTGCTACTAGATTGGCAATTAGGTCCCACCAATTTACTGTTGAACTAGACAGATGCAACTGGATGTACTATTCTAATAGTTTCTTTTCTCTCACTTCTCACTTGTGGAAACCCTTTCAATTTATTGTTTCCCTGCCACCCACAATCTTAAAAAATTTTAATGCATCATCAATCATCATCTGTCTCCCTGAATCATTTTCCTTTATTGCCTTTTCCTTACTAAAGTGTACTCATTCTTTTATGCTCCCTGTAACTCCATATGCCCTTGTGGCATAATTACTTTGCTTGGGGTGAAATGATTAAGAAAGAAAGTAGGCTATTCACTGTGCACTATTTTTCTGTTAGTGTAGTTGGTTCTAACAATATAGCTTCACCACTGTAATCAAATCATCTGTATAGGTAGTCTCATATTTCAGTTCTAAGAGCTGAATTGTTATGCACTTAGATGTCGAAACTGATGAAGGATTCCATCATTATAGATAGGTTGAGAGAGAGAGAGTGGGGAGGGAAGAAGAAAGAGTTATACATACATGCAGTCAGTTCTCAGGCATGCTTACAAGACGAGTCAGATCTAGACTCTTATGTGGATGTCACGTATGACATCCATATCATTCAAATATGTCTAAACTATCAGTTATACAAATGAATAAAAATGGCTTCAATTGAATTAATCTTCTAGGCCTTAAAGAAGTCAATTCTTTAACAGATTTTATAGACTGGCATTACAGAATCACAAACAACTTTGCCAAATACTAGAAACGGCACCACCTAAAGACTTCAAAGGGCAGCAACAACTAAAATTGGTAGCACATATAACTAGAAGGAAAAATAATGATATAATAATGATGCTGACTTTCCACATGACCTTAAACATAAGGTTAGGAAGGAAACTCCAATCAAGTCTAGAAAGATTGATAACAGTAGACTTGAGATTGATTCATTGACTTGATTTTATTGCTTATCAACCTTTTGTGTGTTAATTAAAATTGAAATATATTTTAGATTGTAGAGATGGTCCTCACAGTACCTGGTGTTCCCAACTGGTCCCTCATCTAAGTATGAGAGTGTGCTGAAAAGTTCGTAAGCTGATTATGAAGGAGTGATGCTAGAGCTGTGTAACCATGCATGTATTAAATTCAGTTCTTCTTATTAATAACTGCAATGTTTCTTTGTACGTTAAATTATATCTGACTGTTCAAAGAAAACTTCAAAAATAACTAGTGACAACTTCTCATGAAAATAGACAAATTTGGCATTGTGGTGTCATCAAGTACATGCAGAAAAAGGGCTTAGCCTCCAAGGACATTCATGCTGATATGGTTGCTACATTAGGGGATGATGCCCTAACTTTATCAACAGTGCAAAAGCTGAATTTAGGAGGCAATTGCCACCACCAAGAAAAACATTGATCGTGTTCACTACATGGTGATGGATGAGAGACAACTGACTATAAATCAAATAGCCAATGCTATTAACATATCCTGTGATAAAGTTGAGAATATTCGGCACAAGGAACTTGGCATGATGAAGGTTTCTGCTTGGTTTCTGATTTTGACACCAGATCAAATGTAACATCACATAAACATCTGACATTGTTTGAGGCAGATCAAGCTGGTTTCATTGAACGTTTCCTAACCCAGGATGAGTGTTGGGTTCATCACTTTGAGCCAGAGACAAAGAGACAGTCCAAGCAGTGGAAATGCTCATCATCTGCTCCAAAAAAGACTAAGGTTGTTCCATCTGCAGGGAAAGTGATGGCCTCATTTTTTTGGTATACAAAAGGCATTGTTTTTATTGACTACCTTCAAAAGTCACACCATCAATAGAAAGTACTATGCCAACTTGCTGAGGCAGTTACAAAAGACAGTCAAGACCAAACACCCAGCTAAACTGATGAAAGGGATCTTGTTTCACCAGGACAATGTTCTAACACACAAGTTCTTTGTTTTAATAGCAACTGTGTGCAACTGTGACCTTGAACTAGTTGATCATTATCATTATTCTCCTGATTTGACTATCATCCGTTCGTTCACCAACATTTAAAAAAACACTTGGCTGGGAATCAGTATGGCATTAACATCTGTTATTGATGACTTTTTTGACCAACAGGAGGAACAGTATTTTTTTAACAATCAGATGTCACTTTACCTGGACAGAAACAATGCAGTTATTAATAAGAAGTGTTGAAATTAATGTATGCAAGATTTCACAATTCAACATCATGAAAAAATCTGGCATTTAGGCAAATCGCCCATACTCATATTTGAGATGGTAAGAGTGTTCACATAATATCTGGTGTTCCCAAATGGTCTCCCATCTAAGTACTAACCGGGTGAGACACTGCTTAACTTTTCATGAAAAAATGTTTAAAGGGGAAGATCATATGAATTTCATTCAGCTTTAATGCTGTTCATTTAATAAATGCTGAATATTTCCTGTATAGCAATGGCTAATTTCACCATAACCATTACCAATGAAGACCAATTTCAAGTTATTTAATTTAGCTGATACTAAAAAGGAATTCAGCTTTTCCTAGCAAGTTGTTTACCATCATTTTGTGCCTCATCTGCCTTGATAACAGAACACATACAAAAACCTAAACAGAAAATGCTATTTGTATAATAGGCATAGGATTCTAATAAGCGAAAATATCTTGTCTAACAATATGGGTATGCTTTTAACATAGGGACATAAATTGAATATTTAAAGAAATGGCAAATAAATTACAATCTGGCTTTTGTTTCCTCTTTAGATCCACATTCGAACATTAAGAATGCAATTAAATTGTCAGAGAATAATTATGCTCGTCATATACGCTTATATAATATACATGTATCTATATGTATGCATGTTTTTGCATATATATATATATATATATACATACACACACACACACACATGCATATATACAATTTATATGTCCTTTTTTATTTATTCTAAAATTAATAAAGTTATATTTATATATGTGTAAGTGTATTTATAGATATTTTATATACGTATGTAAGTGTGTACATTCACATAACTGTGTATGTATACACAAACACATATGTGTATCTTTATGGCTCTATCATTTGATTACATTTAATTTGTCAAAATTGATGTGTGTATATTTATATGCATATACATTTATTGCATTAAGATAAATGCAAGTACAATGTTATTTAATAAAAGTTAATTAATGACTCAGCAAATATATCTAAGTTCAAATGCATACATATTTGTTCATATATATATATATATATATATACGTATATAAGTATTCTGTGAACATAGGCATATGCACATATGAACATTATATATATATATAATGGGTACTTTATATATATATATATATATTTAAATCACTAAACAAGAAACACACACACACACACACACACATATATATATATATATATAAAATACCTAGTATATGAAATGTAATGGGTACTTATATATATATATATAAAATAGGTACTTTATATATATATTTAAATCACTAGACAAGAAAACACACACACATGCACATATATATATATATCACTAAACAAGGAAATATACCATATATATGTCACTATACATACATATATATATATATATATATATATATATATATATATATATATATATATATATATATATATATATAAATAAAATAGAGGTGTGAGATGCATAATCCATTAATATTGAATTTTCTTAAAACACAGTCGAACTAATGAATTTGCATAAACATTTATATAATATATCTAAGTTCAAATGCATGCATATTTGTTCATATATATATATATACGTATATAAGTATTCTATGAACATTAGCATGCACACACTTACACACACATATATATATAAAAGTACTTATTATATGAAATGTAAGGGGTTCTTTATGTACATGTATATATATGTATATATTTAAATCACTAAACAAGAAAATATACAATATATATACATATATATCCCTCTATATATAAACAAGGAAATATACCTTTTATATATATATATATATATAGAGAGAGAGAGAGAGTGAGAGATGTGCAATGCATACTCCATTAATATTGAATTTTCTTTAAACAGTCGAAGTAATGAATTCACATAAACATTTATATTAAAGTGTATAAATTGATATTTTCTATATTTATTTTAAGAGGTGTATTTTTTATTTTTGTGCATGTATTCGCCATTGTGTATAACCCATATATCAGTTGAAGTTGGAGAGTGTTTTAATAATTTGATTTCATTAAATAAAAACTTACATTAATGGATAATCTATCATAATCTTTCATCCTTAATAAAATTTTAATTCTGATAAATGAATGGATTATTCAACTCTTCACTTGTGCACTTTCTCATTTCTCTTCATCATCATCATTATTATTCTCCCAACATTTAATTTTTTTCTTTCATTTTAAACTTTCTCTCTTTTCCGCATTTATCCAAATTCTTTTGTTTTCCCACTGATATTCTTTTTACTCATTCTCTTTCTTTATCCATCTATATCTCTGAGATGAGGTATTATGATTACTTGCATTATGTATATTATTCAAACTGTTATCCTCATCTTCATTTATTTCATCCACCGGAGGGGGGGGGTACATTGTTCTAGTACCACATGCCATGCCACTTACGGATGTCCCGGTTATTTCCCTTTAACTGAACTCTCCAAGTTTTTGGTTCACCACTGCTGTGGCCTGTTATTGAACTCACAACTCTAGTGTCTAGTTACTGGATCAAATCAACGTCTTATCCACTGGGATGCGTGTCCTGACTCTGTGGTGAACAAAAAAACTTGGAGAGTTGAGTTAAAGGGAGGCAATATATACTGAGACACCCAGAAGAGGCATGGCATAAAAAATATTACCAGCAATTCATTTTTGGAAAAGCAATAAAAATCTTGTCAGCATTAAATAACCCATTGAGGTTGATATGCTGTAACACAGACCAAACCAAACCAATCAGACTAGAACCAATGCTTTCAATATAACTTTATTTATTTACAAATGCTTAGTCTGGCACAAGGCCGCTAGTTACGTTCACCCATAACGTTCACCCATTTCGATATTGATAAAGTTCAACATTGCTTAACTTTGATAATCTGATGAGAACCATGACTTTAATTACTAAAACTACCTTAACCTGGAGTAAGAGCTTTTTAAACATTTCACCCCAAGGAAGGCAATAAAGCCACTAAGACACAAGGGGTTACTGAGCATGAGAGAAAATATGAGAAAAGAAAAAGATTATTGAGGATCAAGAACAATAAAAAAAAAATAAAAAAACAGGAATTAACAAGACAGAAGTTAACGATTAACATTGCATTGAAATTTTTGAAGATCAAAGTTGACTGGAAAGCAAGAAGCTGGAAGAGAGTTCCACAAGCAAGAAGAGCAAGAAAAAAGTGTTTGCATAGAACAAAAAAAAAAAAAAAAGTGTTTACATCTAGACAATTTAACAGTAAAATGATGATGTCTTGTTGCTAATCTACTACCTATTCTTGTAAATTTCCTTACAGTAACTAATGTTTTTGAATGGTCACCTATCTTGGTTCTTGCCATGTTAAACACTGCTTAACTTCGGTGATCAAAAGCCTGGGATTTTAGCATGATTTAGTCATAATCCAGAATACATTTTTGGAGGGGAATATTACTTGCAATAAAAATCTTGTCAGTATTAAATGACCCATTGAGGTTGATATGCCGTAAAACAAAACAAATCAAACCAATATATACTGATAGATAGATAGATAAATAAATATATAGATAGATAGATAAAAAATATTACCAGCAATAAAAATCTTGTCGGCATTAAATAACCCATTGAGGTTGATATGCCGTAAACCAAACCAAACCAGACTAGAACCAATGCTTTCAATGTAACTTTATTTATTTACAAATGCTTAGTCTGGCACAAGGCTGCCAGTTAATTTCACGTTGTTTGTAGCTCTTAATCAATTTAGTCTTTCTGCTATCTCTCCTAAACCTGCTCTGTCATTTGTGTCCTTCAGGATATTGGTGATCATGGCTCTCCACAATTTCCTGTTGTTTGTAGCTCTTAATCAATTTTGTCTTATTGCTGTCTCTCCTAAGCCTGCTCGCCATCCATTTGCTCATGTTTTGTAGGCTGATTATGCTTTATTTTATTCAATCCTTCTTGCCTTCAATCTGTCCTGTGAGTATCAAATTTTCCAAGCCCTCTTTAATCTAGTCATTTTAAATAGTAGTTTTAGGGAGGAGGAGAGATAAAGGCAAATCATGTGAGACAGAATACAAACAGAAAATAAGATTGAACCACTCAGCGTGAGCTACACAGAAAACAATTTATAACATATAATAGGAACGAAATGTACAGGTGTGTTTGGTACATAAAATGACCATACCGAAAATGTATAATTGTACAAGTCTTTTTTCCGGGCAATGAAATGTGACCTGCTTGAGAAGGCTGGACAATGTCTTTCTATCATGATAAACCAAACAGAGAAAAAAAAAGGTGGAAGAACTTGCTGCTTTATTTTATACTCTCCGACAAGCAATTCTGATTGGCTCTCCAGTAGCATATGTAATGTGTATTTTTGGCCACAGAAATAACAGTAACATTAAAATCTGCACAACTGCATAATATTGACACCTGAGCTCATGCTTAAAGTAAACATCTCGATAGGAGAAAAAGACAAATTGTTGTGGACTTTATTCACATCATTCAATTTACTATTCAAATCATTGCTAACACAGAAACACATGGTATTTCATCTTTTTGAGTGACAAGCACATTTTTCTACAAAGCATACCAGGGTCCAAGATGTAGAGTGAGTGGCCATGGTTAAATGTAAATAAATGGCTGAACTGCCCAACAACCAGAATTGAAAAAGTTTGTAATAAACAATAACAAGAAAAAAAGGAAAGAAAAGGTCAAAAAATAGTATAAAGCAAGCAAACAATATATGCAAGGCCAAGTAACACTAATAAGGCCAAGTAACAGTAATAAGGCAAAGTAACAGTAATAAGGCAAAGTAACAGTAATAAGGCAAAGTAACAGTAATAAGATGAAAAGTTCACAAGCTAAGAATTGCGGTTGACACACAAGAAAAAATTTGGATAAGCAAATATAGTGTTCTGACTTCAAGACAAGAAAAACCAGAACTGAGTCAGATGAAACCAAGAACTGGCTTATTTTATTGGCTAAGAAATCCCAACATACAACTGTGTACTTCTGCCTATAAATTGGGGAGGGGAAAGTGTTTTGCAGTCATTCACATCACGACTGAAACCAATACAAGATGAAAAATTGTTTATAAAGTATCCAAACTATGTAACCTTTGACTAGCCTGCAAAGCACAGTACATCGAAAGAAAGCATTCTCAATGGACTCCAACATATCACTGCAATGGCCACATTCTGTGTGCCTCAAATTACCTGCCAAATGAGGGATGCCTCATCATTATTGAGGTATTTTAATCTTTGCATCTAAGATCATATGGAATGATACTTCTCCATTGTTAGGTTGGGCATCTCAAATATATCTGCTTGAATGGCTCTTCTTACTCACATGGATGTGGCACAAGACCAAAATTAGGGGGTACCCAGTGAGGATCAAACTCACTACTCAGTCGTAATTGTTTTAGTGAGCCAAGCTTGCTAACCATTACACCGCCTCGAGGTGCCCCCTTACTCATTTAATGCTGAGAGTTGATTTTCTTGGGAGCTTTGAAGTAATAAAAAATATGATATATGTTATTCTGCTTTCACAATTGAATACATGGTAGATGATACTCAGCTTTTGTGAATATACATGTTTGTGTGGACATAATTACTAGAGGTGGTGATATGTGTGTTTTACGTTGTAGTTTTGTTGAAGTTATATTTTGGAATACAGTTCGATTTAAGAAATTGTAGGATATTATGTGGATTAATGCCATGAAAGAGTTCTTTCATGTTGGTTGCTTGGTTGATTTTGTTTGGTGGCATAGCAACCTCTATGGATTACTTAATGCTGAAATCTAAATATATTTTTACATAATTTCATGCTTTCAAGTACAGATATTTTGTACATAATAGTATTCTTTCAAAGTAAAGGTATGTTTAGATCTATTTTTTGTAGATCATAAAATGTACTGTTGACAATTTTACTATAAAAATGTATTGCAGGTTATTTTATTATAAAAATGTACAGTTCATTTTTGTTTGGGAAGCTTTTTGGCTTGTGAGGCTTAAGTGGTATCTGTGAAATGATAATTTCAAAGGGGTGATTATGAATGAGAACAAAAAAGAACAGATAAAGGAGGGAATAAAACCCTACCAAGAATGAGATTAGAGAAAATAGAATGTACACTTCAGTGAATGAATCTTGTGGCTATAGAAACCAAGGCAACACCAACAGATATAAGTAAACAGCTATCAACTGCAAAAGTCAGATGCATTGGGGAAACAAGGAAAATGTGAGAGGAGAAGCAGCAGACATGAAGTTACTTATATTATTTATATACAATTGATTCTCCTCATCTTTGTTCTTATTATCACATTTCGACTGTTGTGCTCCCTTGCTTTCATCAGGTGCGAGCGGATCTGAGTAACTATCAGGGAATTTTGGACAGAACCCCTTTATTAATCTATTATCCCATGAGGCAATAGCCTAGTGGGTTAAAGCATTAATTTATAAAATTTGATGGCACAATAATTGTGAGCTCAATCCCTGAGCCAGACAGCATGTATATGTACTCAGTGGAAATGGGGTAAGCAAAAAATAAGAACGAGGTATCTCTAGACTGGGGTCAACAGAACATGAACAATCTCCGTCACCCCCAGATTTTTAATGTTCTGAAAATACAGGATGTTTATGAGTTATAAAAGGGGGTTCCATTTTGAATGCCTCCTTGTAAGTTGTTTGTGATATAAATCATACTGTTGTTGGTTATAGTCATAGATTTCCTCCAGCCAAGATGAATGGTTGTATGCTCAATGAAGTTCCTTACCTTGAATGTCCATTAGTACTCAAGTTCATTCCAAACCAAAAGTGGAACTCATATATACAATCCATTGCATGAGATTCTGGAAGAATGGTCAATTCCTGGCACCACTCCAGAAAATTTCTGATTACTCCAATACTTGATCTTTACAAAATTAAAATCAGACCAAAATTACCAAAATCTTCACTTTCCAGACTTAAGGGTTCAAAAGTGGTTACACAGCCTTGTGGGTGATGAATTTTCCTTCCTACAATCCATTTTGCACCAACAAAATGTCACAATCCTATCACTACTCTATCTTTATTTCCATGATAAATGTACAGACAAGCTACATTCCTTAGTTCCATTGGTTCAGACCTTTACATTTAAAAGCTACCATATCATGTACACAGGGTCTACTCAACCTCATTCCCTTCATATTCCATTGGTAAGGAGGAAGTTCCACTCAGACATCTCCTTCTTCAAAATTGTTACTTTGTGGAACAGACTCTTGAGAGGATGGTGCCATGATCACTGTGATGTTAATCTCGTCAAATCTAGGTTCAACCAAAATCTGCATTTACTTCCTCCACTTATGTCCATATAACTGAACGCAGTAACTCCCTACCTTCAGTGGCTCTTGAGCATTGAATTAGGTAAACTTTTAATAAAAAAAATAAATATTATTTTCATTGTTTTTGAATATCAGGAAACTTGAACAGCAATAAAAAAAACCCTTATACTCATCTGGCTACAGAATATCGACACAACTCCAAGAGATATACGCTTTGATTCTGAATGAACAGTTATTCAGCAAAATCAAATTAGCATTACTTTGGTAATATGATTTCATCATTGTATAAACTAATAAGAGCACAAAACTCAATCTCTCATATGTAAAATTATGTTTATTAACCTCTGCATTGAACCAATTAATGTTGGTGTGTGGCTCTGGGGGCTTGCTTCAAATGTGTATGTTCTTTTCTCAAGGATGTGAGTGACTCTCTGCCTTTTCCTTCTTGGACGGGATTCTTATATAACTTCCTGTTATCTGGCTGCCCCACATATGTCCATTCTGAGCTCAGTTATGTCATGTTTGCATTTTTACAGCCACTAATATCTTGTGAGGTGTGATTCGGCACCTGGTTACAATGAGATCACCTTCCAGACCAATCCTTTTATGCAGCTTGTTCTTCTGATGCTTTGCTGTGACACTGAGTAAAAAGTCTCTTTTGGTATCTCTTAATGTGAGTCCATTGTATACTGGGATCACCACAGGTCAACTCCTCTTAGAATAAAGGATTCCTATCCACATCAAATTTGATTCAGACCTCCAGTATTTCTTGATGTGAATCATTCACTACAATAATATTTAAACAAATCTGACTAACACACACACACACACACATATATATATATATATATATATATATATATATATATATATGTATGTATGTATGTAATATCTCAGCAATCCAGGTTTTACCCTGTATACAGGGATCATGAGGCTAGGATCTTTTTTCTTTTTAAATGGCAACCTCTACTCTCATATTTATAGAAATCAAATGGTTTCCACCACTGTTGTATTTGAATGTCATGAAAATTAAATTTTTCAGATTTTCAGCTACAAAAACACTATTTTTCCACACACACATATATATATATATGAAACAAGGAAAATTATTTTTTTAATTAGTTTTTCTCCTTTTGGTGGGAGTAAAAGAGTTAAAAAATTACCCATCAAACAGAAAATATAAGAACACTGGAAAAACTAAATAAAAAATTAATTAAATTTTCCTTGTCTGTCATATTTAATATATATATATATATATATATATATATATATATATATATATGGGGCGCGGTGAATAAATTGTCTTCTAAATTAAGCAAAAATGAAAATAACACTATTTTAACAGATATATTTCCCAAAATTACACAAAAATATCTTAAAATACTAAAGAGTAAATTTATTTCAATAAAATTGCCCATTGGCTTCAACCACTGCCTTCAAATGACTTCAGAATTTCTTGCAACTATTTTGGAAGGTCTCCTTGCTTAAGTTAGTGAATGCTGCCATAATCCTTGCTTTCAGTTCATCTTAGATGTTACAAGGATTTTTGTTGATCTCTCACTCAACTGTGCCTCACAGATAATAATCAAGAAAATTGTAGTCTGGAGAGTTAGTTGGCAAAATGTAAGGGGTGATGTGGTTGTATAAATTGTCTGACATCCATGACCATTTTTTCCTGCTTGTGTGGCATTGTGCAGAGTCTTGTTGCCAGACAAAGGTTCTTCCATCAGTCACCAGGGCAACACTACCTCCTCAAGGCACTTGATGTATGCCTCTGCGGCCCTGTGGGAAGATGAATGGATGCATAATGTCGCCATCACTAGTGATCCCTCCAAACACCATGATGTTGACTGGAGATATCATCTTCAGACAGCCAAACGCTCTGAAATGTTCATATTGGAGCTTCTGGCATGAACGCCAAGCAGCACAGCATACCATTTCCAAATTTCTGGCAGAGTAAATTGCATCATGGTGCTAGTTTTCTCACAGATAGTGTTCAACTGACCCTACTATACTGTGCAATCAACAAAATTCAAAAACAAACATGCATGTGCAAAATTAAAAATATAAGATTGCAACAATTTACCCATGGCTCCCTGTATACACACACGCACACAACCACACACACGCACACAACCACACACACACAACCACACACACACACACACAGGGTAGATGAATAAATAATTAAAATGTTCTGAACATGAGACATAGATTCAAATTTCACTATGGTTGATTTGTTAATATTGACCTGAGGATACAATCCCAACATGCACCACTGTTGGGAAGTAGCTGAAGACCATGTGAGTCAAAGGTCATTGACGTTTGCATGAAATCATAAAAACTCATGACAAAGGGTTTGAGCATAGCGGCCTGATGATGTGAGATTATATCCACCCTATCCCAAAAACTGTAACTAAAGTCTGCTCAATATAGTTGCAGTATAAACCACAAGTTTGCCTTGTGGATATTGAGCATACACAGATGCTGCTGAGCAGGTATTTGCAATATCAATTAATTAACAACACTAGCATAAGAGCACATTTCCTTTTTTTTTTTTTTTTCTAATGTTCACCCTATACAAAGCCCAAGATTTGCTAGGGGGTTATTGAAAGCGGTTGTTACACGAGTGGTAAGAAGAGGAACAGTTTATGAGGATATGTGGAAAAGATATCAGTTAACCCTAGACTTCAAAAAGTTAAGATTGTAGTGGCAGAGAAAGCATCCTTTTAGGAGTCAGTTCCAAAAATTAGGGCAGAATTTGTGGGAAGAAGATTTTGAGTATGACTTCTTTCTTACTAATGGAATATGAATGGAATGAGGTTGATTTATCTCCCATGCAGATGGCATGGTGAGTTGTAGCTGTGATAGTCAGGATTGGTAGTACTAAGGAATGCAGTTTGTCAGAATATTGGGTTGTTATTCTGTAATAAACATATAAATACAAGGTACTAACAGAAATGACATGAAGGGTGCCAAAATATGTTTACCATTTTTATTAACCGTAACAATGCATAACAACAATAAAACATGACATAAACATAGTACTTACAATAGTTGATGGTTGTACTCTAAAAGATTATTATCTTGAAGTTCATCTTTGGTGTTACAAGGAGTTTTGTTGGTCTCTCACTCAACTGTGCCCCACACATGATAATCAAGGGCGTTGCAATCTGGGGAGTTAAGTGGCCAGATGTAAGAGGTGATGTGATTGTAGAAATTGTCTGACAGCCATGACTGGGTTCTCTTGCTTGTGTGGCATGGTGCAGAGTCCTGTTTCCAGAGATAGGATCTTCCAGCAGCCACCCTCTTGACTCAGAGCACTTGATGTAGGTCTCCGTGTTGAGACTGAGGCCTTTACTAACAAATTTGGGAGTTCTTTCCTTGTCAGAATGATCAGAGTGAGTTATCCAAGTTGCTGTATCTTCATAAAACTCATTAAATTCATCCAGATCTTTCCAAGTCATTTGCAGTCTCCTCAGATTGTCACCCAAACACACTGAAATGTTCATATTGGAGTTTCTGGTGCAAATGCCAAGCAGTACAGTATGCCGTTTCCAAGTTTCTGGCAGAGTGAATTGCATCATCATGCTATTTTTCTCGCAGACAATTCCCAACTGATCCTCCTATATTGTGCAGTTGAGAAAATCAAAAATAAATAATGTGCATGTGCAAAATTAGAAATATAAAATGGTGACAATTTACCCGCACACGCTCTCTCTCTAGCATAATTAAGCAATTCATCGAGTCTAGAAGAAACCTCAACAGAATACAGAAAGCACTGGACGGCCGTTTCATCCTATATTTGGGACTCATCAGCAGTGCACTACAAAGAATTGGACCTGGACCATTATGATATGACACAAGCATCATACCAACTGTACCAATGGGCCTCAGTGATGAAGAAGTAATGAATTAGACTTGATATACCACCACACTTCACAAATTCATAATTCTGGATCTTTCAAATTAGTGGCATATATGTGTGTGTGTGTGTGTGTGTGTGTGTGTATTTGTTTGTTTCTCAGAACTATAAATTAGTTGTATTTACTGGATACATATATTTGAGTCAACAGCACTGTTTTAAATAGTGTTTAATTCATTATTTTTTATGGTTTATCAACACTTTGTGAGTTATCTGAAGCTGACACACTGGATTTTAAGTATAATGCTTCTTGAGAATAACAATGATTTTTATATATACAAATACTACTATTTAGCCCATAGCTAGGAGAGGCAATGGATTCATATCTTTCCCAAGGGCATCTGCATGCAAGTGAATATAAATAACCTGACTAGAATTCAAAATGAGCTCTCCATTTTAAACAGTTAAATTAATATTTACTAGCATTGAGTATGAAAATTTTACAAAAAAAAAAGTTATGCCTCCTTAGAGGAATCAAAATTTTTCGATCAGGGGAACAAATTTTAGCCTACTTGAACCAATAGAAAAAGAAAGCAGTTATAGTAAAGTAACCCATTGAAGTACATAGCTCTTTTGACATTCTGATGTGACACAAAGAACAAAGCTTTCTTTGGTATCTCTTAGGGTATACCCAGAACATTTTGGGGTCACCACAGATCAAATCCACTTAAAGATTCCACATGGATATTATATTCTATTCAGTCCTCTGATATTTTCTGGTATCTAGTACATGCTCTGATATTTTCTGGTACAATACATCAATCTGAAATATTCTGTGGAAGATCAATACAATATCCAGAAATATATGAAGCCATTCAGAGTATCTTGAGAACCGGTTGTGTGGCCTTGATGTAACTTGGCAACAAAAGAGAGGGCCTTACTGCACATGTTTGAATAGGCATTCTTTCTCAGAGTTAGCCAATTGGTAGAATATACCACTGAGTGGATTTGTACTCTGAATTAAATTTGTATTCACAATGACAAAATGAGTTGATTATTTAAGTTTCATACAAGTATTTTGGAAAAACATTACATCACCCAGGTCTGTAAGCCTCTCTCCAACCAGTCCAGATTTGGCTCCCTGCAACTTCTGGCACTTTCAAATCAGTGGCATATATATATATATATATATATATATATATATATATATATATATATATGGTAAGTAGCACCTATAGCAAGGCAATAAAATTGTGGCCCTGACCAAATACTGTCCAAAGTAGATAGTAGAACTACTAGTTTAAAAACACAAGTTAAAAATATTAAAATATGTAACAAATTATGGTATTTCAAAGGGAAGACTATCTTTTATTTGTTCTATTTTATTAGAAGGAAATTAAATTTTATCGATATAATGGTATCACATCAACATAATGTAACCAACCATATTTCATTTGAAGAGAATTTTAATTTAAATATTGACAATATAATGGTATCACGTCAACATAATGTAACCAACCATATTTAATTTGAAGAGAATTTTAATTTAAATAATGACAATATAATGGTATCACAGGAATACATTTTGACAACACAGCTATTACAAAATCAAAACATCTTTTAATATATTCCATGCCCAAATCATCTTTTAGCATTTCAGAATAAAACACTCCACAAGTTGAATATATTTATTAAACCTTTAACTATTTTCTGGGGAAATTATAACATGTGTAATGAAGGAGGGGGCATGGTGGAGTAATGGATAGCAGCTTGGATTGAGGAATTGGAGAGCTGAGTTTGAATTCCACTCAAATCCATTACATTCACTTACATGCTAATACCCTTGGGAAAGGTATGAATCCTCTTCTTCTCCCCCCAGCTATGGGTAAATAGCAGGACAGACCGGGTTCTATAGCCTTATGTGGCAACTGGTCTAGGAGAAGGACAACTCTGAATTCAAAACCTGATCCTCCAGATTGGGGGTTGTGCAGTAAGCTAACAACCTACTCACTTAAAAACTGGCTTGTTATAGAAACTACAAAGATATCTTGTGGCCCTATGTTCCTCAAGGAATTTAAAGGCATTATATATAATATATATAATGGCACCACATGTAGATATATTTTATAAATTATTGCATGTGGGAGGTGCTGATTAGGCCTAAAACTGCAACTTCCTTGTTTTTATTGATGCAAATTTATCAATCATAAATGCTCAATATCAAGATCAACAAAAAAAAGTATTGTATATTTCCATTTATAAGATAACATTTAAATCCAAAAAAATCACCCTCTAAAGATTGGGGGTCATCTTATACTCCAATTCTAAAAAATAAACCTTAAATTCTGAGTGGTTTTTATTGGTATGAAAAAGATTCACATTATCAAATAAACTGATAATAAAAGTAGTAAAACTATTTCTACCTTATATATTACTGGCATTATATCATAATAAATTGCATATTCGAAGAATAATTCCAAATCAATGAAATCAACTTGTATCTATGCAAGTTCAGCTGAGAAAATGTAAACATCGCATCACGCTATGATTGTGTTCACAGTAATGGAATTTATTATTATCGTACATTATTGTACTGTTATTAGCAGTATTTTGTGATTGTTGATGAAGTATAAGTAAATGGCTATTAGTACACCAAGCTGTTTGAAACAGTTTAGATATAGGAAAAGAAGAAGAAGAATCTGTTTTCGCAAGACATTACATGATGAAATGTAAACAAAACAATGGTTTCCCTTTTAGAGGACGTGTGTAGGAAAAACATAGAATTGGTTTTGCTATTTTGTTTATGTTTAATTTCAAGTAACAACATTTCCAGTAACATCATCTTTATATAATCAATAAGCAGTCATCTTATACTGCAGGTATAGGATAAATTCATGAAAATTTTTCTATATTTTTGGACCAGGTCTTATGTCAGGTTGCCTTATATGCAGAAATATACAGTAAGTCACAAAAAATATCAGTAAAAGAGGAGGATATTAGTTCAAATACTAAATGGTATGAAAAGCAAATTCCTAGTCTGATTTCCAACATGCGTTTATTTATAACCCCTACCAATTTATATTCCCAGGTCAGCATCACATAATGTTGCTGATGAACTGTGTGTCCATTTGTCAGTAAGGAAGCCTTTTTTTAATTATAATCCATTGACTTCCTTTTGAGTAGCAATCCATATTCATTAGTACTTCTTTTATACTGCCTTTTTATTTCTATTTTGAAAGCATTTTCCAAATTAAATAGAAAAACATTGTTTTGTTTTTTTCTTTTTTCATACCTAAAAACAATAAGGTTGTAATATGAAGCATACTGTTATCTGCAACATATTATTACTGTGAGTGATTTTGACTTGATCACTAAAAATGACGCAAAAAAAAAAGCTCAAAATTGAATGCAATGGCATCTAAGAATGCTATGCGCTTAAAATTTTAGCAGACTGCAAATGAAAATCACTGGCACCATTTAAGCTTTAGGTTAAACATATGTTTATTATTAATTGATAATCATTCGACTTTTTCCGTAATTACCAGGTTTTTCTGTATTAGTATTTATTTATTTACACTATTTACATTGGTTGAAATATTGTCCTAATCTTTGTTGTCATATTCACAACGTTTTGTCTGTTGTATGCTCCAGCCTTCTTCAGGTGATTGGAATTTTGAACTGAACTCTTTATTTCATCCAGAGTTTTGAGTTCAGCTGAGGGGAACAAAGACTTGAACAGTTGAGTTAAAAGGAGATAACTGATACTGAGACATCTGGAAGAGGCATGGTATGCAGAACTAGAACAATCTACCCCAGTGGATGAAATAAAGGGTTTAGTTTGAAATTCAAATCACCTGAAGAAGGCCAGAGTGTACAGCATCATGAATATGGCAACGAAAATGAGGACAACAGTCCGAACAATGTAAATAGTGTAAATAATTACAATACCTCATCTCAGAAATATAGACAGTATTCATTTGTTTTTGTACAACTAACCTGGTGATCTTTTGACCAATTTTTAGTTTCTGCTTTTGCTTATCTAAAGTTATATTTATCAACTTTGTATTTTCTACTCGCGTTCATTTTTATCAATTAATAGTTTAGGAGTTAGTTCCATCAGAAAGGGAGTATAAATAATATGTTAATGACTTTATAATCTCTGAGTATTTTACGCCTTAATTCTGTTCCTGCTGTTTCTAAAATTAACAAACTGTTTGTTTATGTACTATTTCATAATTTGTCTTGCTTTCTAGTGTTTTTGTTAACCTTACATTTTATACATTAAAAAAAAAAACAACATTAATTTTGTGGGGAACTTCTTAAACACAATATGTATATGAATGTTTATATATGTACATTATGTTCCAAAGGTTGTCATCACTGGGAGTGATAGTGGGAGCAAGCTCCCACTGTCTATAAAATGCTTCTGTGGCATATGCTTCAAGTAGCCTCTAACAATTAAGTTCAGCTCCAAGCGAGAGAATAGGGGAAGGTGGAAAACTATTGCCTCATAACCAGCCGTTTCAAGTAGATGAAGCTGAACACTCCAAGAAGGCAGTCAATCTGGGGGAAAGAAAATCCTGATTTTAAACCTCTGCTGCCTTGAATTCATATCCAAAACATGGGAAAAGCTATGGAAGTAAACTCAGACAGAAAACTCAGAGTGGAACCCCTAAAGCAGTCGACTGTCAACACTACCACTTTCTGGCAATGCCTGCAGCCAACCCATCTCCAGGTGTAATGCGCTCTCTATTCCTTTGAATTTTGTTGGTATGGGGGGAGGGGGCATGTTGTTTGGGCAGTGCATGGCCTTCATATGCATCCCCAGTTTAGGAGAAGGAAAACTGAATTAAAACCACCTGCTGCCTTGTAGGCCTTGTGTGACGAAAGACATGACTTACCTCGGAGTTCAAAACGAGTCAAAACGTGTCTTGCTTGTAGGGCAATGCCAAAAAGAAATATGGCCGCTATTGAAGACACAATTTATGCATGCCGATCTCGTCTGAAACAAGACTATATCTGTACGCATGCAAATTTCAGCAGTGTCAGGTGAGCATAAAAGCGAGATGCCAGTGGCACAAATCAGGAGCTCGTCATTCGGCAGACTTCGTGCAACAGAGTTGGACGTACAAATTGACTGACAGACGAAGAGGCAGTTGAAGTAGGCGCGTCCGATCTAGGTGTCTGTTTTAAGACTGCCCGGTGTAACAGCCGAGAAGAGGAGTCTCACAATCCATTTCTTTGAGGTGACCGATGGTGAATGAAGAACAGCTGGTCTGCCGGCGAACGGCACACTGCACTCTCCGACTCCCCTCACCTTTCTTTTTGTTTACTACACCTTGCCTCTGTAACTTCTGAGAGGAAGGATGAGGTAACTTCAACATCCTTGGTGCAAATGGAACTGGCAAGCCACTGCATTATCTTGCCTTGAATGCCACCTTGAACAACAATTGTGAGATGGAGGGGAATGGTAACCACTCTGGTGCAAAATGCATTAACTGAATAAATATACTCATTGCTAATTAGTAATTAGCTAAAACAATTAAGTTTAGATGTAAAGACCACTGCTAAAAAGTCACTAAGAATAAAAAAAAAACACTAAAAATAACCTGGTAAAATTCTCAGTGAGAATAACCTACGAAGTATAAC
Source organism: Acanthosepion esculentum (assembly GCA_964036315.1). Lineage (NCBI taxonomy): Eukaryota > Metazoa > Mollusca > Cephalopoda > Sepiida > Sepiidae > Acanthosepion > Acanthosepion esculentum. The sequence goes on along the minus strand of OZ038485.1, from coordinate 27,329,781 downwards.
CTGGTCAAAAAAACACTAGGAATAACCTGGTAAAAAAACTGACTAAGAAATAAACTGGTAAAAAGAAAAACACTATGACTAACCTGGTAAAAGAACTGACTAAGAATAACCTGGTAAAAAAAACTGACTAAGAAATAACCTGGTCAAACAACAAAGTCACTAAGAATAACCTGGTCATAAAATTTTATTTAAGAATAACCTGATCTAAATAACATTAACTTGGTTAAAACAACTCAATTTAAATAAGAATAACTGAGTCAAAACAATCCTCGGGCTTGACAAAGATCAAAAGTGTTTACATGACATTGTGCATAATAAATTATACTTCACCTTACAACCTCTTTCCCACAGATGAAATGTTGCTAACCACTTGCTATTTTCATGTCAAATATTCAGATAAGCTACATTCCTTAGTTCCACCAGTTCAGACCTTCACAGCAGGCACCTATTATGCCCTGTACACAGGGTTGACACATCCTTATCCTCATTCCAATTGATAAGGAGAAATTTTCACTCAGACAGCTTCTTCCCCCTCAGAAATATTATTCTGTGAAATCCAAGAGAATGCTTCCAAGATCATTCATGATGATTTTAATCACTTTGTCTAGGGTCAACCATTACCTGTCCTGCATATCCTTATAATATACATCTCTTACTTCCTCCTCTTATATCCTTACAACAACCTCAGCCAGTAAACCTTTACCTTGAGTAGCTCTTTGGCCTTTTATTGGGTAAAAATTAGTATTAAAAAAAACTTAAAAAGAATAACCTGGTTAGAAAAATTCAATAAAAATAACTTGGTCTAAATAACAAAAAGTATAATCTCGTTGAAATAATTCAATATGAATAACCTGGTTGAATCATCTCAAGAATCAGTTGGTTTAAATAACTCAATAGTATTAAGCCAGTCTAAAAATACAACCTAGGAAAAACTGGTTTATGGCATTATTCATTCCAATTTCATATCTTGCTGATTTGCTAATTCAAAATTACAATTTAATATAATGATGAGTATTATAATTTCAAAATGACTGCTATTCCCTAATTGTAAGGAGATCAAAAATATGGAAGTAGGGAAATGAGTCATTGCAAAATTGTCTGTAATTAATAGACAATAGATAAAAAAGAAGTTATTTAATGTTCCAAATGGTGGGGAAGTATGTTTATATTTGGACATTTTTTTCCTTTTTCCAATCAAAGGAAATAAAACATGATTATGAACATTAGACAAAAGTGGTTAAAAAAGAAGAAAAACAATTAAACTGAATAACAACTATATCAGTTGATAAGAAAAATCTTTAAATGAAGACATGCAAAAAAAAAAAGAAAAAGAGACACTTCTTTGTCTATTTACTCCTTCTTTACTGAAGAGTGGGTTTGCAAATGGCCTCCTGATATTATAGAAATGTATACATATAAAGCTAATGAAAGGCAAGAAGACAAAATAATGCTTAAAGGTAAAATGGGTGGGTAAAAAAATGTAGGAAAAAAATGGCTTCATCATCGTTGTTTGTTACAAGCAGTGTCTCATTTGTGCTATGTATGAGCTGGGCATTTGATGTGAATGAGATTATGGTGTAATGACTCATTAGAAGAAAGACTTAATTAAACCTGTGTATAGCCAAGGGGAAGAGAGAGGAGAGGAAGGAAATGATTGGTTGGGAAAAAAAAAAATTGATTGGCACCAGATGGGTGGAGCAGGATCTTTATCAAAACTGGTAAATCAAACAGTGATTGGAAGAAATAGTCACAAAATCATAAACACTAAAAAATGTCTTTATCTGCACTTGGTGTCTTTTATGCAAATGAAGTCTCACTTCATGATATATTGTATATTTTATATATATACATATACCAATATATGTGTGTGCATGTATATATATTTGTGTCTGTGTGTGTGTTATATATATATATATATATATATATTTCAGTGTCTCTGTGTGTGTATATATATATATATAGGGAGGGCACATTGCTGAATGGTTAGAATGACTGCTTTCTGATGCTGAAGCCCTGATTCAGATCTCAACATGGCTGAAGTCAGGAAGGTGAATTCTTGATATTATTAACCTGGGGAGGAGATCCCAACATGCAGCACCATTGGGAAGTACCTGAAGACCATATCTCAGGTTGATCATCTTTGTCACCATATTTATTACAACATTTTGGCCTTTCAGTATCTGTCTATATTTCTGAGATGAGGTATTATGTGCACTATTTACATTATTCGGACTATTGTCCTCATCTTTGTCGCCATATTTATTACAACGTTTTGGCCTTTCAGTATCTGTCTATATTTCTCAGATGAGGTATTATGTATACTATTTACATTATTCGGACTATTGTCCTCATCTTTGTCGCCATATTTATTACAAGGTTTCGACCGTTGTACACTCTCCTTCAGTTTATGTCTATATTTCTGAGATGAGGTTTTATGCAGTGGAGAACTTGGAGAGGGGAATTAACAAGAGATAACTGATAACTGACATCCATTAAACATGGCATGTGGAACTAGAACAGTCTACTCCAGCGAGTGAAATAAAGGGTTCAGTTCAACATTCCAACCACCTGAAGAAGGCCTGAGCATACAACAGCCGAAACATTGTAATAAATATGGCGACAAAGAAAAGGACAATAGTCTGAATAATGTAAATAGTGTAATCCTCATTTATTTTATTTATAATTTTTTTTAATATGGCATGTCTCTATGAGGCATGGGAAATCCTGACTTTTCAAACTTCCTGTTTATTTTTGCTCTATATACTTTTGACCCATTATCATCCACTTTTATAACCTATAAACAGGTGTTACAAAATCACAAATGACTGTCTTTACCAAATAACAAAAAACATATCACTTGAATATTTCCAACAGCAACCACAACAAAAGTAGATCTTGCTACTCATCATGCATCACTGATCAGGATATATCGTTAAGTCAAAATACAACACACATGGCCTGAAGATTGCGTTCATGAATGAAACAGACTGTTGCCACTCAATACTGACCTCGGTGTCCAATTTTATGTTTATGTGTTCTATCCCTTATATTGAGCACTTTTAACATAAACATAGTATACTAGCATACCTTATATACATATATATATATACATATATATATATATATATATATATATATATATATGAAAAAAGAGTGAAAAGAAATTGCATAATATGTAAGGGTATATCAAAAGTATTTCTGTTCCATAATCTTTCCCTGGTATTGTGTAGTCACAGTTTGTTGATATTCCAATAATTCATAATAAATAATTGTCTGAAATACAGAAAATAACTTATTCCCCTGACAAGAGATTCCATTTAGGATGAGATACAGAAATACACCTGGTTCTAGAACTAATTTTCTTTACTTGGAATGCTTATAATAAACCTATTCTTCCTTGTCTCTGAGTATCTTATCCAAAAATAACTTTTTTTTCTCTGTTGTATAAAAGATAGACAGGTGTTTAAATGCATACCAAAGTCAAGTACTTTTCTGTAAATTCACTGCCGTATTACTATTTCCTTAGTTTCTGGATCTTTTCTTAGATCTGCAGGCAATGTACATGATTGAACAAGTAATTAAGATTCCAGAAAACATCAAAAATGCTTCTCAGGTTCCATGTCTAGATTTTGTCTTTCACAATGTTTCTGGAATGTTCCCAAACAGAGTAGATATCTGAGTAATGGCTAAAACATGAAAAATAAAGAAGACAAAGAAATTAGTCCGACCAAATTACATAGAATGACTTCTAAGGTTTCATTATAAACAAACTATGTAACCCCTGATGAGTGAATGAAATCTGTGTTAATTTGGGAAGATAAGTTTCTCAACTTTTAATATTAATGCTTCGTTTCTCAATAATGCATTCTTAGAAGCCATTCTATGTAATTTGGTTGGACTAATTTCTTTGTCTTCTTTATTTACAAACACTGCTCACCTTAAAATCATCATCAGAAATACACTGGTCAACACTTTTTCTTTTGGTGACACAATTTTTGTTATTATATACAGGGTGTATCAAAAATACTTTTACAAACTTTGGAGGTGGGTTACTCACATCAAAACAAGGACAAATATCCATCTAGACAATAGTTCTTCTAATACCAAGAACAACTATTAGTAGAAGGCTTAACCAATTTTGATTTTTGACCGCTGTTATTAGAGTTCTATGCTGGCACTCTATTATTCCATTTGTTTGAGGGTGGTGTAAGGTTGTATGGAGTCTGTGGAATCCTATAATGGCGGATAACTCTTTGAATAGTTCACTTTTGAACTGGCTACCTCTGTCTGTGATGACATGAAGCAGCACTCCAAAGCAAGCTATTTAAGTGTTAAGGAATGCAATGGCTGTTGTACTTTGTGAGGTGTCTTGAAGAAGGGTAGCTTCTATCCATCTTGTTGTTCTATTGATGCAGGTAAGAGTATATTATGCTAAAAATGGATAGATGGAACAGCCAGATGATGTTGATATGAACTGTTTCAAATCGTCCATATGGTAGTGAAAAGGGCATAGGCTGTGTTTTAGTGCATTTAGAAATTTTGTTTTGTTGACAGTCTTGACAGCTTCTGACAATTTGACCTATATTTTTGCCCATGTTCAACCAGAAGTATCTTGACTTTATCGACTTTGCTATTGAATTAGGACCAGAGTGTGAAGTGTTGTAAAATGTATCAAAGTTATGTTTATGAAGAGATTCTGGAATGAATGGTTTTGGTGTGGATGTTGTGTCACAAAAGAGGGTTTAATCTTCATAATTATGTGACTTGAGGTTATCTTTGTATTTATAAATCTTTTCATTCTTCTCTTGTTCTGCTATTATAGCAGGTATAGGTCACATGGGTCAATTGTGACTGATAAAGCTGGTTGTGAAAGTCAATCAGTAACTATGTTGTCTTTTCCTTTGATGTATATAACATCTGTGATATATTCAGCAACGATTGAAAGATGTCTTTGTTGTCTGCCTTATTTGAGCGGTCTATTTTTTAAAATGCTAATGATAAGGTTTTGTGATCAGTAAATAATGTAACCTGTCTACCTTCTATTTGTAGTCTGAAGTTTATTACAGCTTGATAATCTGCTAATAGTTCATGATCAAATGTTGAGTAATTTTTTCTATGTCCATTAGTTTTTTGAGTGGAAGCCTATGGAGATTGGGGTGTCATCTACAATCTGATGTAGTGCTGCTTCTGTTGCATAGCTAGAACTATCAGTTACGTGATATTAAGTGGCTATGTGGTGTGTTAATGCTGTAAATTCAGCTAGAATGTTCTCAAATGCTTCTCTTTGTGTGGAGTTCATCTGTAGTGAGTTTGCAGTTTGGTTGTATCTGATTAGTTCTTTTTGGAGTAGTAATAGTTCAGCTGCTTTTGGAATTAGTTTTTTTGTAAAAATTAACCAATCCAAGAAAGACTTAGAGTTGTTTGGTTCTGGAAACTTTTGCTTAGTTGAGATTAAGCCTTTAGAGCTGATATTATATCCTAAGAAGTTTATGTTGTCTTTGAAGAACTCACATTTATCCAAAGATATTTGTAGGTTGTTTTCTGCAAAGATTGACAGAACTGTCTGCAGATGTTCACAATGTTGGGTCTGTATTTCAGAGGATACTAAAATATCCTCTATATAGACAAAGATTTAGTCTATGTCCATGAAATATTATCCATGAAACATTGGAAAGTAGCATGACTGTTATGTAGGCCAAAAGGCATGAAGAAATATTCAAACAGACCAAAGTGTTTAATGACAGTGGTTGTTCTCAGTGTCCTTGTTGCTCATGGGGGTCTGATGATATGCATGTAACAAGTCAACACGTGTGTGTTATAGAGTTTGGATCCTAAGGTGTTGATATTGGGCAGGGGGATATTTATCAGGCTTAGTCAAGAGGTTTAAGTGTCTATAATCACCACAAAGTCTGTATTGATGTGGTGTTGATTTGGTTTGGTTTGTTTTGTTTTACGGCATATCAACCTCAATGGGTCATTTAACACTGACAACTTTTTTTTTTCTGGTAATATTTTTGTTTTGTCAAAAATCTATTTATTTCTGTTAATATTTTTCCTCAAAAATGTATAGCTGGTAATATTATTTTTCTAAAAACGTATTGCTGGTAATAGTTTTTCTCTTTCAAAAACATATTGCTGGTAATATTTTTCTCTTTCCTCAAAAATTAATTTCTGGCAATAATTTTTACAAAGTATTTCTGGTATTAAAACCTATTTTTACACTTTTATAATGCTTTTTACCTCAGTTTCAGGGTCAACTATTTGCCCATAGCTGGGACCCTAAGAGGTGCTAACATCCTGGGTCAGGGTGGACCTGGGAACACCAGCAATTAAGAGGATGTTTCACACTCCTCAAAGCCTCCTGATCTGAGGCCTTGCTGTTGGACATAGTTTATCGTCTTACCCTGGACACGTGTGTAGTTTATCGTCATACCCAGGACACGTGTGTAGTTTATCGTCATACCCAGGACGCGGATGTAGTCTGAGTTTCGAGATTAAGTATTTGCCCATAGCTGGGACCCTAACAGGTGCTACCACTCTGTGTCAGGGCGGACTTTGGAACATCAGCAATTAAGAGGTGGTTCCACGCTCCTCAAAACCTCCTGATCAGAGGCCTTGCTGTTGGAAGTAGTTTATCGTCTTACCCTTGGACAGCAGATGTAGTTTATTGTCATACCCAGGATGCTCCATTGGTGGGGACTTACCCCACTGCAGAGATGCAGTCGGTGTATTCTACAGCCCCAGCTGACAGGGCTAGGTGTTGATTTGGGTAATAAGTACAGTGGTGATGCCCATGGTGACTTTGAGGATCTGATTATACCAGTGTTCATCAGTGCAGTGAATTCTTGTTTTGCAACTTTGTATTTTTCTTCTGATAACTAATGTGCTTTAGCAGAAGTTGGTTTACTATTACTAGTGTCAATAGTGTATCTAATTCTTGTTGTTGATGTATTCGGTTCTTCTCTGTGTGGCATGAGCAGGGTAAGGTGTTTGTTTAGTAGTGACTGGACTGGCTTTGGTAACCGAGGACAGTTATTAACAATAATCTGTTGAGTAGTTCCTGTGACTTGTATACTTTGTGTGTAGTGCTCCGTTTTGTTGTCATGCAATTTTCCAGTAATGCAGCCTAGATTTAGAGCATAATACATGAGGAAGTCTGCTCCTAATAATGGTACAACTACTGTCCATGCGAATAAGCATCGCAGGCCAGGAATGCAAATGTCAACTGACGTTTTGCATTGACAAGGGATATCAATGCCTGTGGCTGACAATAAATGAGTAGAAGTAGGGTTGAGATGTAGTCCTTGAGCAAAGTTTGTAGAAAGTATAGTTACAGATGCTTCAGTATCAATGAGAATGTCAACTTGAGACAAACCTATTATAGTGGTAACCTTGAAAAGCTGCAAATTACTGGCTACCATAGCAACTCACACTAGTAGATTTCTGACAGGTGTCCACTTTTGGGTTCTTGGGGAAGATGTCCTTGAGCTGTTCTTTATTTTACATGAGGCTTTATCAGGCCATTTACACCATGTCTTGCATGTTCTCGACTTGGATGCAAAGTAGATATGGGCTCTACAGAGTAAGGGTTTTTGGTTTTCATAAAAGGGTTTGATTGAATGGAAATATGGTTTATCAGTCAAGGGGGAAGCAACTCTCATTCCCTGTGGAGTTATGAAACTTGTATTTTGAACAAAGTTTCATCTGCCAGTGTGTTGATCCTGGATAGTGAGAAACTTCTAGAAGCAATCATAACTAAGACAATATTTGGTGGTAACGCTTATATAAAATGATGGTGGACAAGTTCGTTGCCAACTCCTAATTTAGATGCTGTTGAAAGTAATTCTCAGAGATAATCTGAAGGTCTCCCACTCTTCTTTGTATTTGAAATAAGCTTAGCAAACATTTCCAGTTTTGTTCTTTCATACATCTGAATTACTGCCTCCTTGGGCTCATTGTACTCCTTTGAAGAGGGAGTAGAAGTTTGTAGTTTTGATATGATGTCTGGGGGTAAACATGATAGCATGCGGCAAAATTTTGTTTCTGATCTGGCAATTTTATGCAAGGCAATCATCCTGGTTGAATTAACAGTACCATATGAAAGCCGGATGGAACAAAGCCATGATTATAAAACTAATAGATATGAAAATCTAAAATCAGAGCTAATAAATTGTTAGAGCAGTGGAAATTGGAGCAAGGGGTTTCGTTTCAGGCACTCTGTACCAATTTCTGGGCCAAATTGGAATCAAAGGGCATAATAGGGCCAAAAGTATAAAACGCCTAATAGAAGTAACTGAAAATAGTTCCATGTGGATATGGAAAAAAAGAAATAATCCGTGGAGTGTTTCAACGAACACGACGGCATGACATGACTGATCGTGAATGCGTAGTGAGGTTCACGTTGCATTCTCAGAACGCGAGGTTTGTTGTTTTTCGGAATTTTTTGTAAATCAAATTTCGCGCGTTAGACATTTGAACTAGATTATCTACAACACACTTGTATATCATTATAATGGGGCCTCACATCAGTGAGTGGGGCTGGTGTGCAAGTCAAACCGCTGAGAGGAAGGCCCCGAAACGGTGCACATTCTCTCCTGATGACCCCAATTTAAATATAAATTCGAGAGGAACATATCAAAAGAGATTCAGTGAAGTCATATGCCGTAGAGAAGCTCGGTGGAAATGTCATTGGCATGAGGAGCATTACACATTCAGCTCGCTTCAGGTGAGTTTCAATTACTTTCCAGTAATTTCCTTCTTCGCAAGGCAAATGTGCTTCACATATTGCAAACAAGACATTTGAAGTTGTTTGCATAAGTTTCAGAATCTTAATGGAAACTTAACTTAACTGTCTTGTTGTTCCATGTTTAGAGTATGTTATATTCCATGCTAAGGGAATAAATACTCAACACCAGGTGGATAATAAAAGAAAGGTTTATTGTACACAACCAGTACAATATGAAATATGGTACAGTTATACACACAGGTCAATCTAGTAGTGAGTGCTACTAATTGGAAGTTTTGACATGCTTGCGTCGTCTTGCTCTCATTCCTTTCCCAGTCTCTCATAGATGGTTGACTTTCTAGGTACTTACTACCTATAGTGTAATCATTCATGGGGGTAAATGGTTATTCCATTACATCATATACCTATATCATGCAGCTTGCAGTATTGGGAAAAACTACCCCAGCACAAGCTATGGTATTCTGAATTTCCATATGGCCTATAATAAATTTGTTATATGTGATCCATGAACTGAGGCATTTGAAGTGTTTAATATCTACTAATTTTACATCCTGGACTTTTATGTAGGATTCAGGATATCCTGCTTCTTGGAAAACTTGGTAGAGAATGTTAATCTTTTGTTCAAGATCATTCTTACCCAACTATGTATATTGTTATATTCTGTGCTAAGAGAATAAACACACAACACCAACTGGATACTAGAAGAAAGGTTTATTACACACAACAAGTACAATATGAAATACAGTACAGTTATAAACACAGGTCAATCTAGTAGCGAGTGCCACTAATTGGAATGTCAGACGTGCTTGCATTTTCTCGCTCTCACTCTTCTCCCAGTCTCTCATAGACAGTTGACTTTATAGGTACTTACTACTCATAGTATAATCATTCATGGGGGAGGGTAACTGGTTATTTCATTACATCAGAGTGCATGCAAATAAAATAATGTGGATAAAAGAGAAATGCTTACTCCTTTGCATGGTTATTTTTTTTATGTCAGGAATTCTGAAGTTTTTGGGGTTTTTTTTTGAATGAATGAATGATTTAGTTGGTTTTTATACACATCGGGAGTCAACAAATCATGTGGCTAGTAGCATGTTTTTTGTACACGTCGTTGGACACCAAATGATATGGGTGAATAGGTTGTTTTTCTTATACACTTTGGGGGTCACCAAAATGATGTGGGAGATTCACTCACATCTTAGCAGCAGAAATTAACCTTGTGTTCACAGAGATAAAAGCATACTTGACAGGAAATAAAACATACAGAAATAATGTGAAAAGCATCGTAAATTGTATGTTAATTTCATACAATACATTTATATTTTTTGTGCATATTGGTGTGTGCATTTTTTAGGTTGCAATTGTTTTATGGTACATGTGATAAAAGGGAGAAATTACTCCATGTTATTAAATGTCATATCACAGAGAGAAGTCAGATACATGTTGCCCATACCAATGTTTGTGTTGAAGAGGTTGAATTTAACATCTGTTGGCAGGATATACATATTTCCAGCAGGAACAGTTTATGTTGCATGCTGGGAGTATTTTTATTACTTTGAATTTTATTTATAATTTTCATCATCATTATTATTATTTCATATTTTATTTTTATTTATTTATAATAACAATAATAGATGGTGATAACATTTTTTCAAAAACGTTTAGCTGGTAATATTATTTTTTCAAAAACGTATAGCTGGTAATATTTTTTTCAAAAACGTATTGCTGGTAATATTTTTTTTTCTTCAAAAATACTACAGCTATGAACAGTAGTTATCAGGGAAGAAAAAAAGAAAAAGTAAAAGAAAGACATAGGTAACGATAGCTGTGTAGAAAAAAATAGGTGACAGAGAGAGATCTTTGGGACTGCAGCGATTCAGTTTGAATGTGGCTAAGAAACCATAACATGAATATTTGTGAATATGGCAACAAAGATGAGGGCAACAATAGGAACAATGTAAATAGTGTAAATAAACTAGAACAGATGATGATACTAGCGTCAAAAAGCATCATACTTCTGAAGAGAAATAAGAGAAGTGTTTCAGTCTGGAAATATCTTAATAAATGAATTTTTTTCTATTAAATTATCAAAATGGTTTAATTCTTTTTGATACTATGAAGTGATTTGCTTCTGTTCTCAGACTGAAAAGAAAATAAGCTGAATAGGTTCCGAAAGATTACCTGCCTTAATAGAAACGGTTCCTAGAAATTTTGGATGCCATTATTGCTTCCATCCTACGGCTTTTATCCAATAAGCCACCATCTTGTACTCAATCTGAAACTAAAAACATGTAAACTATAAGAAAACTAAAGAAATACATACTTTCTTCCCACCTTATCTTCAGATTTGTTTCTTATGATCTCAGTTGCCAGCAGTCAGCCCCAGAAATAAACAATTCATGATTTTGACTTAACAAGGGACAAAAGCCTTTCGTATATGAATGGCTTTGTAGGAGGCTCAAAATGCAAGTGGAATGATATCAAAGAGAAGCATTATAGTTATTCCTTTAAGTGAAAAGGTTGTTCTAGATAAGGAAAAGAAATAATTCAATACTGACATACAATGATCTGTAGTAAGAATGAATCTTCTTTTACATATTGTGTATTACACTGTATCATTCTCATTGTTCTAATTTATTATTAGTTAGTCCTCAGTATGATGATAAACTACATCCAGCAGCAAGGCCTTTGATTAGGATATTGGATGTTTTGTAGAGCATGAAACCATCTCTTATTTTGCTGTTGTTCCAAGTTCCACTCTAACCAGGAATGGTAGCACCTGTTCGCTTCCCAGCTAAGAGCAAATAGTGACTCCCCCACAAAAGCAAACAAACAGTATGAAAGTATAAAAATACATTTTTATAATAAAAATACCAGGAACACACACACATGCACTAACAAACTGTAGCGACTTCAAACCAAACCATTTAAAATACGACTAAACAACTACCATACAATAACTTTAATAATATTAATTCATATATCTGAGAATTTCTTAAATCAAACTGTATTCCAAAATATAATATCTACAAAACTACAACATAAAACACACATCACTGCATTTAATAAGCATATCTGCATAAACATGTATATGCTCCAAAGCTGAGTATCCTCTACCATGTATACAGTTGTGAAAGCAGAATAACTTTTTTTATTACTTCAAAGCTCACAAGAAAATTTAATTTCAGCACTAAATGACCCATAAAGAGTTGATATGCTGTGAAACAGACAAATCAAATCAAAATCATTATTAGTTATTATTGTCAATCTCAGATAATGTCTCATAAGATCTATAGTAAGAACGAATATGTTATATGTTGCATAACATTTATTACAGTATATTCTGTGAAATGTTCTATTTTATTATGAGTTTTCTGTTGTAATGTCTAATAAAATCTATGGTAAGAACAAATCTTCTATCCATTACATAACTTTTATTACAGTGCATTGTTTTAATTATTTTTAATTATTACTTACTAATGTTAAACTCTTAATGTGTCTGAAGTAAAAAGGTGTAAGTTCTTCACTTAATAAGGAAAGAAAAAAATTATATTAAGTTTTTTAAGGTTTATTATAAAGATAAAAAATTCAGTAAAGCCTAAAAACATTTGCACAAATACTTGCATGTACAGGTATATGGGTGTGTATTTAAATTCACTATATTGCACTTACATATACAACAGACAACTCCAAAGTTGGCAGACTACAAAGCCCTTGATTATTATGTGTGGGATGAAGTTGAGCGAGAGACCAAAGTAACACCAAAGATGAACTGGAGGCAAGGATTATGGCAGCATTCACCAACTTAAACAAGGAGACTGTCCAGAAGAGTTGCAGGAGATTCTGAAATCATCTGTAGGCTATGGTTGAAACCAATGGCAATTTTATTGAATAAATTTACTCTGTAGTATTTCAAGATATGTTTGGGTAATTTTGGTAAATATTTCTGTTAAAATGAGATGTCAGTATTATTTTCGTTTTTGCTTAATTTAGACAACAATTTATCCATCACATCCTGTATATTGCCTAATCATTCCCATAATGCACCATTAGAATTATGCAGAAGGTGAGGTTCAGCCATGACAGAATCTCAGTAATTGTTCTGTCCAAACAAAATTATGTCTTCACTTAGGATAGTCTGAAAATGCACATTTGTTGTTAGCAATGCTTGTCTTGCTGCTTATAAAACAGAAATAACTTCTTTGGAGATAATGGCAATATGTAATCAAGAAAGCAACATATTAATTCAGTGTGTAAAGAATCCAATTCTACTGGAATTCCATTAGTGCCTGAAAAAAAATGGCAAGAGTTACATTGCATATGGAGATCAGCAAAGGATTTTGTTCCTTTAAGATGGGCTTTACAATATTTGTTTATAATTATTAGAGTTGCAGTTGTGTTATCCAAGTGTTTACAGAGAATAACAACATGAATGTCTTTGATATCTAGTTGGTATATTCAGAGACAGTAATTTGTCATCTATAATGGACGCTAAATTATAAAACGCGTCGCAGGCTTTCCTTTGATTTTTCAAGCTTTACAGTTATTGAAATGTAAAATATAGTGCACAATAGTAGACAGTCATTTGTTATATGATATGAAAAACTCTCATTGAGGAAGCAATATTGCAGAAAGTGTAATTAAAGTACAAGACCTTTACTAACATAGAACTTAAAAAATATCAATAAAATTTTATAAAATTGATACTATAGGATTAGATTGAAATAACTTATTATGAAGGACTTAAATTATGTGAGTGCATATATATATATATATATGCATATATATACATACATGTATATATATATATATATATATATATATATATAGATACATGTGTATATATGTATATAGCTACATATATATACATACATGTGTATCTAAATACATTTATATATATACATGTGTATATATATATATATATATATACACATATATACGTGTATAGATATATATATATACATATATGTGTATATATATATACAAATATATACATAGATGTGTACATATAAATACAAATATGTATACATACATGTGTATATATAAATTTATACAAGTGTATATATATATACGTACATATATATACATACATATATATATATGTATACATACATATATATACATACATATATATATATATGTATACATACATATATATACATACATATATATATATGTATACATACATATATATACATACATATATATATATG
>OZ038485.1:27303319-27305819 GCA_964036315.1 Acanthosepion esculentum | reverse complement strand
CTACAGACATACATATTCACAAATATATATACGCATATATACATATATATATATATATATATATACATACACATATAAACACACATACACATATACATACACACACATACACATATACGCACACACACATACATATACAAACACATATACATATATACATAAACATATAGACACATGCATAAAAAAGGAAAAAGAAATAAGCATACATAGACCAACTTATATTCTAATAATATTCCAACAACATTATGATAAAATATATTAAAAGTTAATCATAATTTAAGAAAAGAACAACGGTCTGTAAGCAATTAAAGGTACTTTATCAACAAAAGTAGATTTTAGTTTGTATCTATGATACACTCCAAGACACTAAAGCCTACATACAAATACACATACAATGACACACCAACATATATATATAAATATCTAATCCTATATAAATACCCATATCGACACATCCAGATAAACAATACAGAGACAGTCGAGCTCAACCATATAATCACCCACACATACATATAAATATACACCTATATACAAATACATATACATAAACATATACATATTTAAACATACATATATATACATATATATGCATATATAAACCTATACATACACATAGAAACATACATACTACATATACATACATATATGCACACTCACACATACATATGCAACAGGCATACATATATCTACACTCACACAAGTACACATAAATATCCCCATATACCCATACATATACTCACACATTTAGTGGTAGACACTTACCAGAATTTACTCCCTTACTCATACACATAAACAGGTTAACCTATGATAGAAGCCAATATACGCAACGATATACCTTCATAAAAAAAAAAAAAAAAAAACATATATATATCCCTATATACACATATACATATCCTACAGTAGAAATAACTCTACATAACATACACATATATACATCTAAATACAGACACGTATGTTACTTTGTAAGTACCCAGTACACATTCATATCGATAAGGCGACTATCATGCTAAAAAGGTAATAGTCTATTAAGTTTCATTTATCATTATCATAGAAAGTATATGATTTCTATACTAAGTTAAATTTAAGACGATGCTTACAGTTAACTGTTAGTTCATATCTTTGATTTAAAAGATCAGTCTTATTTTTAAATCTAATTATTTCAAGTTTCTCGTTAAGGCATAAGTAACACGGGGCATATAGTGAGTTACATGTCCGGGCCTTTCTAATTAATTTCCATTTAACCTTAGGTGTTTTATTTTTCTCTTTTAGACTCCAAAAGTATTTGGATAATGAAGTCATATATTTATAGTTACTATTATTAAAAGATTGCAGGTGACCCCGCCAGCGTTCCTTGAATGGTCTCATGGTGCAACCTATGTAGAATTTCTTTATATTTGGATTTTCTAGTGTTGATATAGTACCGAGATAAACTACAGAGCTAGTTAAACAGTTATTATTTAGTGGACAATTATTGGGATTCCTGCAGTTACATGATTTATTATTTGTGTCATTTTGCTTAATGTTGCGATGTGCAACCTTGTGGGTTGTCAGGCTCTCCGAATTTATATACTTGCTGAATATACTATTGTTATGTTTTTTAATTATTTTTTCTAGGTTATCAGCACAACTATAGCTTAACTTAAGAGTATTAGAGTTAAATATTTTACTGAGTGAGTTGGTTCCAGATTTGGGGAAATGTTTTTTAATGAGGTTTAGAAACAGGTGCCCCAATTTGGTTTTAACCATAATGTTAAAAGGGGGAGTATACCATATGATTTTTCTAGATCTCTTTCTACCATTATTGTTGCTATTTATAGGGCTTTTATATTTAATATTAATATTTTTATATCCACTATTTTTAAGTGCGGAATTGTAAAGGTCACTATGCTTATTAAAAATATCACTGTTTGAAGAGTTGTTACTGATCCTACATTCAATAGAATAGGGTATGTGTTTGATGATTGCAGGGGGGTGGTTAGAATTTGGATGAACGTATATTTGATATTTATGTGTACTTGTGTGAGTGTAGATATATGTATGCCTGTTGCATATGTATGTATATGTATGTGTGAGTGTGCATATATGTATGTATATGTAGTATGTATGTTTCTATGTGTATGTATAGGTTTATATATGTATATATATGTATGTTTAAATATGTATATGTTTATGTATATGTATTTGTATATAGGTGTATATTTATATGTATGTGTGGGTGATTATATGGTTGAGCTCGACTGTCTCTGTATTGTTTATCTGGATGTGTCGATATGGGTATTTATATAGGATTAGATATTTATATATATATGTTGGTGTGTCATTGTATGTGTATTTGTATGTAGGCTTTAGTGTCTTGGAGTGTATCATAGATACAAACTAAAATCTACTTTTGTTGATAAAGTACCTTTAATTGCTTACAGACCGTTGTTCTTTTCTTAAATTATGATTAACTTTTAATATATTTTATCATAATGTTGTTGGAATATTATTAGAATATAAG
>OZ038485.1:27120819-27298319 GCA_964036315.1 Acanthosepion esculentum | reverse complement strand
ACTCTCCCATCACATTCGACGTATGAAGGTCAAGCAGCTCAGTTCCTAAGAACCAACAGCCCAAACACCAGCATATATGATTATGGTGGTGAAGGCTTTGTGCAGAACCAACCATACTTTTTGAAGGGCCGAATACAGAGACCTCGTGCACTATATGCCACCAGGTCCCCAAATAACCTTCCGCAGGGTTTGAATTCAGAGTCATCCTTCTCCTAGACCAGTTGCCATCCAAGGGTATAGAACCCAGTATGTCCTGCTTTTTGCCCATAACGTAAGTAAATGTAATGGATTCAAATGGAATTTGAACTCGGCCTCTGATTCCTCAATGTAAGCCTCTATCCACTATTCCACCATGCTTCCTATATATATATGCTTGTGTGTTTGTGGTCTGGGGGAGGAACATCATTTTTTATTTATACAGGGTGTGATGGATAAATTATCAACTACATTATTCAAAAATGAAAATAACACTGACATCTCATTTTAACATATATATTTACCAAAATTACACAAAAATATCTTGAAATACTAGAGTAAATTTATTCAAGAAAATCCCCATTGGCTTCAGCCACAGCCTACAGACATTTTCAGAATCTCCTGCAACTCTTCAGTTCATCTTTGGTGTTACAAGGAGTTTTGTTGCTCTCTCGCTCAACTTTACCCCACACATAATAATCATGGGTGTTGCAGTCTGAGGAATTAGGTAGGGTCTTCTAGCAGCCACCCTCTTGATCCAGTGCAGTACTACCTTCTCAAGGCACTTGATGTAGGCCTCCATATTGAATCTGAGGCCCTGTGGGAAGATGAAAAGAGGCATCACATCAACATCACTCGTGAGGTTTCTAATCACCTTCGTAATCACCATTAGACTCTACCAACTCTTTCCAAATCCTCTGCACTGTCCTCAGATTGACACCCAAACACTCTGAAATGTTTGTAATGAGGCTTCCATTACAAATGCTAAGTAGTACAGCATGCCATTTCCAAACTTCTGGCAGAGTGAGTTATGTCACAGTTCTCTTTTTCTCAGAGATGGTGCCAACTTGACTGTACTTTACTGTGCAGTTGACAAAATTAAAACAAACAATGCGCATGTACTAAATTTAAAAGATAAAATGGCAACAATTTATCCATTGCGCCCTGTACAGATTTGATCATAAACCAACTAATGTTCTTTCTTTAAATTTTTTTTATTTCATTTTTCATCACCAGATTTTTTTCTAGTTTCCATGGAGAATCTGAAATTAAATTGTCTAATGTCTTCTGAGTGCTTTCATCAGCCATTATCAAAGCATATTTTCCTAAAACCCTTTTATACTGGCTTATATGGTTTTAGTCTAATTTTAGTCTAGTTTTAATTAGTAAATGTTTGAAGGACTTATCTCATTGACCAATTCACAAGTTTTGCATACCTTGACCCCCATAAATCATAAACAATTATCTCTTATTGTTTATTACTAATTTTATCATGGTGACTTCCCACATCTGAAGAGGTAGGGCACATCTCAATGGAAAAAGTGAATAAAGGTTTAATTCCTGTTGGGAATCACATTTTTCTTTCTTTTGGACTTCTCAATCTAGCCTGATTGACATTAATCTCACTTTTAAAAAGTAACAGATATCAAGTCAAAGTAAGATAATGTTTCCTGTTCTTGTCCAAGGGAGACAACTTATAGCCTCCACTCTACATATTTAAATTAGACTACCACTAAACTGTTCATGAATATCAGTTTGAGCTTCTACCATAAAATGATCATTTGTCTACCAATCTTAGACAACAATGCTAGCAAGTGTGTTCCTCAGTTCCCCATTAATCTAGCCTTGTGTCAAAATCGGTTTCATTCAATGAAAATGTCAAAGATGAGGTGATCATTGTCACTATTTTGTCTTCCCCATGTTGTCTAATATATCATGTAAAATCAAGAATGAAAATCTTGCTCAAGGGCTAAATTGCAACTCAATCAATGAAGCCTAATAAAGCAATTAATAGAAATTTTCAAACCTAAATAATTTAAATTGTCTAATATCTTCTGAATGCTTTCATATGTCAAAGAGTTTTATTCCTAAAACTCTTTTATGCTGGCTTATTATGGGTTTAGTCTGCTAATTAATTAGTAAATGTTTGAAGGACTTATCTCATTGATCAACTCATAAGTTTTACATAACAATGCACATCAAGGTCAGAGGGTTCAATAAATCTCTTTATTATTTTTCTGATCCTCTGACCTGATGAGATTTATTATTTATAACCAATGAAGTGGAGTTTATTCCTCAGTTTTTGTCAAAAGTTGGAGTTTTTTTCAACAAATATGTAAAAGATGAGGTTATCAAATATCAGTTTGAGCCTCTGCCATAAAGTGATCAGTCACCTGCCAGTCTGACACCACAATGCTAGTGAGTTTATTCCTCAGTTCTCCATTAATCAATTTTACTCAATGAATATGTCAAAGATGAGGTCATTATTTTCACTATTGTTTCTCCCACATGGTGTCTATAAAACCTCATGTAAGATCAAGAATGAAAACCTTGCTCAAGGGCTAAATTGCAACTCAATCAATGAAGCCTAATCAAGCAATCCATAGAAGTTTTCAATCCTAAATAGACTTTTAATGATCCATGGAATTTACAATCCAGGCTGAGATCAGCAGTTTTATAATGTTGGAATATAATTTGGACAAATCATTCAATTATGAAAAAGTGTTTCTTTTTTACTGTTTGGATTTTCATATTAACTAATTAAGTGAAAATGTTACTTGATAAAATACTAAAAATATAGCACTTTGGATGATAATTATAAACAACAGATATTATTCAAGATATGCTCCAAAAGTAATCCTATTTCTTACCATGGAAACTACCAATAACAGGAGAACAATTACACCACGAGATAGAGCAAATTTTCAGCTATAAAGCAGTATTTTCTCACAGTCCCTAACATTGGATATACATTTTCACCAGAGGTGAACAAGAGTATGTGCAGGGTCACTTGCAAATATGTTTTGATACACTCATTTATACAACCAATTTATATATTATCAATTGCATAACTGTGCTCACATTAACTGTTTGATCTCTCGAAATGTTCATCAATCATAAATTAATGTCAGTAGATGAAACATTTTTTCGTATTAATGAATTCAGTGATACACCTCTGCTTTGTATGCTCTTTCTTATCAGATGCCATTTTGACAGATTGCTGTCCAGCAAAAATTATAGGTTATTAGTGATAACATTTAGCCTTGTCCTATCAGCACATAAATATTCTCTTTGAAGAAAGTGGCATTAAATGACTGGAGCCTCCCTAATAAATAATGTTTGAAAGATGTAGCCAGGAAATTATCTGTAGGAGCCAAGATTGGGTGGGGGATATGGCTAAACATTCCAGACATATTGCTGAAATCACTCTTTTATCAGATTGGTAGTGTGTTGGGTGGCACTGTTGTGAGACATACTGAGATTGGTACATTTTGATATCGAAACTTCTTTGTGGGGAATAGCTTGTTTGGTGTCTCACAGTACCTATGTTATATATCTTTTGACAAACGTGCCCCCTCCACTTGGTCTTTTTTGCTGAATAGCTTCCCACAATCTGTTTGGTGTTTCATGATATGTTCACTGTCTGACCATGCAGCATTAAGTTCATTTGCAACATACCTTTTGCATCGTAGAACTCATTTGACATCAAATACTTTGTTGAATCTTGAATTTGAGTGGTGAGGTTTATTAATGATGAATGCTTTCAGATTATGGAATCAATCTTTGTCTCTCGGCTAATATCATTCACCCAGTTTTTATCACTCTTGATCATGTGCTCCAGAAAATATACATCAGCTTTCCTATACTGTTCCAAAAGATAAAAAAAAAATGTCCATGTACTGGAACATAGGTTCTTCAGTTGTTTTTTTCATATTTAATGAGATGAAACTTTGATATGCCAACGTTTTGTGGACAATTTCATGGATGAGTTGGATGATCATCCCATGGTTAATGTGCATTTGATTTATGTGTTTTTGCTTAGTGCACACAAATTTTTATATACCAAAATTCAATTCATGCATATATAATGCTTGATTAGTGCAGTAAAATATTCTTTAGTTTAGTCATAGTAATTGAAAATTGATTTGTTTATAGTAACCAATGTACACATTAGCCACACTAATTGAGGGATGCCTGTATATCAAAACCATATTTGGTTCATACTTTTGTCAGGGTGGCATTGTCATACTGCAAGATGACATCTTTTGACAAACCTGCCCCTGATTTTTTAGGCTGAATACCTTCCCACAATCTGTTTGATGTTTCATGCTATGTTCACTGTCTGACTATGCAGCATTAAGTCCATGAGCAACATACCTTTTGCATCCTAGAACATCAAATTCTTTGTTGAATCTTGAATTTGGGTGTTGAGGTTCATTGATGATGATGAATTCTTTCAAATTATAGAATCAATCTTTGTCTCTGGACTAATATGATTCACTAAGGTTTTATCAGTTATTAAATACTGAACCAAACTATATTCTCTTATTTTTTTAAGCATTTCACCCCAAGCAAAGCAGGAGTGCTACTGGTTCAGAGAGAGTTACATAGAGTGAAAAAAAAACTGCATATAGAGGGAATGAGTAAAGGATAAAAGATGAATGGGTTTTAACACATCAATGGCGATTGACATTGCATTTAAATTTTTGAAGATTGTAGTTATCAGGGAAACAATAAATGGAAGGGAGTTCCACAGGTTGGGAGTGTGAGAGAAGAAGCTGTTGGCAGTTACATTTAAATATTTCAATGGTAAAAGGGTGACACCTAGATGCTAGTCTTGTGGCACGCTTAAATTTATATAGTCAGGGCACCAGGGAAAAAAGCTCTACAGAACAGTTGCCATGAAAATATTTGTAGAAAAGACAGAGGGAAGCCACATTACATTGGTGAGAAAGTGACTGGAGTCAAGATGCCAAGTCAGGATTGATTACATTGCAGATCCTTCTTTGGAATTTTGTCGAGAACCGTGAGATGAACAGCCGGGGCACCAGACTAGATATAGCAGCAGTACTCAATGCATTCCACTTGAAGTCATTCAAAAGCGTGAGGCCAAGGAAGTGCAGTGAGACTATCTCCTGGAGGCTAACATGAAACATGCTAATGGCAGGCAGGGAATTATCTCTGGGGTGGCTAAATGAGAGCAGTTTTGTTTTGGAGGCATTAAAATTTACAAGCCATCTCCTGCCCCAGATTACTGATTGAAGGTTCTTTTCAAGAACAGTGGCTAGGTTGACTTTGACAGCACTGCCAAATTTGAGACAGGGGTAAATGGTAGTGTCATCTGCATAGATGCCTACTTGGGAACTGATGACATCAGGAAGATCACTGATGAAGATCAGAAACAATGTAGGAAAGAGTCTTGGAGGACCCCCACATTCATAAGAAGGTATCTGGAAGTGTGCCTGTTCAGAACAATCTACATTTCACGATTTGAAAGGAATAATTGGATTAAATGAAATAGTTGTTCTGTAACACTGTAGCCCTGAAGCTTACACAGAAATCCAGCTTGCCAAACTCTGTCAAATGCCTCTGAGATATCTAGAGCCATAGCTCAAGCTTCACCATTCTTATCAAGTGCATGATATATATATTCAGTTATGGTCATAAGCACATCAGCGGTAGATCTGGCAAAGTGGAATCCATATTGTTTATCAGAGAGTAGGTCTTGAGAGGTAAGATACTTAACCACTTCTGCATTGATTAAAGCCTCGAAGATTTTGCCAAAAAGTGGTAAGTGACTGGGATGGCAGTAGTTAGAGAGGTAAGAAGGTTCTCCAGAGTTCTTAAAAACCGAAGTTAAAATTCCTACCACTAAAATATTGTGGGAAATTTAATGAGAATATAATGTGGCAGCTGATGGTGAACACAAAAGCGGACTTTGCATGATGTTTTGAAAAATGAGAAGTACACTAAGATAAGCAAGGTCCTCAGGTGAGTATTTTCACTGGGACTAAGTTAGCATTGCTTTTGGTAAGTTACTTTCTCACTTATTTTCAAATGCTGCATATTTTCAGATCCCAAATTGTATATATTGCTAAAAGGTTCCGATAAGTCTTAAACATTAATAAAAAAAAATATACAAGTACTGAGGAATATATGAGCTGCTATCTAAAATGTAGTACAGACTTCTGCTTCCCTTTGTGAGCAGCAACTTTTGAAGACAGTGGAATTTAGATATTAGGATGAATAACCTTTTTTCTTGTTTAAATTCCCCCCCAAACATTTTAGAAAATAAATCCTTACAGCAATTGATTGGCTGATTGATTTTGTTTTCCATAGCTTATCAAAACCTTTTACTGGGTATTTACAACCAGAAAATATTTTTAGATAAGCATTTTTGGAGGAGATAGTGATTTACTGATACAAGTCCTACTAATTAACTCATAGCTGATGCGGATTCATACCTTTCCCAAGGGTATTTGCATGTAAATGAATATAACCAACTAGACTAGAATTGAAACTCAGATTTCCAATTTCCAATTCTGAGTCATCATTCATTACACCACCTGCGCATCCAAGCTTACATCACCTGGTATTCCTAAGCAAACATCCATCTATGTAATGACTAGGTTCAATGTTGCTTAACTTTGCTGATTGTAAAAGAACCAGTGTTTTAACATAATATACCCATTGTGACGAAAGACATGACTCCCCTCGGAGTTTAAAACGAGTGCAAATGTGTCTTGCTTGCAGGGTAATGCCGAAAAGAAATATGGCCGCTATCGAAGACACAATTTATGCATGCTGATCCCGTCCGAAACGAGACTATATCTGCACACATGCAAATTTCAGCAGTGTCAGATGAGCATAAAAGCAAGGTGCCAGCGGCACAAAGGTGGAGCGAGTCATTTGGAGGACTTTGTGCAACGGAGTTGGACATACGAATTGACTGGCGGACGAAGAGGAATTTGAAGTAGGCGCGTCTGAGTTGGTGTCTGTTTCATGACTGCCCGGTGTAACGGCTGAGAAAGGGAGACTCGCAATCCATTTCCTCGAGGCGACCAACCAGCTGGTCTGCCGGCGAACGGCGCACTGCACTCTCTAACCCCCCTCTCGTCACTTTTTTCTTTTTGTTCACTACAGCCATAAGCTAACTTACAGTAAGACTTACAGGTACTGTAGCCAAGCAGATATCACGAGTAAAAGAGAGAGAATGATCGTCTATTGCTACATATTAGATTTTGATAGGTAAACATAAAATGACAAAGAAAATATATGAAGGTGTGCACAGTTTTATAATCAACCCTTTTTTTAAGGATATGTAGACCATTCATTCCATAAAGATTTCTGCATTTTAACAACAGCAATGCAGAAAAAAAAGAACAAGGAAAGAAAGAAAAGAAAATGTGCTTATTTTTTTTATTTTCCTTTTCACTGACTCCCTCCCATTAGCAGAGAATCATGCATATTGTCACTGGACAATGACAAGATAATTCTTTGTCTTTTCTATTCTGTTACTATGTTTAGGCTCTTAGAGATGAGAAAATTTACTCTCTTGTTAAAACCTCTTTGTCACATATGAATGACAGATAAGGTACACTGCAGTGTTATAACAACTACAGTATACTATGAAGACATTTCTTTTGAGATGAGACAATACATAATTTGAAATTTATAAAAGGCATACTCACAAAGAAGGTGTACCCCAAAAACAGAATCCAAATATAGTGCACAAATTGAATGTAGTTGTACATTGCAAAAGTATCATACTATTCGGAATTAGCCTACCGCATTGTGTAAATTCTGGATTGATTGATTTGTTTCCTGGGATTTTTTTAATATCTACAGTTATTAGAATTTTTAGTTATTTAGAATGTTCTCTATTTTTTTGTGGGAGGTGTATATATATATATATATATAGATATATATATATATATATATATATATATATATAGATATAGATATATATATATATATATATAGATATATATATATTATTTATTGTTATGGGAACTTACCCATAATATTAATAGACTGTTCCTTACCTCATAAATACTGTGCCTCAAGAGGAAGCAGCAGTTAGACACAGAGTGAGTGAGAGGCAGTGTGAGTCAGACACAGAGTGAGTGAGTGAGTCAGTCAGTGTGAGTGAGTCAGTCAGTGTGAGTGAGTCAGAGACAGAGTCGCGTCAGACAATTACTGTAAGACATTGGAATAGTAATACTGGTCGAGACAACATAGTTCTCTCTAACCTAACCTGATTGTTATTACTAACACTTCTACTTCTTTTGTACATATTCTGTTTGTAATACATCTGTGTTATTCCATACCTGTGTTCGAGTTATTCTTCATTGGTTCTACCTTGGACCATCACCATGGTACAAGGAACCCGGACCATAACACTTATATAAAACCTTGAAATTATAAACCTTTACTTACCTGATACGTTTCATATATTTGAATTTATTATCTGTCTATATATCTGTGGTCCATATAACATCAGGATAACCTTCAAAAGCTGGACAACACTTTGCAGATATCTCTCCCGAATAAGACCCTCCATAGAGAAGAACATGACTAAAGACTGCATGTATGCCATCCCATGCAGCTGTGGAAAGAAATATAAAGGGGAGACAGGCCACCCACTTATAGTAAAGCTTCAAGAACACCAGAAAGCTGTAACATGAGGGGAAGTGGAAAAACCAGGTGTGGCTGACCACATATGGAGAGAAAAGGGATCAGGTTGAAATCATAGACAAAGAACATCATTGGAAAATTAAGTAAACTTAAGGAATCAACTCATAGGCTAGGCCACAAAAATCTCCTGATCTGACCAAACATAGAAATGAATACAATATGGGAGCCAGTTATAAGGTGTGCCAGAGAAAATTGATAATAACAACAAAAATTGCAATATGAGCTCTGGTAAAAAAAAATGGAATGATAACAGTAAAAATTACAATATGAGCACTGCTAAAAAATGATTGCTGAAGACATTAGGTTTATAATACCCAGTAATTCATACACAGATGTCCTCAAGGAAACATGGCACAGTGGATAAAGGCATTAGTGTGAGTGCAATACCTGGTTAAGGTAGAAGAGGGGAATTAACAGGAGATAACTGATAACTGACATCCATTAGACATGGCATATGGAAATAGAACAATCTACCCCAGCGAGCAAAATAAAGGGTTCAGTTTGACATTTCAACCACCAGAAGAAGGCCAGAGTGTACAATGGCTGAAACCTTGTGATAAATTTGGCAACAAAGATGAGGACAATAGTCTGAATAATGTAAATAGTGTATTTGAATTTATGTTCAAATGTCAGTTGGTCAAACAGACAGTTGTTCAGTTTATGCCGCTTTCGGAAATGACTTGCTAAGACTTTCTAAAATGACATGTCCAGACATCAATTGATCAAATATTTTATGTTGAAAAGTCTCTGCCAGACAAACAGACAGTTGGTCAGTTTAGCCCTCTTCTTATGAGATCTCTTGCTAAGAAGTCTTTCTCAACTGACATGTCCAGACATCAATTGCTGTGGAAATATCTCTGTCAAACAAACAGACAGTTGGTCAGTTTATCCTTCTCCTCAAGAGATCTCTTGCTAAGAAGTCTTTCTCAATTGCCTTGTCCAGACATCAGTTGCTCAGGTACCTTTGTTCAACACCCACAGAACCAACCTGTGGTTTATACTGCAACTGTGATGAGCAGACCGTAGTTACAGTTTCCAGGGGAGAGTGCATAATCTGGCATTATCACCAGTTTGAACAATGCTAGTACACTCAAAGACTCGGTCACAATGAATTGTCACTTTGTGCTAGCACAACCATTGATGATTTCTGAACAATTCCATCTGCACAGATTTACTCACAAAGCTTGCGTCAACTTGTAATATGGTTTTTGGGCACTTCCTGATGATGCTGCATGCTGGGATCATCTCTCTAGTCTGATATTATAAATAGGTCCCTTTTCTAACAAATCGATTATGGGGAAATTCAACTTTGGGATTCTTTAATTCATCTTAAAAGCTGGGGTTTTGTCCTATGCTAGGAAAGAACTGTTACTGTCTTGGATTCCTACCCAAAGTGGATATTAATTTAGCATTGTCTACTACACATCAGGAAAGTGGTAGAAAATTAGAATAGAATTGTGTGGTGTTAATCTGAGTAACTTGGAGCCTTGCAATTTGAAATCTTTGGTTCTTACCTGAGTTGAACATGAACAACTGGTATTACAGGGAAACTACAAGTTCTGCCCAAAAATTACAACTTGAATAGGTTAAGATTGTAGAGCTCAGAGAATCAGCCCCCTAAAAAGTGTGTTTCACAAAGAAACTATCCTTGTTGTTCATGATGACGGTAATCTTTGAGTATAGAATCCAGAGGTTGGCAGTGAATATTTCGAAGACAGTAGGGAAGCGTAGTTCAGGTTAGCAGTGGATATCTCGTTTTAATAGCAGAGTGTAGTTATTTCTTCTGTTCTGGTCGTCTTTGGTTCTGACAGGTTCACATTGGACATTCGGAGAGAGTAACCAAAATGGCCGCTGTTATATAAGACGGATTGAATGTTTTACGCCTTCTGATTGGCTAACCTTCATTTGGGGGAACTATAAAGTGAGTCCAGTCATTTCAGTTTGCTCACTAGTTATATAACGATACACAAAAATTGTAACAATCCTGAGGAAGAAACTGTCCGAGTTGAACTTCCTGGGTGGAATAGGAAGGGAATGAAGAGGAATTGACCCTATGTAAGTGGCATGGTGGGTCCTTGCTGTGAAAGTCCAAGCTGCTGGAAGTAAAAAATGTAACGCTCATCTGAACATTTTCCATGGAAATAGAGATAAAATAGCGAAAAGCTGCTAGGGCTTCATCTGTGAAAAAAATGTTGAATGGTGGATAAAAGGATGTATAAACACTTAATAAATGCTGAAAAAAAAGTGAAGAGTAGGCAGCTTTTAACAAAGCTATGGTAGCAATACTCCATTTTCTATCTGACCTTGACTCTCTTATTATTAGAGTATAATGAGAGGGATCAGGTACTTTCTGGAGCAGTACAAGGAAAAGACCATTTCTCTAGCATCTTCTTATTCTTACATAAGTAATGTAACATACTTTTATACTTACACACCTATTATATATATTCATGGGAGAACATTTTCTCCCATGAATATATTTTTGGCTATGGGTACCAAAGATAGACAAGATTAATATGAAAATATAGGTGAAATCATACTCATTAACAAGGGCTTTAAACTTTATTTGTTTTTGGAGGAAAAATATAAACAAATGATTTCAAGTGAAACTTATCTATACGATTCAAAGCTAAAGAGGCTGGAAAAATGGTCAGTTCTTTGTACCACTCCAGTAAGTACCTGACTCCAGCTAGGCTCTACTTTTACAAGAGCCTAATCAAACTTAAAATGGAGTAATTCTGCTCTATCCACATAACTCCTTACATCTGGCCACCTAACAGCAACTCTCTTGATTATTATGTGTGGGCGTGCAGTTGAGCGTGAGACCAACAAAACTTCTTGTAACACCAAAGATGAACTGAAGGCAAGTGTTATGGAAGCATTCACTAACTTAAACAAGGAGACTGTCCAGAAGAACTGCAAGAAATTCCAAAGGTGTCTAGAAGCCATGGTCGAAGCCAATGACAATTTTATTGAATAAATTTACTCTTTACTATCTCAAGACATTTTTGTGTAATTTTAGTAAATATATCTGTTAAAATGAGATGTCAGTGTTATTTTCATTTTTGCATAATTTAGATGACAATTTATCCATCGCACCCTTTTTATATATATATATATATATGTCTGTGTGTATATATATGTATCCCTTGAAGAGTAGACAAGCATGTTTGCCTATGAAACTCTTGAGCTGTAATGATATATATATATATATATATATATATATATATATATATATATATATATATATGTATGTGTAAGTAATTGATTTGGGGATTTAGGTTAATTTTATAGTAATTCGTCGAGCTTAGTATCCTCAACAGAATCCAGAAAGCAATGGACGGCCGTTTCGTCCTATCCTTCTGTTGAGGATTCTAAGCTCGACGAATTACTATAAAATATATATATATATATATATATAGACAAGGGGAGGATGAAATGTTTTTGGCTCAAACAAAAAGCTCTTCTTTCCTCCCAGACAGATTTTAAGAAGTGGCCTGAAGATTTTTCCTTATCCTGCGTATGCGCATGTATATGTGTATGTCATATAAAATACATATCAAACCTCCAGACCATATGGGTGACATACATGACATCTCTTGTGGCAATATATATATATATATGTGTGTGTGTGTGTGCGCGCGCGCTTGTGTGAGTGGGCATATGTTGTGCTGACATGGACATTTTCTATGAACTACCTAATTAAGCAGGGGCAAATGAATAAGAACTCCATTGGAGAATTAAGCTAAAAAATCATAACCAAACTGAATTCTGATGAGTACACCATCCATAGTAGAAGAAATAGACCTGAAATAAGACAAGAACACCCTGGCTTTGTTCAAGACACTGGAACAAGGAATGCAATCTCTTTGCTTAGAATGACATCAGAAAGTGCAATACAAATGCAAAGGGATGTGTACCTATTTTTTATAGATTATGCAAAAGCGTTTGACAAAATACATCACAAAGAACTATTGCTAGGTAAGCTTCATATTAGACTAACCCAGAAATAATATTGAGACATAACTGTCTGCATACAGACAGAAAATGAATTCAGTAAATACTTAAAAATAGAAAGGGGTGTAAGACAAGGATGGGTCTTCTCACCAGACTCATTCAACCTTTACAGTGAGTCAATCCTCTGAGAATTAGCAATCCAACCAGAATTCATTGTTGGTGGCCACAGCCTTAAGAACATTCAATATGCAGATGACACAGTTTTGATGGCAGATGTAAAATGGAAATTTCAGGAACTCTTACAGAAGGCAGCAAAGGAAAGCAAGAAGAAAGAACTAAGCATCAACTGGAAGAAGATAGACTGTATGGTTGTTAGCAAAAGAAATAAGCTAACATGCAAATGACAAATGGGAGATCTCAAAATTAAACACACGGAAAAATTTCCACTCTGTGTCAACAGGTAAGCAATAACTGAGCAGTACCAGAAACAATAACTAGACGATACCCCTAGACATGGGTAGTGGAAAAAGAGCAGTCTATCACTAGATTAAATAAATGGTTCAGTTCAGATTTCATTTGTTGGCTTTTATTGCATTTAATCTATTCACATGAGAGTTCATGTTTTCATCATCTTTAAGAAAGACATTAAATGTGTTTGATTTATATTAAATTATTTATAAGGGATATTTTTATCTTACTCTAAATAAAGCATGGGTTTCAGTTGGTTGGTTTGGTTTGTTTTGCTCTACGGCATATCAACCTCAATGGGTCATTTAATGCTGACAACTTTTGTTTTTTCCTGGTAATATTTTTGTTTTGTCAAAAATCTATTTCTGGTAATATTTTTTCCTTAAAAATGTATAGCTGCTAATATTCTTTTTTCAAAATCATATAGCTGGTAATATTATTTTTTCAAAAACGTATAGCTGGCAACATTATTCTTTAAAAAAAAATGTATAGCTGGTAAAATTATTCTTTCAAAAATGTACAGCTGACAACATTATTTTTTCAAAAATGTATTATCAGAGGCCTTGCTGCTGGATGTAGTTTATCGTCATACCCAGGACACAAATGTAGTTTATCATCATATCCAGGATGCGGATGTAGTCTGAGTGTTAACTATTTGCCCATAGCTGGGACCTTAACAGGTGCTACCACCCCAGGTCAGGGTGGACCTGGGAACACCAGTAATTATGAGGTGGTTCCACACTCCTCAAAACCTCCCATTGGACGTAGTTTATCGTCTTACCCAGGATGCAGATGTAGTTTATCCTCATACCCAGGGTGTTCAGTTGGTTGGTTTTATATATGTATATACATCAATTTGAAATACAACCATTACAACCTACCCAATAACCATTAGGATAATACAATTGACCTTGCTACCTATTGACCAGCATATATAAATAATAGTCAATACAGAGTAAACATGACCTGAAAATTGTGTCTAAACATGAAACAAACTGTCACCATTTGGTGTTTCACCTCAATATCCACTCTCTCTCTCTCTCTTTCTATATATATATATATATATATATATATATATATATATATGATAAAATAAAAATATAATATATATATATATATATATATATATATGATAAAATAAAAGAACAAATAGGAAACATATATCAATCTGACATGTTTCACTTTTATTAAAACTTCAGAGATTTAGAGAAAACAGACAAAAAGACAGAAAACACCAATATTTTCAATTATGTTTGGGTCAGTTCTCATTGGCCAAACACGTGTCACATGTATTAAAACCGTGGATAATTGTATGTGCATGTAGGTTTGTGGGATTTTGTATGTTTAAGTGGGAATTTTGTATGTTTAAGTGTGTATTTGTCATTGTGTGCATTTGTCTGTCTGGGAGGTTTTTTTTTTATCTTCCCCTTTGGGTGACCAACTCTTGCAGTGGGTAGTTGCAGGGTTCTGATTTTATGGTTCACCTCTTTAGAAATGTATTCTTTGTATTAGATATAAGTTAGATTCTTTAAGAATTGATTCAAAGGATGGCGATGTAGTGTAATGTTTTAGGCATGTCTTTATAGTTGGTAATAACGTTATTATTAAGTTTTCCATGTATTTTCTCATTAAATTACTATGTCTTTTTTTAAGTTATGCCTAGCATCATTTTGATGCAAAGTGAGAGAGTTAGATTGATTGTCCAAACGCAAGTCTCTATTATGTTCGTAGATGCAGGCTTTTAGATCAGATGTCTCCCCCACCCAAACCTTTTCGTATTGTAAACAAATTATTTCATAAATCCTGGCATTTGCATTTTAGTTGGGTTTATTTTTCTCCCTAATTACATTTCCAATTCATTTGAAGGAGGTGATAACGATTCTAGTATTAGGGGTGACTAATTTCTTTGGGAGTTTAGTGGAAAGAGTGTTGGAGGGCAGAATTATGAATTTTGTGTAATTTCTTTTATTGTTATTTTATTTTAGTGTTACTGGTGCTGTCTGTTTTTTTGGTTTTGTAGGCTTGTTATTTTGTGTTTGGGATAAAATGATGTGGGTAGTGGAGAAGTTTGTAAGTTTTCTCAATATATCTCTCTTTTTTATGTAGGTATTCTAGGCTGCATATCATAAGTGTTCTAAGGTAAAATCCTCTGACTAGTCCAGATTTATTTTTTGGTTGTGGTGGGGATAGAAGTTGATTTGATCATGTCTGTTGGTTTATGATATACCTTAAAATCTAATTTCTCATTGTTGCATTTTAATAAGATGTCGGGGAAAGGTAGAGAATTGTTTATTTCAAATTCATGTGTGAATTCAGTGGTAGGTTCAGCATTATTGTGTGGTCATTATTATGTTTAATAGGTTTATATCTTGGGGACATAATAAGAGGATGTCATTTATATCACTTATTATCGTAAGAGAGCTAAAATATGCAGAGTGAAGCCACTTGGCACAGATTGACTTTAGACTGTCACATATAAACACTAAGTTATGTTTTCACTCACTTCTGTTGTTTATGGTAGTGCTTGGAAGGAAAGTGTGTAGAGTGTGGTCATTTCCTCACACTACAGAGGTTCCATCAGTGACCATGGCTTGTACAGCAGTTTTTGGCCAAGCACAACATTACTGAGGTCTGACATCACTTGAAAGGGACAAGATTTCAAGACATTGAGGAAATCTAAGAGTATGCAACAAGACAGCTGCTTGCTATCTCAAAAAAGTCATTCCAGGAATATTTTCATCAGTGGAAATGATGCTGGATAAAATGTGAAGGAGACTATTTCAAAGGAGATTAAATGCTGAATTAATATTTGTTGTAGTTTTATTTTTATAGTACCAGTCTGCTACATTTTAATTAAACCATGTATATGTGTGTGTGTGTATATATATATATATATATATACATACTGCAATTTAATCTTTGAATTTCTTCTCAGTAAAGTTGCATATTTCCAGTTTTCACTGTATTTGTGTAAATATATTACTAGCTGAATTTAAACTTTGTGCCTTTTTTACAGTATTTACAGAAATTAACTATTTAGAAAATACTGATTTTTCTTAAATAGGCCAAATAAAAGCACTTTTTTTTTCATTTTGAGATTCAAGTTTAAGTTAATTTCTTGATTTGAGGAATTTGCACCAACTCAATTAGAAAAATTAAAGATATTTTGTCTTGAATTCCTGATAAAAGAGAAAGCGAAAGAGAAAGCACGCAGAACTGAGAGACAAATGCTGCCTTTTATTTATACAGCTCAGGATTCTTTTCATGTTTTTCTCTCGGGAAATGTCATGTGATCTGTTGGTGGCAAATGAGTTGAGGAAATGATTTGATCGTTCACTCGGTAGTTCTGTTTCCTTTGCTTGTAACAAGTGATTACTTGCTGTGATAACAAAGAATACGATGGGAGGGGGAACGGGTTGATGAGGGTTTGTTCATTATGTGCATTCAAAACTGATTGCAGGTCAGAAAGAAAAACAATGATAAATGATTGGATAAAAAAAATGATGATGAGTAAATGAGAAAGAGAGGAAGGAAGGGAGAAGTAAAAAGGTAAGATAAAGAGAAAACATTAGGGAATGAGGAAGTAGGAGGGACAGTAAGAGGTGGGAGGAGAATGAGTGAGAAGAGAAAATGAGAATATAAGGAAGGAATAGAAAGGGAATTTTGGGGCAATTAAAGAAAAGAGTATACAAGGATAGAACATAAAAAGAGTAAGAGGAAGAGAGGAAGAATGAGACTGGTTAGAAAAAGAGTAAGCCTTACAGAATGAGGGAGTGGGAAGTATAGAAAGAGGTGGGAGGAGAAAAAGGAGTAAGAGAATATATGGAAAGGAATAGAAATGGAAAGTGGGATAATTAAAGGAAAGAGAAAATGAGAGTGAGAGAAAATAAAGAGATTAAGAGAAAGAGAGGGAGAAGTAGAAAGCATTAGAGAATGAGGGAATAAGAAGTATAATAAGATGTGGAAGGAGAAAAAGAGAAGCCTTAGAAAGGGAGAATATGAGAAAAGAATAGAAAGATATTATTAAGGAAAAAAGAAAAATAAACAGAATAAGAGAACGAGAAGAAGGGTAAGAGAAATAGAAAGGTAAGAGAAAGACTAAGCATTAGGGAATGAGGGAGTAGGAAGTTAAAAAAATGAGAGAAGAAAAAGAGAAGAATGGTGGGAGAAATAGAAAGGTAAGAGAAAAAGTAAGGGAATGAGGGAGTAGGAAGTAAAAACATGTAAAAAAAAAAAACTAGGGAAAAGAGAAAGGGGGAATATGAGGAAAGAATATAAAAGCAATGTGGTGTAATTTAATCAAAGAAAAAATAAAGAGAAGAAGATATCAGGTGAAACAGAAGGAGAAATAGAAAGGTAAGAGAGAGCACTGGGGAATGAAGGAGGGAGATGTATAATAAGAGATGGATGGAGAAAAGAGGAAAAGTAAAAGAGAGAACAGGGTAAAGTACAAAGTGAGTAAAAGAAAGAGAAAAAGGAGATGACAAGGGTATATAAAGAGAGAAGGAGGGATTTAGAGATGAAATAAGAATAAGAAAGAAGGTGGAGGAGAAACTGTGTAAAAAATGAAAGAAAAGTATATGAATAGAGAGTAAAGTGGGAAGGAGATTTTCCTATGCTTCTTAGTGTGTAGACGTTTCAAATTTGTGATATTTATAAGAGAAGAGGGCTCAACATTAGAGATAGAGCATTTAAAACAGGAATAAACATTTTATGTGACTGTCAGTTTTGGGCTGCAATATGATATTCAGACAACTGACTACAAAATAATCTAATATACAAAGCTATACTAAAATACAAAGGGAGTTCAGAAAAAAGTGCTTATAGAAATAAAGAATAACAGACAGACCTTGAAAACAGAAATGCTACTCACATAAAACATCATTTAACAACCGAAAATGTGCAAATAGCACAGCCCTCTCAAAGTATATATGACAACACAAATAAACACACAAAAACATCGAAACTGAGCAAAACAGTACCAGTTTATAACAATACCTGAAAATGATGTAACCTTTGCTTAGAGGAGAAAATAATGATAATTACCTAACCGGAATAAGATAAACTCCTAAATAAAAGTTAATTTCCAAATGCAGACATAAAAACAAATTCTAATTTTGCTATATACAACCATATCACAACCAAAAAGCTAAATAAAATCCCATATGCTTAATCTGATAAGCTTTATTTTAAACAGCAAACTTAGAACCAAAGAAAAATACAAAAAGGAAAAAATATATATACAAAACAAATAAATAACACTTTTTTGCTTGTTTTGTTTTGTTTTACAGCATATCAACCTCAATGGGTCATTTAATGCCGACAACTTTTTTTTTGTTTTTTTTTTAATATTTTTGTTTTGTTAAAGATTTATTTTTGTCAATATTTTTTCTCAAAAATATATATTTTCCCAAAACATATAGCTGGTAATAGTATTTTTCAAAAACATATAGCTGGTGATATCTTTTCAAAAACGTATTGCTGGTAATATTTTTCCTTTAAAAACTTATTTCTGGCAATAATTTTTTATTTGTTCCTCTACAGTTCCATTGAAGTATCTTATGTGTGTTTGTGATCATTGTTTTCCTGTTTGGTTCATTGGATTGCTTTGTGTGTTAAGGTTTGTTTAGGTTTTTCCTTAAATGTCGTACTCTGTGGTATTGTCCTAGAAATCCATGCTTTCTGGTTTTCCTGTTCTTAGTTTGTCTTTGGGGTCTTTGGTTTTGATTTTAGGTTCTTGTGTTTTCCTATTAGTCTTTATATTTTGATTTTGGGTTTTTTGGTTTTTGCTTTCATGTTCTGATCCATTTTTTTCAAGTATTGTGGATCCATTTTCATTGTTGTTTGCTTTTTGTCTAAGGAGTGATTTGGATCTTTTGATATTTTTGGAGATGGGAATATGCAGTTTCATTAGTGTTTGGTTCAGAATTTTCTTTGGGTAATTTTTTGGTTTCTTTAGTTTTGACTTCACTTGTCTTAGGTTGTTCATTTCTACTCTTCCTTGGATACTGAAATCTGTTCTGAGTCCAAATATGAGGGATTTTAGTTCTTCAAGTATAGTTTTTAATTCTCTTATTAAGTTTGGGGTTTCTGAAGGATTACTTGATAGGTTTTCATTGTGTATTTTATTTGTTTTTTTGGGTTATTATTGCGTATGTGTCTTTTTTATCTGTCACCTCCTTTCGGGCTTCTTGGAATGTTATGTTTTTCCGATATTTGATTTCTATTATTTCTTTTTCTTGCTTGTATATTTTGCAGTTTTTGGAGTAAAAGGGGTGATTTTCTGAGCAGTTTGGACATTTGGTTTTATTCGGGCAATCCCTTTCCTCATGATCGGGATCTTTTAAACTGCAATTTCCACATGTTTGGTTGCTTTGACATTGGTCTTTGTGATGTCCAAACTTTTGGCATCTGTAACATTGAAGTGGGTTCGGTATAAATTGTTCTATTTTAATTCTATCATACCCAATTTCAATTGTTGTTGGTATCTGAGGAGAGTTGAAGGTTAATATGTATGTATTTGTTCGTATTGCTTCTCCGTTTTTTTTATTGTAATTCTTTTTACATCTGTGACCCCTTGATGTTTCAGTTCTTTTTTGATTTCATCAATAGTACATAATGAGAGCTCTCGGTTTCTTGTGACCCCTTTCGATCAGTTTAAGGTTTGGGGGTGGGGGTAGGATCTGATGTCTGTTTCATGAATTTCTGTAACTGTAGTAGAGTTTTAGCTTGTTTTTTGTTTTGTACTTCTATTAGTATTGTACCATTTTTTAATTTTTTAACATTTTAGGAGTTATTTTGCTCGATATGGTTTTTTGAACGAGGAAAGGTGATAATTCAGTCAATGGTTTGTTATTTGTGGCTTCCAGTACAATAAAGTGTGGGAAGGATTTGACATCATTTTCATTATCAGAATCTGTTTCTGTTTCTATGTGAAGTCACTTATGGGGGAGATGATGAGGGGGAAAATCCCATTCGCCTCATTTCTCCAGGGTTACATGTTTGATATACTCAAGCGTGGGGAGGTTTTTGAGCATTTGTGAAACTAGGTCTTATCCACCCAAGTATGGACTATCTCTTAGATTTTATCAGTTCTGTCAGTCTCCTTAATCCCAGCTTGATTGGCCCTACAGCCACCGCTTACTAAATCAGTTTATTGCCAAATATGGAGAGTGTGAGTGTATATTCTGGTCTGTTTGTTTGATTTAGTGCTTGACATGACCAACCGATTGATTGGATCGGGCCTCTCCAACCTCCCGTCTAGCTCAGATAAGGGCCGAAGTGGGGTGTTGCTAAATCATGTCCTCTTTATAGTTAGGTCATGATTTGCTCAACCACCAGGATCCCGTCTCCATGCATTATGGGTTGCCACCCATGGTCAACAGGTGACCCCATTGAGGGACTTTTACCCTCTGCAGGGTGGGCAGTCGGAGTATTCTGAAGCCCCACCGACAGGGCGATAACATTTTTTGAAAGCGCTTTTAATCTAACATTATTCCTTCTTACTATAAACTTTCTTTTTAGTGGGTGCATGTGTTTGAGTTGCTGTCCCTGTTTATTTTATTAAAGAGTGAAATTAATAATAACAATTCTAACTTGAGATGCCATGCTAAAGAAAAATTGTACCTCCAACAGGAATCGAACCTGCATCCCTTTTTTCTATCAGGGAAACCACTTTTTAGCCAAAGTGTGCCTCTACAAGTTCATCCACAGAGACTAGTCTGAAAGAGAAAAGTTTGAATTGACTATTTAACAAAAGCACATTTCTTATTGGGACTTTTACAAACCTACATCTGCTTGATTTGGTGTTACTAATTTTACTGTTTAATAAAATAAAAAACAAAGGATCACAATTCATGTACATGCTAAAAATAGCCTTTATAGCAATAAGAAATAAAAGAAATATATAAATAACTAAAATAATAAATAATGGCAATCTAGAGGTCATAGATTATTAGCATAGACAGTCTCCAATCACCCAACTAGCATAAACAAGCAATCTAGATATCATGACTATAACCTATTTACATACACACTGCCTCCAACCACTCAACTAGCATAAACAAGCCATCTAGAGGTCATGACCATAACCAATTTACATACACACTGCCTCCAACCACTCAACTAGCATAAACAAGCCATCTAGAGGTCATGACCATAACCAATTTACATACACACTGCCTCCAACCACTCAACTAGCATAAACAAGCCATCTAGAGGTCATGACCATAGACTATTTATATACACAACTCCTCCAACCAACATAAGGAGTCTACCTATCATGGCAATACACAATAAGCCCTAAACAAAAAACTGAGAAGTGTTTCCTTGTTCCACTACTTCCCTTAATCCCCAAGTGACCTATTCACACAGCCCACTAAATATGCAATGCCACTTTGTCAAAAGATTGCATTGAACCAATAAAGTCATAGTGTTAATTGCTATGCCCTTATCTATCTATCTATCTACTTTAAAAATCAGTTGAATCTGTTACCATGGTTTCAACCTTAAGGTATCCTCAGGCAATTTTTATCAAAGAAAATTAATCTTTGATAAAAAAAAAATTATTTTTGATAAAGGTAGTGGATTCAGCTGTCCTCCTGATTTTTAAAGTTAAAAGCTCTGCATGTTATTTTTACTTTTATTTTATTTATTCACGCGTGTATTGAGCACTTTTTAATACTACTGTTTCGTGGTCTGATTCAACGCTGACCATTAACCTTTTATGTATTATATCTATATATATATATATATATATATAAATAGATATATATACATAAACACACACACACACAATGCACAAATGTAACTGACTTGCGATATACATGAACAGCCATGCTCATATATATCATAATTGATGTCATAAAAGGCACACAGACGTAGGAGATGCATCTGCATTTCAGCAGTGCATATTCAGAAACAATTTTTTTCATGTATCGTTGGATGGTATAACAAATATTAATGAAACTTGATGCATGTTTCTGATTTAGCACTGTTCAAAATAAGTTTCCTTTCATTCAGTTATAAACTCCTAATATTTTGTTTTCATAATCAGGTGGCATTATTCTATACAATATATATTTTTGAATTCATTATGAAACACTGTATTTCATAAATTGTCAACACTTCTGATCCTGCAATGCCCTCAAATCTTTTGTTCTTCTGCTGATCTCTTTGCCTTATTAATTCACTGTGTAACAAATTCTTTACTTTTTTTGTCTTTGGTCAGTGAGCATTATTTCCTAATTACTTCTGTCTATAATCCTCTTCCATCTTTGCTTTTATGACTTTTGTGTAATAGGACATAAATGAATGAAATCAACCATTTATGTAAATAAGCAGAGTTAAGTGGAGTTAGCATTAGTTCAATTGGCAAGTGTATCTTTGTGTAGTAAACCTTCTATTTCATTAATTACCTACGAGTTTGTCTTCCTTATTTATTTCCCTCTGTTATCTCGAAAACATGAGATACAACAGTGACCTGGACAGAGGGGAAAACAGAGCCATGAAATTCACAATTTCACAAAATTTGGAGGGAACCAACTGAGCACTCAAGAAATTACTTCTTCTGCTTGGTGGACACTTCCAAACATCAAACTGGCAAGAATGCAACTTCTGTCATCCATTGCCACAGTGCCACACTGCCTGGAGCTCCCTGTACCCACTTTTCCAAAGAGTGAGCAGTTGTCTTCAGAAGAGAACAGCAGCTCAAAATAGGATGAAGTCATTAATCCTGATTACCGAGGCACAGCTGAGGAGAGAAACTCATACTACCCAACCAAAAAAACCTCAATGGCCTAAACAGAGATCTTGGTCTCACAAAGTTTCATGCTGAGCTTTTGATGTCAAAAGTCAAGCAGAGGAATTTGTTAGATGGAAGTGTACAAGTCACAGGATATAGTAAGTGCCATCAGTGTTTTTCATGCTTGTTCACAATTCAAGATGGACCTTGCTTCTGCTATAATGTGACCGGTCTGTTTGAGGCAGCTGGAATCACCTGTAACCCCAGCGAGTGTCACCTTTTCATTGAGAGCTCATCCAGGAGCCTCAAAGCTGTCCTGCTTCATAACAGGATCAAGCATTGTATCTCTTCCCTTGGCTTAGCTCAAAAAAGAATACAGCAGTGTTTCCAAAATGATTTTACCAATTTCCCATTATATCTTTGCCTTTGGGATAGTACAGACACCGTGGTACATTACCACAGACAGGACTGGCCACAGTGGGCCTAGTTCAGTGTGGGTGGAATGCCAAATGGGAGCTACTGTTGGAGATCTGGAAATATTGTTTGTCACAGTCCTGCAGCCTTCAAGTACATTCAAGATTTCTTGCCTAAACTGTTTGTGGCAAAAGTCAAAGCTAGCGTCTTCGTTGGACCACAAATAAAGAAGATCATATAGAGCATGGAAATCTACAAGAAGCTTACTAGGATGAGGAACAGTGTTGTTGCAGTAGTTCAGAGCTGACTGGGAAAATTACAAGGCCAAAAACTATGTGGATCTTGTTAAGAAGCTGGTTAAGAACTATGGCAAAATGGGCTGCATATCTTTGTCTTTCATCTTGATAAACGCAAGAACTACATGGGGCATATTCAGAGGAGAAAGCTGAGTGCTTCCACCGGATATACTGGACTTTGAATGACACTACCAAGGATTGCATAATAAAACATGATGGGAGACTATATTTGGGGGATCATTTGTTAAAGTAATTTACAGTGTAGACATAAATCATGAAAAAATACTCACTTCTAAATTTTTTGTTGTCTTTCTTGTCAAATCCTAGAATAAATAAATAAATACTACATTTGAATCATATATTGTCTTGTTCCTATTTTGCATGAACAAGAATGTTCTTGTGTAATCCTAAAATAAATAAATGCTATTTTTGAATCATATATCGTTTTGTTCCTATTTTGCATGAACAAGAACGTTCTTGTTTAATCTTAAAATAAATAAATGCTACTTTTGAATATGTTGATTTGTTTCTATTTTGCGTGAACAAGAATGTTCTTGTGTAATCCTAGAATAAATAAATGCTACTTTAGAATCATATGTTGTTTTGTTTCTATTTTGCATGAACAAGAATGTTCTTGTCAAATCCTAGAATAAATAAATGCTACTTTTGAATCAAATATTGTTTTGTTCCTATTTTGCATGAACAAGAATGTTCTTGTGCAATCCTAGAAAAAATAAATGCTACTTTTGAATCAGATATTGTTTTGTTCTTATTTTGTGTGAACGAGAATGCTCTTGTGCAATCATAAAATAAATAAATGCTACTTTTGAATCATATAACGTTTTTGTTCCTATTTTGCGTGAACGAGAATGATCTTGTGTAATCCTAGAATAAATAAATGCTACTTTTGAATCAGATATCGTTTTGTTCCTATTTTGCATGAACAAGAATGTTCTTGTGCAATCCTAGAAAAAATAAATGCTACTTTTGAATCATATATTGTTTTGTTCCTATTTTGCATGAACAAGAATGTTCTTGTGCAATCCTAGAATAAATAAATGCTACTTTTGAATCAGATATCGTTTTGTTCTTATTTTGTGTGAACGAGAATGCTCTTGTGCAATCATAAAATAAATAAATGCTACTTTTGAATCATATAACGTTTTTGTTCCTATTTTGCGTGAACGAGAATGTTCTTGTGCAATCCTAGAATAAATAAATGCCACTTTTGAATCATATATTGTTTTGTTCCTATTTTGCATGAACAAGAATGTTCTTGTGCAATCCTAGAATAAATAAAAACTACTTTTGAATCATATATCGTTTTGTTCCTATTTTGCATGAACAAGAATGTTCTTGTGTAATCCTAGAATAAATAAATGCTACTTTTGAATCATATAGCGTTTTGTTCCTATTTTGCATGAACAAGAATGTTCTTGTGCAATCCTAGAAAAAATAAATGCTACTTTTGAATCATATATTGTTTTGTTCCTATTTTGCATGAACTAGAATGTTCTTGTGCAATCCTAGAATAAATAAAAACTACTTTTGAATTATATATCGTTTTGTTCCTATTTTGCATGAACAAGAATGTTCTTGTGTAATCCTAGAATAAATAAATGCTACTTTTGAATCATATAGCGTTTTGTTCCTATTTTGCATGAACAAGAATGTTCTTGTGTAATCCTAGAATAAATAAATGCTACTTTTGAATCATATAGCGTTTTGTTCCTATTTTGCATGAACAAGAATGTTCTTGTGCAATCCTAGAATAAATAAAAACTACTTTTGAATCATATATCGTTTTGTTCCTATTTTGCATGAACAAGAATGTTCTTGTGTAATCCTAGAATAAATAAATGCTACTTTTGAATCATATAGTGTTTTGTTCCTATTTTGCATGAACAAGAATGTTCTTGTGCAATCCTAGAATAAATAAATGCTACTTTTGAATCATATAGCGTTTTGTTCCTATTTTGCATGAACAAGAATGTTCTTGTGCAATCCTAGAATAAATAAATGCTTCTTTTGAATCATATAGCATTTTGTTCCTATTTTGCATGAACAAGAATGTTCTTGTGTAATCCTAGAATAAATAAATGCCACTTTTGAATCATATAGTGTTTTGTTCCTATTTTGCATGAACAAGAATGTTCTTGTGTAATCCTAGAATAAATAAATGCTACTTTTGAATCATATATTGTTTTGTTCCTATTTTGCATGAACAAGAATGTTCTTCTGCAATCCTAGAATAAATAAATGCTACTTTTGAATCATATAGCGTTTTGTTCCTATTTTGCATGAACTAGAATGTTCTTGTGCAATCCTAGAATAAATAAAAACTACTTTTGAATCATATATCGTTTTGTTCCTATTTTGCGCGACCGAGAATGTTCTTGCATAATCCTAAAATAAATACTACTTTTGAATCATTTATCATTTTGTTCCTACTTGGCGTGAACAAAAATGTTAACATTCACCAGTTTTCCCACTTGGAATTGGTAAATTTTAGAAATATCATTATCCTGGTTACACAAGTAAAATTTGAAGGAAATATTAGTAATATTTTTATACTTTCTCGATGTAAACAAATAGGAAATAACTATTGCTAATCTTTCAGTTATAGTTTGTAGCAAATAGTGTCGCTTAAACTCTTACTTCTAGCAACAATATTCATGAAGGTAAAATTCTGCAAATTCCCCCATCACAACTGAATGCATTTATGACATGTAAACACATCCACTCCTTTCAGAATTCATTCTTTTTTGTCCACTTTGTAAAATGGATAAATGTTCTC
Source organism: Acanthosepion esculentum (assembly GCA_964036315.1). NCBI lineage: Eukaryota > Metazoa > Mollusca > Cephalopoda > Sepiida > Sepiidae > Acanthosepion > Acanthosepion esculentum. The sequence goes on along the minus strand of OZ038485.1, from coordinate 27,271,972 downwards.
TGCCATGTTTCCAAGGACAATGTTTTAGCATTATGGTTATTGTCTTCCAGTTATGTCTCTCTTTCCTGTGTTGGCAATCTTTGCACATGTTTCCACATCTTTTTTTTCCACTATTCTCATTCTTGATTGTTTTTATAAATATAAAAGGTTTCTTTTACGCCAGTATCTTCACCTTCGCTGTCTTTATCACAAATTTTCAAGAGCTGACAACTCTGGCATTGTTACAATTATAAAACTATTTCTGATTATCAGTATTCTCATCGTTGTTGTCTTGCACCACATTTCTCCCATATTCCATGAGTAAGGAGGAAGTTCTACCCAGACAGCTTCTTCCTGTGAACCACTACTTTGTGGAAGAGACTCACAGAAGGATTTATCTTCTTTATCTTCATGTCTTTCTACCTCCTATTATATTCAGATCACACATCTCATTCAGTAACCTTCTATCTTGAGTGGCACTCGAGCTTTGAATTGTTAGCACATTAGTATAAAAAAAAAAGTATGTACATCATTTTTGTCTTTATCACAAATTGTCAAGGACTCTGGCCAAGTTAAAATTATAATATTTATTTGGGGGATCAGTATCCTTATCTTTGTTGTCTTTGTTACAAACTTTAAGGCACAGAGTGAAAACATGTGTCACCAAATTGCACTAAGGAAATTTGCATTTCTCTACTTGTGGCTTTCTTGAATAGTTTTGAAATTAACTCACATAGGCCACTCTAGTGAAGAAAATCAGTTCAAAACTTAGCAGCTTTCAAATGTCGCTCAGTCCTGACAAAACCGTAATGTTTATTTATAACATCCCTAATTTCTTTTCCTACTTTGAAAGCCGCTATTTGGCTTGACCTGAAAAAGGAAATGTATACATATACTTATGTGTTTATATTTAGATTTGGTATGAGGTTGGCCCTGTGGGCTCATGTACATCAACAAATTCAGAGCTGGTTTGTGAGCTAAAAGGATTGAATCCAAGAAGTGTTCATGCCAACTTCAATCAATCAAAAAGTACACACAAGATGATTGCATTGACTGAAGATTGAATGTCCATGCTGTTCCCACCTGCCTTGAATATATTCCATTCTGCAGTTCACAAGACCGATGACTAAATGCTACTTGTTTTTTGATTGGCTAAACTATAGATTAACTTTTGCAGTTTCCATCTTGGATTCTTTCTTTTAGTTTTTGAATAGCTGACTGCTTACCCAAGAGAGATACTGGTGGTGCCAAGAAACATGATGGAAATGATGACCTGGTAATAGCAGAAACTCCATTCGTTTATTCTGTTATACTGCATACAGAATTTACATTTAGTTTCATGGAATGGATGAATGTTCTTGTTTAATTTACGGCTGATATTTTTGCTCTGTGGCCTTGCTAAGTGGAAACACTATTCAGAAAACTGATGAGGTTTATGTTTGTCTGATGCTTTTGCAAATGGAATCAACTCAGCTTGAAGAAATAGAAATAACCTTTCAGCAATTCTCTGTCATGCTTGCTTCCATTCAGTTCACTTATTTTCAATGACTTATATGCAGGTAGTGTATTATTTACACTATTTATATTGTTTGGACTGTTGTCATCATTGTTATTGTGATATTCACAATCTTTCAATCATTGTACTATCCAGCTTTCTTCAGGTGATATATGTTGAAATTTCAAACTGGGACAAGGGGTTACATGTAAAATTAACCAACTGAGCAGCAATTCACTTAGGAAAGGAATGATCCCACTTCTTATTATTCTTCCAGCTATGGGTTAAATATGAATCTGTAAATAATAGTAATGTTATGGATTTACAAATATTGTTGTTTTAGTTTGTTTGCCAGCCATATTGTAATGACTAACGAGTTAGTTTTGGTGACTTTTTATTAGCTAGACAGTTTTATTTTCACTTTTTTTTTTTACTGTTCATATACAAAACTCAACTTCTATATACCATCAGTGATCATGTCTCTCCACAACTTCCTATCAATTGTAGCTATTAGTAATGTTTGTCTTTTTACTATCTCTCTGAAACTGTTTTTCTATCATCTATAAACATTAAACATTAACCAAACAACTCGAGTCATGTTCTTAAATAGCCTCATCAGATGAAGACTTTCATTCATGGCACCAAACAGCTGTATACAACTGTTTTCTAAGATCAATGGTTAAAAATGGCTTCAAGTGAATGAAACCTGTCGGTCTTACAGAGGACCATCCTCCATTAAACCTTGTGGACTAGTGCGGCAGAATCAAAAACAAAGAACTGTACCAAATAAAAGAAACCATATCACTTGCTGTTTCTGTCATAACCTTTTGGTTGACACATTCTTCAGCCTTCATTATTTTGTAAACTGGGTGTTGCTCAACTAGGTATAATTTGGGATCACCTGGCAAATTGAGGTACTTTTCACTGTAGAAGATGACCAGACATAATTAGTATGCAAAATAAAATATTTATGTTAACATTTTTGGTTTTAATATGTTGGTTGTTATTGTCATAATAAAAATGGAAGTATTGAAAAAGAAATCAAAATTGCAATAACAACAACTTCATCTTCTTCTTCTTCCATGTGCCATGTACCTTCAGGACATGGGAAAACATGGCTCTCCCAAATTTCAACTCTTTTGTAGCTGTTAGTAAAGCTTGTCCTAAACCTTGTTCTGCCAACAATTTACACAATTTATCTTGGTAGGTTATATTTTGTTTTACTCTATCCCTTCTGCTTTCACTATATCCTCTGTGTGTCAAATTTTCTAAGCTCTCTTTCCTCATTATATGTCCTATAAATTTTAACAGTCTCTTTCTGATATTAAGTAAAAGTGTCCTTTTTGTTTCCAATTTCTCTAAAACTTTGTGGAATTAGTAAATATTATACACTTCAAATACCTCAATGTATGGATCAGTTATAACAAATTTAGTATAGGAGATAAAGAAATTGAATATAAAATGGGTTGTATTAGCGATAATTTTACCCAACAACACAAATTGCTACAAAACTAAAACATTAACCTGAAAATATGAATCATCTTAAATATCCTCATTAGATTAAGGCCTTCATATTCAGAAATATCTAAACTGTCAGCTATATACAACTGCTTTCTAAGATCAACTGTTAAAAATAGCCTTGAGCAAATGAAGCATGTAGGTCTTAGCGAGGACTATCCTTCATTGAACCTTATGGACTGGTACTACTGAATCACAAACAAAGAACTGTACCAAATAACAGAAACCACATCACTTGAGGATTACCAACAGCAGCAACAACTAAAATGGACAGCACATGGAACTTGAAGAGAAAATAATGACATAATCAAGATGTTGACATTCCACACTACTTCAGAGAAGAGGTTAGGAAAGACGCTTCCATCAACACTGGACATAATGTAAATAACATTGGATTTGAGAAACCTATTTTCTTGAAAAATTGTTTGTTTGGCAACTCGGTCAATGAATACTAACCGTTTCCTTAAAAGGAAACAGTTAATATTACCACTACCATTTATATAAACAATAATGAAGCAGCACAAATCAATAGTTAAAAATGGCAAGATCATCCTTCTTCAGATCTTGTGGATTAGTGATGCAGAATCACAAACAAAAACCTGTACCAAATAACAGAAACCGCATCTCTTGAGGATTTTCAACAGCAGCAACAACTAAAATGGATAGCACATGTAATTCCAAGAGAAAATAATGGCATAATGAAGATGTTGACATTCCACACTACCTTAGACAAAAGGTTAGGAAGGAAACTCACATCAATATTGGAAAGAGCGATAATATCTATTGGACTTGAGAAACCTATTTTCCTGAAAAAAATTTCTTTTAATAGAAAGATTTCATAAAAATCAGTGAAAATAGTACTGTCTGTTCAGTCAATAAATTTAAAATGTTTCCTCATAACGAAACAGTTAATATTACCATTACCATTTACTCAAGCTCATTAGGTTACTTTCTGTTTCTTTCTGTACCTCTTATTTTTTATATCTTTTGAGTGTCAAATTCTCTAAACCCTCTTTCCTCATTATGCGTCCAAGGATTTTCAACTATTTCTTTCTGATTCTAAGTGATGCTTTTGTTTCCATTTTTCTTAAAACTTCCTCATTACTTGCACGTTCAGTTTATGGTAGTCTCATCATCCTTCTGTATAACAGCATCTCTATTACCTCAAGTATCCTCTTAATCTGTGAAGAAAATATCCAGCATTCACTGACATATAGGAGGATTGATATTGCATAGAAATTCAACATTCTCTTCTTTATTTCGAAAAAAATTTTCATATTTCATATTTGGTTTCATTTTTGGAAAGCATCTTGTGCTATACTAATGAGCCCACAAATTTGGGGTTTGTATTTTGATTCTGATATCTTCAAATTGTAGACCACATCTTTGACAGTCCTTTCTTCTTCCTTTCCATTACTACCCAGTGTAAGAATTCCTACAGTTTTCTTTCTGCATTTGTCATCAACATGGTGTCATCTGCCTATCTTACATTGTCAAGATTGTCCACCAATAATAAATCCTGGTAGGACTTAGGATAGCTTCACTGTAGAAGTTTAATAAATTTGGTGAGAAAATACACTCTTGTCTTAGGCTATTTCTGTGTACTTAATTGACTTATTCTAATATTCTTTTCCAAATAAATAAAGTTTTCCTCATAGTTCAAATAGATTACCAAATGTATTCACATAGTCTACAAATTTATCTTATTTGTATTGCTCTCTCTTATATCTTTATGTGCATAAATATTACATTTCTTGTTCCAGTGTCTTAAAAAACACTATTTACATTATTCGGACTATTGTCCTCATCTTTGTTGCCATATTTATCACAACATTTCGGCTGTTGTACACTCCAGCCTTCTTCTCCGGATGAAACATTATGATAAATATGGCAACAAAGATGATGACAATAATCCGAATAATGTAAATAGTGTACATAATACCTCATCTCAGAAATATAGACAGATACAAAAACACTCTGTTCTCATCCTATTTTTAGTCTAATTCTTTTACATGATTTATTAATCAGAATTTAGATGATAAACTTGGTGAAATTCAGCTGTGATTAGTAAATAACTATTGAATATCAGTTGTGAATTTATACTGAGTAGATGAGTCTTGATAGCTACTACTTGGGTGATGAGTTTCATTTTCATGAAATACTACAGTTAGCATAATGCAAAATATAGCACTAGGAACTCATAGGGTTATGTAGGAAATATACACATCAAAGTTTGAGTACACGCCAGTCATTGGAAACACCTTGCTATTGAATAAAAATAATATACGGAGCGAATGAGCAACAAGGAAGCCTTAAAGAAAATGCCAATAATGACAACAGAAAGAACACATATTCAGAATCAATAAAAGACAGCTGAAATCCCTTGGGTGCATAATGAGGAAGGAGGGCTTGGAAAACTTAACTCTCCATATTGAGGGTAAAAGAGAGATTGGGGAAGGCAGTGAGCTACAACTGATGACCTTGTGTGAATGAATGATGAAACAGGAAGGGAGAAAAACTGCTATGGTCTAAAAGAGATAGGGAGGCGTGGGTAGCCATGATTGCCTATGGCCTGATGGCAGGTGGCACAAAAAAGAAGATATAATTGTCATTTTTTGTTAAAGACAAAACTGTCTGTACACCTCAACCTTGCTGAACACAACTCCAAAAAGAGGCACCTCATTTTCTTACAGTGGGGAAAATAAGTATTTCATCCCCTGCTGTTTTTCTGAGTTTGCCACCTTACAAAAATGGTCTATAATTTTCAGGGTAAGTCCATCTTGAAAGTGAGAGATGGAATATAAAAAAATTCTAGAAAATCACATTATTTTAATTTTTGAACATTGATTTCCTTTTTATTGAAAATATAAATATTTCACCCCATAGCAATCATTCCCATCAGAAAATCAGCAAGGGATGAAATACTTATTTTCCCCACTGTATGTTTCACTGAAATACACAAAACTTAGCATAACATTACAATAAACACAAAATTGTTTTGAACACAGTCTGGATCAAAGTCATTTCATTTGTAACAATTTCTAAAACTTGTTCATAGATCATTAATCCATATTACTAGCTTAGTTTAATACAAGGCAACAACTTTAAGTCATTCTGTCAGGCTCAAACTCGTTTTAGACTTTAGGTCTTTGACTCTAGCTTGTTAACCATTACTACTTATCGAGGCACTTTTTCCTTCTTTCTTTTACTACTGAGAATTATTGATATATTTTAAGTTTAGATTAGTTTGACTTAAAGCCTTAAATCTTAAGAAATTTGTCAAAGTTGAACCCTTTCCATTAGTAACGGGATACATGACAATTACTCAGATATCGGTATTTTAAAATGCAGTGTAGTATGACACAAGGCTTCAGGTTTGAGTTCCAATAATGACTTTACACAGTGTATGAAGATACATCCATAATTCTTTAGCTTCATATGGAAAAAGAGTTTATTTTGCACAATAAATATTTATTTTCCAACATGATCTAATTTGTTAATGCACTTAATTTAAAGATGAATAATAATCATATAGGTTGAACATTATACAGTGAAAATTTCTGATCAAAATTCGGCTAATAAATATGTGTCGGGCTACTGATTTATTGATCTAATCTTATGGTAGTAAAACTTCCTTGATAACCCTGACTCTAGAGGGAGATGGCCGTTAGTAAAAAGATATTAAAATATTTTCTTTTATAATATCATCTTATAACCATTTTTAAACAAAGAGTAAATCTATATGTAGATAATGACCTGTTCTTTTGTCAGCTCACCTTGATGCCCTTTTTAATGGGAGGTTAGATCCTGAAAACTAAACCCTTTTATTTTGGTGAAGCAACTATTTTGGTTATATACATCTCATCTATTTTTATTTTTTTTTAAGTTTTTCAGATTGGCATTTAAATGTATTCTTATTGTCCTAACTTCCGCCACACTACAAAAAAAGAAAAAAAAAATTCTCCAAATGACAAACTTCAAGTTTACGTAACTTTTGACTTGGGTCTGTTGGTCCTGGCAAGAATCCAAAGACAATTTTAATGCTATTTCATCCTATGATTTGTACATCAATTTTCAAGACAAATGGTTAGCATTAGTGTGGTCAGAAAGAAGACTGTCAGAAAAACCTGATGGATTCTTTCAGGAAATTGGAACAAAGTGAACAGAATGAAGAAAAGAGAGGAAAAAGCAGAAAGGGACGAATAAAAATAAAGAGAAAGAAAAAAAAAGATAAAGAAGTGTATATCTAGAAAGAATCAAAAATAAAAATAGGAGAGTGAAAAAGAATTGAAGATGAAAGAAGAAAATAAGAAAAAGGATAGTCAATTGGTGTGAAGAAAAAAAAAAAGAAAAACTAAGAAAAAAGTAAAAAACCATGAAGGTGATAATTCTATTTGAGAAATGAAAAAAAGGAGAGCAAAAAAGATAGGAGAGAGAATGAAGGAAGAAAGAAGAAAACAAGGGAAAAAAGAAGTATAAAGATAAATTAGCGTGAAGAACAAAGAGAAGAAAATAAAGAAAGAAAAATGGAAAGAAAAAGGAAAAAGATTTAATAAAGATGATGATAATGCCCTTCAAAAATGGAGGATATAGGGAGAGGAAAAAAGAAAGAAGAAAGAAGAAAATAAGGAAAGAAAAAAGGAATAAAAGAAAAAGGGATAAAAGAAAAAGGGATAAAAGAAAAAGGAAAAAGATTCAATGAAGATGATGATAATACCCTTCAAAAATGGAGGAAGAAAAAGTGAGAGGAAGAAAGAAGAAAAAAGAAAAGAAAAAGGAATAAAAAGATTCAATGAAGATGATGATAATACCCTTCAAAAATGGAGGAAGAAAAAGGGAGAGGAAAAAAGAAAGAAGAAAATAAAGAAAGAAAAAGGAATAATAAAAGAAAAAAGAAAAAGATTCAATGAAGATGATGATAATGCCCTTCAAAAATGGAGGAAGAAAAAGTGAGAGGAAAAAAGAAGAAAGAAAGAAGAAAGAAAGATGAAAATGAGAAAAGATAATGAATTCATGTGAAGAAAGCAGATAAAAACGAAGGAAAAAGAAAGAATTAAAAAAAGATGATGATCATACTGTTCAAAAATGGAAAAAAAGAAAGAGAGAAGAAAAAGAAACAAAGAAAATGGGAAAAACATAATTTAACTTACTGTTATCTTGATGGTTTTGATTCTTCTCCAGATTTATCGTTCTTTCAACATTTTTGCTAATTTATTTAGGACTCTCCCAAGTACTCCAACAATGATGGGAACAACTACTACTTCTATGTTTGACAATTTTTCAATTCTCTAGTAATGTCTAGAAATTTTTCTAACTTTTAAATTTTTTTCTGTGATCTCCTAAACTGCAAGATCCAATTTTTGACAGGTTTTCTTCCTGTTGTTTTCATGAATGACTTCAGGCCTTTCAGCATGGGCTGAATAATCTGTTTAAATTTTTAAATTGCACAGAAAATTGTTCTTTTTTTTTTATTTTTGAAGCCATGTTCTGATTTCTGCATATACCTTTTACCTGCAAGGTTAAATCCTTATCATTTGCACAGTTCATAGTTGATCATCTCTCAGACTCAATCATACCTATTTTAACATTCTTTTTGAGCTAATGTGCTGTTTTTGCTTATTATGTGCTTGATAAGTATATATCTGGCATTATTACCAATACAATATATATATATATATATATATATATATATATATATAGATATAGATATAAAAGTGAACATTAAAGTCAATACTCAGAGGCAACAGGCTGTTTCATGCAATCATGACGATTGCACCTAGCATGAAACAGCCTGTTGCCTGTGAGTGTTGACTTCAATGTTCACTTTTATATTTACATACACTATCTCTGATATTGAGCACATTATCCCATAAATATAGCACAACTTAAAACTATATTTCTTCAATAATATATATATATATATATATATATATTACCACTTTATGACTTGTAAGAGGATATCGATTCAGAAAGAGCTCAAACTACAGAGCATCATCATAATAATAAATCAAGAAGAAAACCTTAAAGATCCACACTTGAAGTGTTGATTCTTTTATATCAGTGCTGGTACATATGTGGGAACATGTATTCATATATATTTATATATATATGTGTGTGTGTGTGTGTGTGTGTGTGTGATTAAATTGCTTATGTGCTTTTTAATATGTAGTTGGATGTATGATTGTCATGCCAATGTATACATCATCTCTAATTTTAAATTAACATCTTTAGTATTATTAATTTACTTATTTTTATCTTTTAATATTCTTTATTAAAAATCCCTTTAATTTACTTAACTTTTTAAAATATTTTTTTAAAAATAATTCACTTATGTTTGATATATTTTTTGTTAAGGTTATCGTTATTAGACTAATTTGAAATTGTGTTGGTTTGTCGTGTCTAAAACATCAGGTCATATCAGTCAATTTGCTGTATTTCTTTCAAATCTGATCACATACCAACTGATGTATAAACTTTCAATTCCATAAGTTAAAAAATTTTTGGCCAGGTCATTCTGTTTTAGTTTTACTACTATCCCTTCATTTCTTCCTTTTCTTTTCCTTTATACTATCTCTCTCTCTCCCCTCTCTATTTCATGTTTTAATCTGTTATTTTCTTTCTTCCTCTCCCTCTTTCTTCTCTTATTTCATTTTCTCTTCTTCCAGTTAATATAGTATATCAGACCGAGTGAATTGTCTCCATTTATTAAGAAATTTTGGTCTGAAGAGATAAATATAAAAATATTCACAAAATAAAATATAACCAAAAAATATCTTTAATGTTTACTTCTAATTTATTTTATATATATATATATATATATATATATATATATATATTGTCATCCACAGACAGACTGTTTCACTGTTTCACAGCACATCAATGTGACTAGACATCCGCTTGCCTCAAGCTAGGATTGAAACCTGACTAAATTGGTATCAGTCAGAGATTTTACCCCTAAGCCATTGGTACACAGCAGGGATGAAGGTGAATTTAGATGTATTTATTTTTAGACAAACATGCCTGTGACTGGAGAACTCAATTCATCTTGACAAAGAGTCTTGCATCAGTAGCAGTAATAATCAATGTTTACAAATTCACTTTTTCTCCGCAAAGAGCTCAACCAAAATAATTTTTTTCAGGAGCATGTGGGGTTGACCATGTGGTAAGATTTTTGGAAGAGATTAGGAACAAGATCTTTTCAGCACACTGTGTAAATATATTAGCACTTTCAGAAAATTATATGATATTCAAATTATGCAAATTTGGAACCAACCAATGAAAAAGCAAAATCTAGGTTTAAACCATAAGCAATGAAATTTAATTGGACAATTTTTATCCATTGTTGTGTGCCATTTATAATTTATATTAGTATTAGCCCTATAGGAGACAAATATTTTAATGAGTCTCATCTTTGCCATTTGTATGGAGTGTGTAATAATATGACAAAGAAAATGAAAGTATTTGGCAAACAATATAAAGATTAAATCAGCAATAACCTAAAAGTAAAGCTGGAAGAACATTAAAAATCCATAATGAGAGGTGAGACAATGAAATCAAGCATGGCTAATCATGTATGGATGAAAATAGTAGTCATCATCAATTCCTGTGAAATGAAGGGAAAGTACTGATCAGAGAAGAACAGTGGAGAGTTTGACATGTAAAAGAATCAGTGCATATGCTCGGTCATAGAAATAATTACAATATGGGAACTGCTAATAAAGAAAGAAAGAAAGGAAGAAAGACATATGACAGAAAGTCAACAGCTGTAACAAAAGAGAAGATTCACTGAGAGCACTCATCAGCAGGCAGGTTAGGTTTAAGCCTCCAGGTTTTCTATATAGAATTGTCCTACAGGTTAATAGCTTAGTTGATTAAAGCATTCATTTGTGAATTTGGTGACAGTAATTGTGAGTTCAATCCCTAGCAGTGAGTACTTGGCCTCAGTGGAGATGGAATGAGCAATAACTGAATGAAGGCTGGAAAGTACAATGAGTGAAACCTTGTGATAACAAAAATGAGGACTAATAGTCCACATGTAAATAATGAAATTATTTGTGTTGTGTACCAATATATAGTGCATAAATACTATGGATGACTGATCATTCTGATAAGCTTTTCTCTGGAAGAATAAGATAATGATCTTTGGAAGGCAGTTGTTGAAGTGAATCCTTATCAGAAGGCACAATGCATCATGTTGAATAGTACACATCTCTCAAACAAATTGGAAAGTTTCAAAAGGGGTGAATGTGATCACTCTGATAAGCTTTGCTCTGGAAGATCAAAACTTAAAGATAATGATCTTTGGAAAAGAAATGAATTCTCCTCAAAGCATCAGAGATTTAGTAAGACGACACAATGAATCATGCTCAACTATACACAGATATCTTATCTTTTTTTAAAAAATCATTTCACCCTCAGCAAAGTGAAAATGCTACTCGTGCACAGGGGAGTGAAAGTGAAAACGAAGACTGAGAATAGGGAGGATTGCGGAAAGGACAAAAATGAATAGGCTTCAAGAAGACAGAAGTTGGCAACTGATGTTGTATTTAAATTTTTGAAAGCCGTAGTTATCAGGGAAGCAAGTAAACAGGTGGAAAGTGTGAGTAGAAGTGGTGGCTGCATTTAGCGATTTCAAAAGTAAATGGGTTGGACCTGTCGGAGTTAACGCCTCCTTAATTTCCTAATTGTTCACTAGGGGTCGCTCTCCCTACACTATAAATACTGGGTGACCTCTTGCCTCATTCTCTTTTCTTCAGGCCTTGTGGTGCTTCCTACCTCGCATGGTGGTGAGATAAATACTCTTTTTCATTTCTTCATCTTCAGCGAACACATCTACAATGTAAGCTCTCGCAGAAGATTGTGTCTTCCCATTTGTGGAAGATGCCATGAACATTATACACACATACACGTACATACGAACATTCAGCAAAATACAAACTCTGTACGTTCACACACAAACACAAATGTTAATGTCTATGTCCATTGTAAATTTTGTTGTTTAATACATATACTTGTTTGTACATATATATATCAGTCTTTTTGGTTTTCTTTCTACTTCTTTATGGTGGATTCAGTCTCTGAGTCTGCTATATTCTTTTAGTGGACCTTCTTCTAGCAGGAATAGATGTGTGTTTTTAATTCAACAACGCCTAAACCCACACAACCTGCTACAGACCTAGATGCCAAAATTTATGTAGTTGAGGCACAAAGATAAAAAAGCTTATCAGAGCAATTGCCATGAAAATATTTGCAGAAAAGACATAGAGAAGCCACACCATGTTGGTGAAAAAGTGACTGAAGTTGTGATACCAAGTCAGAATTGATTTCATTAAAGATCCATCTTTGGATTTTGACAAGAATCTCAAGATGGATAACAGGAGCACCAGACCAGATATGGCAGCAGTATTCAATACATGGATGGTATCAGACAAATCCCAAAATATAAATCATTTAAGGATCAAGGACGTTATTTCCAGTTAGCTTTTCTTTAATAGATAAGAAATGTTTATTGCAATCTCTCCTTATTAACGGAGGATGTGTTCTAAGGCCTCCAGTAAATGTCTGAACATTCTGGTAGTACAAAGCTGATATATACCATGTAATTTCCTATATATACCTATGAGAAATTTTAATTTCTAAATTAAGCACAAGAAGAAATTAATAAGTAATAATAAACTAAAACAATTCTAAAAATATACAGTTATAAAAGTTATGACAAAAGATTCACTATATTATAATAAATATTAACAGATATTACAAGCAAAATAAGAGATCAACAACAATAATTAATAATAAAATAAAACAATTATAAAAATTTGCTGTAATCTTTATTTTTAGTATACATCTTATCAGATGTAATAAGAGATTATCAACAACAAATAATAAAAATGAACAATGATAAGAACAGAATGTAAAAAAGCTATGGGATGGATAGAAAATTCATTCTTACTGTAGATCTTATAAGAGATTAACAATGATAACTAATATGGTAATAATAATGATAATAATAATATTATAACAACTCCCACATGGATTTTTTCCTGTCTGTGAAGCTTTAAATATGCCAGCTGCATCTCCTGATTTACATCTGAACTGGACCAATAGCTATCATTTTGTTTTTATTGTAAAATGTCTACCGTTTTTAACTCTAGTCTAAAACCAAACATGTGTGTACCTTTTTTACTCTAATGCAAACTGTACCTACATCTAACGATCAACTAATTGCGATTTTTCTTCTAAGACTTCTATTCAACATTAAATAACCCAAAATGAGTTGCTATATCGTTAAATTAACCAAGCTATTTTTTCTTTCCTTATTAAGTTGAGAAATATTAGCTTTTCACTTGTAAGTAAACACTTGACATTTTGTCCTTGGCATACTCAAATTGCCAGTATCCCTCTTCCTGAGCTTTGGTGTCATTATTAAGTCATGCATTGGAATTATTTATTTCAAATATTGAATGACAAATGCCAAAAACAATGGTCATCAGCTTTTATCAAATTGATCGCAACACTAAAACCAGGCTTTATTTGATGGTTTTTTCTGATTTTGTTTATCATCAGTGATTGCATTATTTTATTTTTTTTAAGTATATCACCCCAAGCAAGGCTGGAAGCCACTAGCACGCAAGGGGTTACAGAAGGTTTGGAGGAAGAGCAGGTAGGAGTGGTAAAGGAGAGGATGTGGAGAAAGATAGTGGATCAATCAAGGCAAGGGGGTTACAGAAGATTTGGAGCGAGAGCAGATAGGAATGAAAGGTGAAAGGATGTGGAGAAGGGAAGTGAATAGATCAAGGCAACTGGAGATGTCGATTGACGTTACACTTAAATAGTTGGAGATTATATTTGTCAGGGAAACAGGAATAAGGAAGGGAGTTCCACAGGCGAGATGTGCGAGACAGGAAGCTATTGGAGTAGAAGAGACATCTACATCTAACAGTTTCAACGGTGAAGAGGTGGGAACGAGGATGGAGAAATAATTTATGGTCAACAATACTGACATATTAGTATTGAATTCTATTAGTATGCATTGAATGTATATTTGTATCCATTTTTATCAGTTATAACAAATGTAGTTCAAGTAATGAAGGTTGTGTTGAATGGGCACATTTCCAGATCATTTCATACAAACATGGGGGTCCCTAAGGTCTCTATCCTTGGATCTATGCTGATTCCGGTCTTCATCAATAATCTTCCTGATGTCATGTCCCCAACTATGTATTTATGCAGATGGCAGTATCATTTATTTATATCTTAGTACTAAATCCAACAGATCTGATAAAGTAAACCCGACAATTACACTTGAAAAGATCCTCCAAAGCCTATCTATGCTATCCAGTTATGGTCAGTATACACAAAAACAGAATTTTTAAGGTAGGAAAGTACTTACCATGCCGTTTTTAGCCATAGACTATTCATATTGCTGTTGCTACAACCAGAGTACTGCAAAATATAAAGAACAAAAGTATTTTAGATGAAAAATATTGTGTTTAGAGATATTATCAAATAGGAAGAATTATAGAAACTATCTTATTAGTTGACTTTTGTAGCATGTGGGGACTTCCTTACTTTGCTTGATTGAGCAGCAGAAATGAAAGTAATCAGAAGTACTAGCGGAAGTCATAAAAATGCTAGCAGAATCCTATTCGGCCTCTTTTCTATTTTTCATTCAGCAGTCTTGAACTGCGAGGCCCACTCTTTCCCATATTTCATTTTCAGCATCCGTAACTTTCAGTGCTAGCTCAAAGGGCTACTCAATTCTTGTTGCAGAAGACGAGGCCTGTCCTGGCAGCTTGACTTTAGATTTCTCATTCCTCCCATGGAAACAAGTGAAGAAATCCCCCTTCAACAACCCTACCCAAAGGAAAAACTACACACAACCCTTTCTACAGAAGGCAAGGCCTGTTCTAGCAGTTTCACATTCAGATTTCTTGATCCACCCATGGAAACTTGCAGAGAAATCTCTACTTAAGAACTTTTTTAAACTAGGAAACCCTACTTCCTCTACCCACAAAATACTACTATTTTGCACTGTCTTTCAATCAGAAATAAAAGCTGTTAAACAGTTATTATAAGCCTAGTGGTTTTTTTCATCGCACTCTCACTGCCAAGCATGCACACAGAAACATGCATGCAACCAGGAAAAATTCCTACCAAAATATACATTTTCCATCACTTTTATACTACCATTGTCATATAATTGTTGTTACAAGTGCCTGCACATTTCATACGCTAAATATAAGAACTATTACATGATGGAGGTAGTATAGATTTGTCAAAGGAGAAAACACTGAATTTCAAATTCTGGAATATATTTTATATTATGAGCCTATGAATAAAGAAAACTAAGTTGTAATAAAAGTTCTATTACCTCCTATAAAATCTTTGCATAAAGAACATTTCAACAAGACATCTATTTTCTAAAGTTCCTTTTATCATTATGCTAATTTACTACTCTGGACATAGCAACATGGATAATTGTGTAATGTTTATGTTAATAATAATAAAAATTATTCTGCAAACTTACTATTTTTTGCTAGTTTAAATAATTTGATAAAGTTTTAAGAAAATCTAATTAAACATTTTTTTATTATTTATTCAGATAATTCCATTCAAAGTTATTCAGCTCTGCTCAACTAATTTGTTGCAATGTGAAATGTCAGATGACAACAATGGTTACTATGAACACTGTTGGGAAGATGATCGCAATGTTTGAATGAAAACTAATTCTATAAAATCTTAATATTTTTTTAAATTATTTACTTTATGTTCTCTTCCAAAAAGAAAGTTATTTTCAGAAACCGAAATTAAATTTATATTATCTTTAAATGTAAGTACTGATACCGTTTGCTGTTAACTTACAACAGAATTTTGACATGGCAGATATTAAGTTCTTTCTATACAAAGATGGAAAATTCTTTATAAACAGAAGCATTGCTTTCAAATGGTAATTCTTAAAATTTGAATTAAAGCCAAATAACACAGATGGAACATTTATTAAAATATGCTTTTAAAAATTTTTATGCAACATTAGCACTAATGTTGTAAATGCAATTGGTGAGTGATGTGTATCAAAGGCTGATAGTAAAATGATTGCTATTGGTTGCATATGTAGGACAAGTTAGGATTTCATAGAGAATCCGAGGTATTATGGTGACTGTAATGAGGATGGTAATGTGACCCCTAAATTTTTTTGCATGAGTTTTAATCCCCCCAGAAAAATTTTACCCATGTATAGTGCAAATGTTCATCAAAAATGCCTGATTTTTAACATCTTCAAAAAAATTACATGTGTTTAGTTTGACTGCCTAATTTTGGTTAAAAAAATGATGAGAAAAACTTGCACTATACTCAAGTATATACAATACTAAGAGGAAAAGTTTTCAAGTGCAATAATAGATACTTGCCCAAAAAGCATACAGCCTGGATTTTTCCAAAGACCTTCTTTCTTAAAAGAAATGCTCCATTCTAAAGTCACAATATTTATGTACAACCATAAAAATTAATGGTAAATGGTTAATAATACTAGAAATAACAACAACATAAATTCACTTTTGTTGAAAATCATCTCAATACACCAATCATCAATACTCAATCATCAATACACCAATCATCAATACTCAAGAATTTAAATCATAGAATTCCTTTCCTTAATTAGAACATTCATTATTTCAAAGTTATACAGGTTTCTAAATAAAACTCTATATTTGCCTTGATAAATTTTCCTCAAGGAATGAAGCACATCTGCATGAAGGGTTTTCCTTTTCTTTCTTTCATTAATATTGTCTTTGCAGATACGTTTATTAAATCATTGCAAAAGTTCATACCTGACTAGAAAATTAAAAACAAAATTTTGCATAGTCACAAAAAAAGCATTTATTAGTCAAGTACAAAATTGTTGATGCCATTTTTGTAGAGAGTTTGTGAGGCAGTTTTTATTTTCAACGGATTGTACAGTGTTTTGTCATTTAAATTGTTCTGTAGAGACCAGACCAAATGAAAATCTAAAGGAGCCATGTTAGGAAAATACAGTGGCTGCTGGAGGGTTTTCCAAACTCTTTAAGTTTCTGCAAGGTCTGTTTTGCAATATGCAGTCATGGTGGAAAATGATAAGTTTAGACAAATTTAGTCCAATTAAGTCAAAGAATAAAACACATTATTTTCATTAAACATATTTCACTTTGTTATACAATTTTTCCAATACTGTTTTTGATATATAAACATATGTATCCTTATATATATATATATATATATATATATATATATATATATATATATATATATATATAAACATGAGAGAAGAAGAGACAGTTTTCATCGTAGGGTTATCAGAGGACTAGTATGTCAAACAAGGTTGTTTAGATTTTTGTTTAGTTTCGGTAAACTATGGAGTATGATTTTCAGAATAGATTCTTTAGCTATTCCAGTCAATCAATCAAATTGATTATCCTTATGGTTTCAAGTGTTTGTCACACATATGAAGACATCATCTTAATCATAGCTACTTAAAATCATTTCAAAATGAAACTTTTCCTGAAATTCCAAAGAGATTTAAAGAATTTGCATTTGTTAAGTTTCATTTATCTGTATACCTTGAGCAATTTCTTTCTTGGTTAACAATAAATACTTATTTTCTTTCTCTTTTGTAATGTCTTTATCTGAATCCTAATCTTATCAGTTCCTGTTCATTTTCCAAAAGACAAGAATAATGAAGGATATAGGTACACATATACATTCAGGAGGTATGTATACTGTTACTATTCAAAAGAATGAATCATTCTTGGAGCAGTGATTAGGAAAACAGTATTTTTTTCTTTTCTTTCTTTCTTTCTTTTACCCTGGAGAGATTCCACTTGAAGATTGAAATCAGGTTTGTCTTGTTTTCTTCCATTTTTTTCCTTTTCTTTTTATATTTTTCTTCTTCCCTGTCTTTCTTTCGTTATTTCTTTTCTCTTTTTTTTTAACAATCTCTTTTCTTCATTTTCTCTTTCTTACTCTTCTTTATTTTGTGTTTTTTCTTTCGTTTTTTTCTTCATTTCTTCCTCTTCGTTATTTTTTACTGTCTTTTCCTTTGCAATGTTTATCTTATATTTTCCATTTTATTTTCCTTTACAATTTCGTTTATCTACTTTATTCTTTCATTTCTCATTTTTTTCTTCCTCTACTTTTTTCCTTTCTACTCTTTAACGTTTTCTTTGCTTTCCATTTCTCGTTTCCTTCCTCTTCGTTCCGTCTTTACATTTAGTTATTTACCCTTTTCTTCTTCATTCCTATTACTCTTTCCTTTTTCATTTCTTTTCTTTTTTATATATTTTCTTCCTTTTCATTTTCTATTTTCTACCTCCTTCTCATTACGCTTTCCTTTCTTTTTTCTTCTCTTAACAATTCTCATGCTTTTGCCCTTTTCTTCCTCTTTTTTTTTACTTCTGTACTGTTTTCTTCCTCCTTTTCATTACTCTTTTTTGTGTCTTTTACGTTATTTTTTTCCTATTGCCACTTTTACTTTTCAAAGCCAGCATTTCTTCTCCTGTTTCCCCCACCATCATCAAATGTCTCACTATCATTCTTTCTTCATTATTATTGTCCTATTTATCTGTTTTCTCTCCACATCTCTCTTTACTTTTATCATTTTTATATTTTATTCAGTCTGCAAGATTATCACCCAAATCCTTAATATTGTCAGAATTCCTCTTCTTCAAAATCTTGTCTTCTGACATTTATATCTTTTTACATTCTCTCCTCCATTCAACACATTTTCTTAACATCTCTTCTTTTTTCGCCATCACTATTTATTTCCATAGCAATCATAATCTCAGAATTTTGGTGAAATACTCCATCTTTTTTTTCCATATATCCCAATCCCTGATGTGGTAACAAACACAAGCCAATAGCACGACAAATAGGGAATACCTCTTGCTTTGTTTGTCTTATTCTTCAAGATAAGAGTTTTTCATTTATTTTTACTTCACAGCCGTTTTGTCTTCTACTTCTAAGCAGCCATCTTTGTAAAGTTCTTTTCTCCTGTATGTTGTTCTACTATCAACAGCCTTTAGGCTTTACATTATTTACTATTTTTTTCATTTCATTTTTTTTGTTTTTTTTTAGAAGAGGTTGAAAGAACGAGAAATGAATTGAAATTGATTGTTTTTCATAACAGCTATTTGAGACATTTTCTTTTCTTTTATGGACAGGATTTAGTTTCTTTTCCTTCATTTTTATCACTATTGTTGGGCTAAAGAAATACTTTATCTATTCTAGGTATACTTTGGGGAATACACACACACTATATATATATATATATATATATATATATACTCACACACATATATGTATTTATATGTATTCACTCATATTTAACAATTTTTCAGCTACAATAAGGGTAATTCATTCTTTAAACATCCTATAATTGTTGATGCTGTTTGTTGGTGTATTCTTAGTAGATAAGACCCTCTATTTTGGATTCATTATCAACAACCATTGCTGAGTTTAATCTAAGATAATTCTTCAAATATATAAATTTATAATAAAAAATATTAATTAATACATTATAGCTTTTAATATCAAATTTAATAAAAATATTTTATCAAAGAAATATACTTTTTCCATAATGACTAATCGATAACAATCATCAAAATACTTAAAGAAAATGTGAAAAAATCTTCCTGTGTCTTGGAAGTGTAAAATCTTATTCTAAAATAATTGTTTATTTTCTTCTGAACTCCAGCAAATTAATGTTAACCAATTAAAGACACGTAGTTTCAGGTTTTTCTTCCAACAATCAGTCTTCTTGCAAGAAATGTGAGAGAACGATTGACATTACATTTAAACTTTTGAAGATCAGACTCAACTGAAAAGCAAGAAGCAAAAAGAGAGTCCAACAAGCAAGAAGAGCAAGAAAAAACCTGGTAGCATAGAACTTATTGTTACATCCAGCCAATTCAACTTTAAATTTATGACACCTTGATGCCAATCTAGTATTGTACTTAAATTTGTAAAGTCTAGGTAACAAAGAGGAAAGCTCATCAGTTTCTTGATATGCAAGGATATGAGAGGTTTTTCCATCTCACTTGTAGCTCAGGCATTTATATAAATTCCTGTTATCTAGTTTCCTGGTGTGAGTATATCCTAAATTAAACAGTGTTTAATTCCATATTTATGTTGGTGTGTGTGTGTGTGTGTTCTCAAAAGTATCTGATGAATACATCAAGTATATCACTAATCTAACAAGCTTGGTAAAAATAAAGGAAAAAAAAAACAAGTCATGTCCATAATATAATATAAAATGTCTCAAATGTTTGATTCCTTTAAGGCAGGTTGGTTCCCCTTCTTCCAATATGACTAATTCTGGTCTGTATTACGATTTAACGCAGTACAAAATACCACATCTTAATTGGTAAGGAGATAAGTGCCACCAGATAATTTCCATTGCCCCGAGAAATGACAACAATGTTTTTTTATATGCCATGTCCTTTCAGGACATATGTGATCATGGCTCTCCTCCTATCCCTTGCAGCTCTCAACAAGTTCCTTTCTTCTGCTATCTCCCCCAGACTACATTCTGTCATCCACCTGCTCAAGCCCACCAGGAATGTCACATGATGCTTTGTCTCTCCCTCTATTTGACCATTGAGTATCAGATTCTCCAGGCCCTCCTTCCTCATTATGTGTCCCAGAAACTTCAGCTGCCTCTTCCTGATGTTAAGCATGAGCCTCCTTGTTTGTATCCTCTCTAAGACCTCATCGTTGTTCACATGCTCAGTTCACGAAATCCTCAGCATCCTTCTGTAGAACCACATCTCCATCGCCTTGAGTCTCTTCTTCATCCTTGAGGATATTGTCCAGCATTCACTGCCATAAAGAAGGAAAGATGTCATGTAACAGCTCAGTATCCTTTTCTTTGTTACCAAAGAAATCCTCCTGTCTTGCAATACTCTGCCCGGCTTTTGGAATGCATCCTGGGCCATTCCAATACATCTACGGATCTCAGGGTTGCATTTACCGTCCTCTGTCAAAAGGCTTCCCAGATATTTAAACTTCTGCGTCTGCTTGATTCTAGTGCTCCCAACCTTCAGATCGCATTTCGGGCTCATCCTCTTACTGATGACCATGCATTCTGTTTTCTTGTAGTTTATGCTTAGTCCTTTCATCTCACTCTCCATCGCTACCTTCTGTAGGAGATTTTCTAATTTCTTTTCCATGTCTGCTATCAGTACTGTGTCATCTGCATATCTTATGTTGCCGAGATTGTAGCCACCAATGTTAAATCCCACTAGGGTTTCTAACTCTCTCAGAATTGCCTCATTGTACAGGTTGAACAGGTCAGGGGAGAAGATGCATCCTTGTCTTATGCCCCTTTCTATTTTTGTATATTTAATGAGTTGGTTGGTCAACTTGACACCCACAAAGCAAGTGGAGTTGGGCAGGCATGGAAACTGTGATTGGTAGCTGGCTTGTTGGTGTTTTGCATAGGCCAGTTGCCAAGCTCTATGTAAAGGGCTGGAATGAGAAGGAGGGCAGTTCATCTCAGAAGTGGAGACTGTGCCCGTCACTATGACAGTAGGAGAGAGACAAAATTTTTTTTTTTTTTCGTGACACATTTCAACACAGTATATTCTCTGAACTCATTCCCTGTGCACATGCAGGCTGCTTGCTGCCAGCATAGGTTCTTCATTATTCCAATATCTTTCCCGAATATGTCAAGGTTGCTGAGCAGTTCCATTGAAATCAGATAAAGTGTAAATCCAAAACTGTTTTATTCCAGAAATTATGGAGATGTTTTGCAAAAATTGTTCCTCTTTTTCTTTAGGCCACTTTCTTTTTAATGAATCCTTCACTACTTCAGTTTGGACTGTTACTCTGAGTGCTACTTGGACTCCACACAGACCGACTATATTGTCCTCTTATTCATACCTGGTACATAGCTGTAGCAGAAGATACAAAATGTGTAAATATTTAACAGAAAAATGCAAAGATTTATTTTACTACAGTATAACATTTCTAATAACTATACATGCTTAAATTTTTCCAGATTAACTATTCCATACTTTTTTTAAATACTGTGTAATTTTTATATTTCTCTGTAAATTACAAATTAATTAAATCCACTCCATAAGGATACTTTATCTCATTAATAATCTTCAACAAAAAGATGTTTTTATTTTGTCAGAACCTAATTAATTGAATAAAATGTGTCAACTATAATTTGAATCTCTCAAATTTTTTCCTTTTACCAGATTTTAATTTACATTTTTTCTTCACAAACACTATCTTGACTTTTATCTATTAAGGTTTTTCTATTAAAGCTTGAGAGTAAATTCAAGGGAGAAAATCTAGTGATCAAATGTTAAGGATTTTGCAGAGAGCATAGCTGTTATCAGCATGAAGATCTAAGGCCTTTGGGAAAGGCATGAATCTATCACTTCTCTCTTTACTAACAGGTTACACCGTTCATGTTTCTTCCAATGATTGTAAAGAATACTTTTTACCATGAAGACATGCCATGTTCTTTCTACTACCATTTGTGCTATCTTGGAACTGACTGATGTCTTGATTGATAAACCAGGTGGAACTAGCTTCCGATCCTTACATTTTTCTAGGAAAGTCAGGTGGTTGACAATTGCAGCTTTTCCGCTTCTCTCCATCACTATATATATAATATCATGTCTGTATTGATTTGATAATTTCTGTTTGGATTTTTAGGATGAGGAGTTATTGCCATTTGCATTCAGACACATGTCCTCATATTTTTTTGTTACTGTTATCACATTTTGACTATTATGCCCTCCAGCTGTCATATTATGTTTGATTGAATAATATTAATAATTTTTCCTCGTCTCAATGGATTTCTATAATAAAGACATTTGAAATTATTCAGTGAGTAATGTTGGCATTAATTTCTGATCATTGATAATCATAATTTTATATGTATATTTTTCAATGCATTTACATTACACATGTAGCAGACGTATTATTTAAGTTAAAGCATGCATAAATTCTTAATCACTGAAAATCCTTCTGTCATGGTTTCAATGCATTTTTCCTATAACAAAATCATTTGCAATGCATTTATATTATATATAAAGTACACACAAGTTTTTAGGCAAATGGCTTATATTATTGTAAACTTAATTTCATTTACAATGGCGAAGAATACCGACTTTTACTAACATAGCAAAAACGAAGATGTTTTGTGTACAAGCAAACAAAAGCCATTTTTGTTATAGACTTGCATTTTAAGACAGTCAAATTATTAGGTAAAATTCAAACTTATCAAATTATGAACTGCAGAAATGATTTATTGCAAACCAAAAAAAATTCTATTGTCTCTGAAATTGGAAAAGACAGTACAAATGTTAAAATGACAAAAATGGTTTACAGTAAAACAGACTATGTGAAGAGTGAAAAAAATATGCTGAAGAAGAAACTGGTGATTTGTGTAGAAGATCAGATAAGGATGAGTTGAGACTAATGACAACATGAGAAATGCCTCAGATTCAGAGTATTGTTAACCCTATCATTTCTTAAGAGATTTCACTTGTTAAATATCTGGAGTCCCTGACTATGTGATGTTCTTATTCTATAAACCATGTCTCTTCAGGACCTGGGCGATCACTGCTCTCCACAACTTCCTGTCTTTTGTAGCTCTTAGTAATGTTTTTTTTTTTTTCACTATCCCTTCCAGTCCTTGTTATGCCAACTATTTATACAATGTGCTGCCTCTTTAGAATTGCTGGTTATGAGATAGAGTTTGGGACTTTTGTCAAAAAAAAAAAAAAAAAAAAAAAAAAAATTGTTGATTTCTGGTGTCTTTAGTTGATCATGTGACGGGTGTTAATTTTGTGTATTGCAGGCACATTTAGACATTCACAGACTACAGACATACAGAAAGCTTGTGGCATATTTTAAAGCTTCCAGTTTTAAAGTGTTAAAAATAAAAATAAAAAGAGAAACAGCTCTGTTTAGTAAAAATATATTTATATAGGTTGAACAAGGTATTATTTCGAAATCATTTTCAGGCCAAATTCTCCATCATGTTGCAAAATATGTCAAAGGTTAAAAAAAGGTGCATAATTTGGATAATCATAAAATTTAAATTCCAATACTCAATATTGTTATCATCATCTTCTATGTGCCTTGTCCCTTCAGTAGCCCTTAATAAATTTTGTCTTTTTCTTATTTCTCCTAAATCTTGTTCCGCCATTCTTGCTAGGTAGGTTATGTGTCATTTTCCTCTCTCCCTCTTGCCCTTAATATATATATATCTATCTGTCTGTCTCTCTCTCTCTCTATCTCTCTCTCTCTATATATATATATACACACACAATTTTCTGAAGCTTCTTTCTTGATTATGTGCTCGAATAATTTAAACTGTCTCTTCTTGATGTTAAGTGTCATTTTTGTCTCTAGTTTTTTTCTAAAACTTTGTCGTTGCTCACATTTCCAGTCCATGATATTCTCAGCATCCTTCTGTTGAACCACATTGATGTTGCTTCAAGTCTCTTCTTCATCTGTGAGGTGATTGTCTAGCATTTGCTGCCATATAGGACAACTGATATTACATAACATTTAAGTACTCATTTCTTTGATTCTAACAAAATTTTCCTGTTTCTTAATACTTTACCTAGCTTTTGGAAGGCCTCTTTCATGGCAATTTTTATTCATTTATTTATATATGAACAACTTCTGAGACATTTCATGTATCATTCAGATAATCGAACCTCTTCTTTTTTTAATAAGATTTCTCAAATATCCAAGCCAGTAGACAAAAATGAATAAATAAATGATAGCCCTTATTAAGTGTAATGATGCACAGTTGATTCTTTGGGCATTAAAGATACAGAAATATTCCTGAGTACGCGGCTGCAATAGGGATTAGCTAGTGCTTCTAAAGCAAAATATTCAGAATCAGCCAGCAAGCCATTATTATTACTGCAATGACCTCATTTAAAACTCGGCTGAGCACCTTGACATGGTGCAATGGTTAGCAAGCTGAGTAGTGAGTTCAATCCTCACCTGATGCCCCGTACTTCCGGCTTTCTGTCACATCTAAGCTACACATAGAAAACCGCCATTTAAAACTAGGTGAGTGAGATAGAATATGTGAAAATAAGTTGGATGTTTAAATTTTTTTTGTTCGGTTGTCAACGTTTCATTAAATAAGAACATCATCAGACCACCTGAAAAAAAACTAAGGAAAAATTGTTAACCATGGCAACCTTGCAACTTAGAAACATTATGTTTTTTTTTTTGTTTTTTGTAACCATTTCACCCCATGCAAGGTGAGAGTGCCATGAGCATGCAAGGAGTTACAGAGGGCAGAGAACGAGTAAAGAGGCGTGTTTGGGGAGAGGATAAAGAGAAGGATGGAGGTACAAGATCAAGATATCAGAAGATGTTGACTGACATTACATTTGAGTATTTGAAGATTATAATTATCAGGGAAGCAAGTAAGAGGAAGAGAATTCTACAGACAGGAAGTGAGGGAGAAGAAGTTGTTTGAGTAGAAGAGACGGTTACATTTACAGTTTAAACTCCCAGACCAGTGGTTTTCTAAGGAGAGGAATGTAACCAGGAATCGAGATGTCAGAGGAGGGGATTGATGAATTAAGGTTGGATTTGAAAATCTTTTGAAATCAAAATGTTAACAAAAACTTCTAAAACTTTCATTTGTTTTTTTTTTATATATTTGATCTTATATATTTTGTTCTGCTATTTCATAGTCATTTTATCTGTAATGAAATCACTTACCTCAAAAAAGATTTCATGTTTTGTGTGCAATCTGCTGAAGGAAGATTAAAGAAAATGTAGTTAGCAAAGATCTACTGCTTTAAGTATCAGATGGCCCCCCCCCCAAAAAAAAATGAATTCTCTGACACCATTTGAACCTGTGCCTGGCTGGGCAGAGGAAACCGTCATTAGATCTGATATGTTCTTGACAAACTGATCTATAGAAAACTTAGCTGATCAGTAAAGGTCGAATAAGTCCTTTAGACAAAATTTCTCTCATCAGAAAAATTGTTTGGTAAATAAAAGCCGTTGTTTTTCTCCTACCGGCAGTAGGATTTTTCTGAGGTTGGTGGACGAACATGCATATTTGCTAGTAAAAAGTGAAGGTTGGATTTGTGACCCCATTTTGTCGTTTCTACATTGCCAGTTGGACTGTTACAATGGACTATCATATGTAATGTGATTTGGCTACAAGTGTCACAGATGAGAGACAGAAGAAACCAATTGCAGGCAACTTATTGCTACTATAAGTTTACAAATTTTTTCTTTTCTTTACCCCAACATTATCATTTAAAACTGTATGAACCTACATTAGAATGTATAGTTATCCCTCAGATATATTTTATGATTGTGAAAATATTATCTGTTCTTATATTTCATGGGTACATGTTTATGAGCAGACAAACCTGTTTTTATTTTTAGACTATGCAATTAATGTTTATCAGCCGAGAAATCAATAAGTCCTACAAAAGATAATGTGGCTGCCAACAGCAATCACATATGTATCCCCCCTTCTGCTATGATGGATGCCATGTTTAAGCCAAGCGTCTTAACCAATTAGGCTATGAAAGCCACCATGACAAAGCGAGGCTCAGTTACCTAAGAAATACAGATCTCTCATGAGAACCTTTCAAAATCTATATCTGCTAACTAGATTTTTTTACCAGAAACATAAACAAAGTAATTTTTAGCAGTTAATGGATTGTTTATCTGAGAATATTTCTTTCTTACTATAAATACTATATTTAATGGATACATGTGTTTAAGTAGACATCCCTGTTTTTTAAACAGGATGACTGATGTCTACCAGCCTGAAGATTGACAATTTTTCTATAGAAAATGTGCCTCTCAACAGCAGTCAGACCCAATTTCATTTTTCATCAACAAATTCTGTTTTAGACAAGGTGTACTTTACCATTAAGCAATAGGAAGTCATTACAGCAAATCAAGGATCAGTTACCTATTTAAGAAGTGCATATATCTCATTGCTACCCCTTGAAGTCAATATCTACTAACTTTTTATTTGTACCTGAAACAAATTAATTTTTATGCAATTAATCCAGCATTATTTCTTACTACTATAAATGTTCTGCTTAGTTGTGCATTTGAGTAGATATCCGTGTCTTTTTCTTTAAATGGTGAAATTAATGTCTAATAGCCTTCATATGTACATTTCATAAATAGGGTAATTGAGGCTTGCTTTGCTGTGATGACTTCCTGTGGCCTAATGGTAAAGCATATTTAGAATGTTTTCCTGATTGAAGAATGAATACAGATTTGATTCCTGTCTTGAAGTGCATTCTTCTTTAGCAGGACTTCTCCATCTCTAGGCTAGTAAATATTAATGATTTAAAAAGCAAAGATGTATTCTCAACCACATGATTTTTTTGTTTATCTTTAATAGGTATCACCCTATGCAAGGCAGTAAAGCCACTAAGACACAAGGGGCTACAAGGTGTGGAAGAATTAGCAACAGAAACATTAATAATGAGAAAAGAGTAATCAGGATGGTAGTAGATTGTGATTGACATTGCATTTAATTTTCTGCAGATAAAAGTTGGCTGGAAAGCATGGAGCTGGAAAAGAGTTCCACAAGTGAAAAGAAGCTGTTAGCATAGAATTTATGGTTACATCTAGGCAGCTCAACTGTAAATTGATGAGATCTTGCTGCCAGTCTAGTACTGCTCTTAAATTAAAAAGGTCTAGATACAATAGCAAAGAGCTCATCTGAACAATTACCATGAAAGTATTTATAGAAAAGGCACAGAGAGGCAACCTTACAGTAGCGGGAAAGTGACTGGAGCTGAGCCACCAGATCATGACCAATAATATTGCTGATTCTTTGAATTTTATCAAAGAGCTCAAGGTAAATAGCAGGGGCACTGGACCATGTGTGGTAGCAATATTCTAACCATGGATGAATGGTAGATTTATAGATATGTAAGATAGATTCTGGAGAGAAAAATTGTCTCACATGATACAGTGAACTGACTTTCTTAGCAGCTGATCTAGCAATGGATTCAATACAGACTGTCCACTTCATGTCAGTTGTAAATATTAGACCAAGAAGGTTCAATGACACATTTTCCTGGAGGTTAGCATCAGCCATACTGAAGGAAGGCAGAGAGGGGTCTCTCAGATGATTAATGGAGAGAAGTTTAGTTTTGGTGGCATTGAAATTAACAAGCCATTTTTTGCCCCAGTTAACGATGGACTTGGTCGTTTTGGACATCAAAAGTGTACCTATGAAATATAATATTCATAGTAATAAGAAATAAATTCAAATTGAAAAATCCATTAATTGCTTAAATATTTAATCTGCTGATTTCGGACATTGCTTCTGGGATGACCTCATATATTGTATATTTTTTGTATTACTTTATTAGGTTACATTTAAAATCATTTTAAATTAATTTTCTGAAGAAGTAATGGATTTTACTTTATTAATCAGGTTTTATCACTTTAAATGTTATTTTTAAGTGAACACTCATATTTGAGTAGACATTCCATTTATTTATCAAACAGTATATTTATTCATTTTTGTCTACTGACCTGGATATTTGAGAAATCTTATTAAAAAATATGAATTCTCTGACATCATTTGAACCTGTGCCTGGCTGGGCAGAGGAAACTGTCATTAGATCTGATATGTTCTTGACCAACTGATCTATAGAAAACTTAGCTGATCAGTCAAGGTCGAATAAGTCTTTTAGACAAAATTTCACTCATCAAATACTTCTTGAAATATTTCATATCTGCTCAAGTTCTTATCTAAATGTAAACAAAACAATTTTCTAAAGCAGTAATAGATTTTTATTTATTAATCAGATTTTATCATTTTAAATGTTATTTTTTAGTGGATACTGGTATTTGAGTAGATATGTGTACTCTGCAGCAGGATTAGAACCTGCATGCACCTGTGCAGAGGGAACTGTCATTAGATCCAACATGCTCTTGACCAACAGACCTACATAGAACTTAACTGAGTAGGCAAGGTTGAATAGTGCTTTAACATAGTCTTTCCAAAATTTTTCATGTCAACTCAATTTCATATCCAAATGTAAACAAAAGAATATAAATGAGACAAATTTATTTTACATTTCATGTTGCAACTTGTGCTGTATTTCATTGTTACGAGACTTTATTTCTCCTTTTTTTTTAAGTATCATTTTTCTTCTCTGATTTTGTCTTCTAACAAATGGAGCAACAAAAGACACTTTCAGTTTATTGTCATTAAAATTATATGAATAAATATTTTTTAAAAATAAAAATATATCAAACTTTCTTGTGGGTTAATTAACATAATCCTTATTTTTTATGTTATTTTTATGACATTCTTATGTTTATCATCAATAAATAAAACTGTCATATTCACTTTCCGTAATTTTATAGTTTCTGGAACATTTCTCCAAATGTGGTTTACTAGAATAGCAATATCCATAACCAGGCAAATCAGGCAGCTAAGCATGGGACAAAGATTAGCAAGGGTCATCTATCAGGTCATCCCATAAGTAAATAGTGTACATAATACCTTATCTCAGAAATATAGACAGATACTCCAAAATCTTTATTCATGAAGTCAAAAATCATATCAGTACTATCAGATCATCCCATAAGTTCTGTCTGAATTTTGAATAAAGAAAACAAGTGACCAAATGTTACATTTAATTACAGATTCAATCAACAATGTATTTTCCCTGATTATCTACGACTTCCTTCCATCTATTAACAAGCTTACTAATTCCATTACTGTAAAATTCTTTTGGCTTTGATTCGAAGAACTCACAAATGTCAGTTTTAACCTCTTCCTGTGTTAGAAAAGCTGTTTCTTCCAAATGATTCTGTAAACTATGAAACAAATAGTAGTCTGAAGGAGCAAGGTCGGGAGAATAAGGTGGATGAGGAATTTTCTCACAACCAAGTTCTTCGATCTTTTGTGACGTGATTCTTGCTGTGTGTAGTCGCACATTGTCCTGATGAAGAATCACCCGTTTTCGATTCACTACAGCAGGTCTTTTTTTCCTCAAAGCTTGGTTCAAACACTCTAATTGCTGACAGTATATTTGAGCATTAATTGTTGCATTAGGTGGTAAGAATTCAAAGTGGATTATTCCTTGGCAATCCCACCAGATTGAAAGAAGAACCTTTTGCCCATGAAGTTCCCTTCTCGGCTGTGTCTGGGGTCCTTCCCCTTTACCAAGCCACTGTCTACGATGCTTAACATTTTGATAAAAGATCCATTTTTCGTCAGCAGTCACAAGTCTATCCAAAAAAGGTGAAACAAGTTGGCAAGAATGGAGAGAAGAGCAGATGTCAACTCGGGATTTGAGGTTGTTTTCAGACAATTCATGAGGCACCCATTTTCCAAGTTTAGAAAATTTTCCAAGTTGTTGAAGATGACGATGAACAGTTGTATGGTTTGAACTGAGAACCACTGCCAATTCCTCAACTGATAAAGCAGGATTTTCTTCAAGGGATGCTTCAAGAAGCTTTTCATCAACTCAACTGCACATCCGGTTCGATCTTCATCTTCAAGGGTGAAATCTCCACCTCTGAATTTTGCAAACCATCTTCTGCAAGTTCTTTCATTCACACATTCCTCTCCATAAACTTAGTGAATGTTTCTAGCCACTTCGGCTGCTGAGTTTCCTTTCTTGAACTCATAAAGCATTATGTGCCTCAAATGATTCTTGGGTACTTCCATGTTAGCAGGGTTTTAATCAAACAAAATTTTATTTTATTTTTCTCTGAAATAAAACTTGATCAGTTTAAATGCATCTAAACATAAAAATAATGTCCAGCTCCATTAGACATTATAAAATACTCTTTAAATTTCATTCATTTTAACAAAAAGTTAAAAATTCGGACAGAACTTATGGGATGACCTAATAGTTGACCATTACTACTCCATAGTGAGGTTGATCTTTGTTGAGCAACACACAGAATATTTAACATTAAAAAGCTTAAGTAGTGAGTTGGATCCTCATTGAGTACCATATACAAAATTTGACATTAAATAACCCCAAAATGGTTAACATAAAATCAACCAGCCTAACTAAATCAGCACCTTGGTATGCAATGGTTAGCAAAACTAGTTTGGTTGAGTATTACTGCTGAGTAGGGAAATTGATTCTCACTGGATGCGCCAAAGTTCAAACCTTACTGAATAGTGAGGCCAATCCTCAGGGCCCCATAAAAAGTACGACCCTTAAATAACCCATCAAAGGCTGATATGTCATAAAATCAACCCACTTAATAAATAGGCACCTCATTATGGAGAAATAATTAGTGAAGCTACTTTGGTTAACTATTATAAAATCCAAAGAATCTCCAGTGTTATTGGTCCTAACCTCACTTCTCAGCTTCAGTTATTTTCCTACTACCTTAACATAGCTTCCCTATGTCATTTCTATGAATATTTTCATGATAATTTTTCTGATCAGCTTTCCTCTTTAGTACCTTGTCTTTATGAATTTAATTCCAGTACTAGATTGGCAGTTAGGTTTCATCACCTTACAGTTTAAATTTCTAGCTGTAACCCTAAGTTCTATGCTAACAGTTTCTTCACTTGCAAGTCTCGCTTGTAGAACTCTTGCTTTCTAGTCAACTTTGGTCCTCAAAAATTTAAATGCAATGTCAATTGCTATCTGACTTCTCGATTCCTGTCCTTTTATTGTTCTCTCTTAATAATTTTTTCCTTTTTTTCATATTATTTCACCCTCAGTAACCCTCTGCATCTTAGTGGCTTTATTGCCGTGTTAGAGATGAAATGATTAAAAAAATGTACTCTGTAATGAGTTAATGTTGTGCTTCAGAAAAGCCCATGGTTAGGTTTTAGATATTGCTTATTGGGTCCTCATTGTGACTAGAACAGGAAAGAAATATAATAAAAAAATTGTTAAAAAACCAAGGCTTGAAGGAATCATTCTAGTTTACTTATGTACTTTAGCAATGAGACAGGAGAATGTGAAATAGAGCTCCATCCTCAATGCATTCACTGAAGTGGACTGCCACTAGCTGACAAAACAGTTCCTCTTTTATGGAGCTCAAACTCCTTCCTCCTGCTAGCTTGATTAGGAAAAGCTATAAATTCCCTGCCTATACTCATACCAGACCAAAATATTTTGGTCAAGACTGATCAAACATTGGTAAGAGTATCATCCTCAAGTGCTTTGAGCTGTTATGCCTAATTAAAGAATCATTTTCCCATTCCGAGCACATTGAGCATCATCATATATTGCTACATTTGCTCTTCAAATTTTGACAAATTGTCATATTATTAAGGACTCATATCTGGTCTTACATTTTACCTAGTATTATCTTATTTTTTTATATGCCATGTCTGTTCAGAATTTGTGGGAGGGGGGTCATTGTTCTTCAAAGATTCCTGGCAACTGTGGCTCTAAGCAATGTTTGCCCTCTTATCATCCCTCTCAATCCCCACCCTTCCAATTATTAGGTAGGTTATTCACTATGTTTCGCTTGCTTTCAGTATGTCCTGTGAGTGTTAAATTCTCCAAACCCTTCTTGTGTGCCAGAATGTCTGACTACCTCTTTCTAAGTAAATATGTCATGCTTGTTTTCATTCTCCTTGAAACTTCTTTGACTACTTTTCAAATACTCTCATAAAACCATTTTCTCTCTTCTCAGCCTTACTGCCTGTATTCAACACTGACAACCTAGTATTTTAGCAAAAAAGCAATCATTGTTATTAAATCATTGCTTTGCCATTTACAAGAAGGAAGAAAACTTAATCCGCAAAGGAGAGCAAAAAATAAAAAATGTAAAGCCAAAGGAAATGGATCTTTAAAGATAAATGATTGATCGAGATTTACCAGTATCAAGTAATTAGTAAATTGCACTCATGCAATTAAGGCCACTAATTAGCATGTTGCATTGTGGGAAACGATGGCAAAAATCATTTGCGGCAGGAAGTAATTGATTGGTTCAAATATACCTCAATGGATGACAGGTTAAAGTGAATTGTTTATAATCTCAGAATAAGATATTATTTTCCTAGCAAATTCATTCCTGCTATAAGCAACCACTTCAATTTGGATACATAAGATTCACATTCCTGAAATTCAAGAAGTAAATAACATATTCTAATTCTACAGAAAGAAATAATTTACAGTCTTATTTTATCTTCAGTGTTTTTGCAATTAGAATGTATGAAACTCTTACATGGCAGTGAATGCTGAATAATCTCCTCACAGAAGAAAAGATTTGAAGCAACTGAAATGTGGTTCTACAGAAGGATGATGAGGATAGCATTGACCGAATATGTGAGCAACGACAAAGTTTTAGAGAAAACAGAAACAAAAAGGACACTTATATTTAACACCATTAAGAGACACCTGAAATTTCTAGGGCACATGATGAGGAAAAAAGGCTTTGAAAATCTGATACAGTGTAGATTGGAGGCAAGAGGAAAACACTGTATAACTGATGTGATGGAATAACCTGCCACCTCCATAGGTGGTAACCACCTATAAGTATCCGTGAGGACAGTGGATGGGAGAGTCGAGCTGGGATCTGCAAGATTAGCGGCCTTCCGATAACAGCATGCATACAACTGTACTGACTTGCGACGACCGTGCACATAACTATTACTTCCTTACTTGTTGTACTGGTTTCTACAATAAACCTGTTACTATTTATCCACTGTGTTTGTCCATTCCATATTCCTATTAGCACGGAATATAAGAATAACATATTTAGTGAGCTTGAGTAAATGGATCGTGAAACAGGTTTGAGGAGAAATAACAAAAAGACAAAATTTATTATGAGCTGCAAAAGACAAGGAATGGTTGAGAGCCATGATCACTAATATCCTAGAGGAACATGGCACATAAAAAAGAACTGATATTGGTAAAATTTTCAGAATACACTAATGTGTTTCAGTATCTGTCCTTATTAAAAGCAGTGCATTGTAATCGCAAAAGATGCCTTCCAAA
Source organism: Acanthosepion esculentum (assembly GCA_964036315.1). Taxonomy (NCBI): domain Eukaryota; kingdom Metazoa; phylum Mollusca; class Cephalopoda; order Sepiida; family Sepiidae; genus Acanthosepion; species Acanthosepion esculentum. The sequence goes on along the minus strand of OZ038485.1, from coordinate 27,238,018 downwards.
AACTAAATTAAATAATCAGAAACAGGAAAATATGGTTAGAAACAATGAATGAGTATTTAACTATTATGCAGTATGAATCCTCGTATATGGCTCTGAATACTAATCGATCTCATTGAAGAGGTGACTTTAGGCAACAGAAATGTGGTTTTTAAGAAGTGTGGTGTGAATATCATAGACATAGAATGTAAGCAACATGGAAGTTTTAAAGACAAAATGACACATATTTAGAATCAGAAAAAGATAATTGAAATTTCTATGACATAATGAAGAAATAGGGCTTGAAGGATTTGACACTTAGGACACATTGGAGGTAACAGAGACAGAGGACAACAATCAATAACTTAAGTAACAAAAGCTGTGCTAATTAATGGCATAACAGGGAGAGAGAGGGATAGTAAAATGACAAACACAGGTAAAATCTAAAATGGCTAATAAGTTGCAGAGAGTTCTGACCATTCATATCCTGAAGGGACATGGCGCACACAAGAAGAAAGAAGATATATATATATATATATATATATAGATTTATAGAAAAGAAGTCACAATTTACATTTTCAGATATGATAATCAAATATGTTAGCCGCTAAGAAAGTCAGTTCACTATGTCGGACAAAACAATTTTTTTCTCCAGAATCTATCTTACATATCTATAAGTCTACCATTCATCCATGGTTAGAATATTGCTACCACATATGGTCTGGTGCCCCTGCTATTTAACTTGAGCTCCTTGATAAGATCCAAAGAAGAATCAGCAATATTATTGGTCATGATCTGGTGGCTCAGCTCCAGTCACTTTCCCACCACTGTAAGGTTGTCACTATGTCTTTTTTATAAATACCTTCATGGTAATTGTTTGGATTAGCTCTTTGCTATGGTACCTAGAGATTTTGAATTTAAGTGCAGCAGCACTAGACTGGCATTGAGATCTCATCAATTTACAGTTGAGCTGACTAGATGTAAGACATGCTAACAATTTCTTCTCTCTCACTTCTCACTTGCTTTCCAACCAACTTTAATCTGCAAAATTTTAAATGCAATGTCAATCACTATCTACTGTCCACCTGATTACTCTCGTCTCTTTCTGTTCCTAATTCTTCCACACCATGTAACCCTTTATGTCTTAGTGGCATTATTGCTTTGCTTGAGGTGATTCCAATAAAAAAAATTCTGTGTTTACACAACTGAGGCCCTACTGGACGGCTTGCACATAACCCCGTCGTCGGTACTGGGCATTATTTCTAACTTAGATCTCCACAAGGCTACCGGCGCCGATGGAATACCAGCCATTGTCCTGAAGAAATGCGCACCTGAACTGGCACCTGCCCTCTCTAAATTGTACAACCGCTGCCTCAAGGACTCCTGTTTTCCTGACTGCTGGAAGTCCTCTACCATTGTTCCTGTCTTTAAGAACTCTGGCGACCCCTCCAACCCTTCTAATTACCGTCCTATCAGTCTCCTTCCCATCTTCGGCAAAGTCTTCGAGGCCATTATCAACACCGAAGTGATTACTCACCTGATATCCCACGATCTGCTCTCAGACAAGCAGTATGTTTTCCGCTTTGCCTGGTCTACTGCCAATGTGCTTACGGCTATCACTGAATTTGTCTACCAAGCTATCCATAGTAACGTCGAAGCCCGTGCTGTGGCCCTTGACATCTCCTAAGCATTCGATAGGGTTTGGCATGCCGACCTCCTTCGCAAGCTCCGGGGTTATGGTATCACAGGTGAATTGTTTGACCTAATTCAATCGTTCCTATCAAACCGGGATTTGAAGGTTGTTCTCAGTGGATTCTTCTCTAACTCCTATCCCACTACCACTGGTGTTCCTCAAGGCTCCATCCTTGGCCCTACTCTGTTCCTCATATTTATAAACGACCTTCCTGACGCCATAGACTCCCAAGTCGGTATCTACGCTGACGACACTACTATTTACTCCTGCCTCAAACACAAATCTACTGAGGCGGACAAAATTAACCTGGCAGCTCAAATTGAAAAGGACCTCCAATCGGTTGTGGACTGGGGAGAGAAATGGATGGTCAACTTTAACGCCTCTAAAACAAAACTGCTCTCCATTAACCACCACAAGGACCCATCCCTGCATCCCATCAGAATGTCTGAGGACCAACTTCTCGAGAGCTCCTCTCTGTGGCTGCTCGGTCTCACGCTGTCCGCTGATCTGAGATGGAACAAATACATCGAGTCAATTGCATCATCCACCGCAAGAAAAGTTGGTTCCCTGTGCCGAGCCAGGAAATTCTTCTCCCCGGAATCGATCCTCCCAGTCTATAAGTCTACCATTCGACCTTGCACGGAGTTTTGTTTCCATTTATGGTCTGGGGCCCCTGCATGTTGCCTCATGGTTCTTGATAAGATCCAGAGACGGATATGCAATGTGATTGGCCCTGATCTGTCATCTTGTCTGCAGTCGCTCTCTCACAGATGCGATGTTGCATCGCTCTGCCTTTTCTACAAGTACTTCCACGGTAATTGCTCCGAGGAGTTGCTTTCGCTTGTCCCTAAGCCTCGTAAATTTAAGCGTCCTAAGAGGCTGGCATCCCGTTCCCACCCCTTCACTGTTGAAACTGTTAGATGTAGACGTCTTTTCTACTCCAATAGCTTCATGTCTCGCACATCTCGCCTATGGAACTCCCTTCCCTATTACTGTTTCCCTGACAAATACAATCTCCAACGGTTTAAGTGTAGTGTCAATCGTCATCTCCAATTGCCTTGATCTATCCACTTCCCTTCTCCACTTCCTGACATCTTTCATTCCTATCTGCTCTCGCTCTATATCTTCCGTAACCCCCCTGCCTTGATCGACCCTCCGTCCTTCTCTTTCTCCACATCCCTTCCTTTACCACTCCTATCTGCTCTTCCTCCAACCCTTCTGTAACCCCATGTGTGATAGTGGCCACCGGCCTTGCTTGGGGTGATACACTAAAAAAAAAAAAAAAAAAAAATTAGAATGAACCAACTGATATGGGTAAAATTTTCTGAATATATATATTAATATGTCTCAGCTAAAACTATCTATCTTTATTAAAAACATTGATAATTTCTTTGAGTGGCGGTCAAGTTTGTTTTTTTTTTAAATTATGTTGCATACAACGTATAACCTAAATTTTCATAAATAAATCCAAAAAATATATTTGCTATTGAATTTCCTACAAACATGAATAAATATTTATCTTATATTGTATGTTAAAATTTTCACCTTGACATTCTATTACTTTCATCAGTTTTACCTGTCTTGGTTATTATCAGTTTTATCGTGGAAATATTGATTTGCCTAAAAGATGTGCTATTATGAACCATTTTAAATATTTACTAATTCATTTATAAATTCTGAGACCTTTGATAAAAATAAATCTTTTTATTTTATTTTTCATGAGATGAAACACTGTCAACCATTATTATTTATTTTCACTAGTAATTATTTCAACTCCATTTTTTATTAGATGAAACATTATCAAACATCATTATTATTCATTTTTGACGAATATTTACATTCATATTCATTTCTTATTAGATAAAGCATTCATAAACATTATTAATTTCTGACTAGTACTTACTTGCCTCGCTCTGTCTTTTTTACAAATACTTTCACGGTAATTGCTCCGAGGAGCTGCTTTCGCTTGTCCCTAGGCCTCATGAATTTAAACGTCCTACGAGGCTGGCATCCCATTCCCACCCCTTCACCGTTGAAACTGTTAGATGTAGACGTCTCTTATACTCCAATAGCTTCATGTCTCGCACATCTCCTGTGGAACTCCCTTCCCTATTACTGTTTCCCTGACAAATACAATCTCCAACGGTTTAAGTGTAGCGTCAATCGACATCTCCAGTTGCCTTGATCTATCCACTTCCCTTCTCCACATCCTTTCACCTTTCATTCCTATCTGCTCTCGCTCCAAATCTCCTGTAACCCCCCTTGCCTTGATCAACCCACTGTCTTTCTCTTTCTCCACATCCTCTCCTTTACCACTCCTATCTGCTCTTCCTCCAACCCTTCTATAACCCCTTGCATGATAGTGGCCTCCAGCCTTGCTTGGGGTGATACGCGTAAAAAAAAAACAAAAAAAAACAACTTTTATCCATTCTGGGTAAGACGATAAACTACATCCGCATCCTGGGTAAGAAACTACATCCAACAGCAACTCTTTTAGGGGTCCAGTTTTTGGCAAATAATGAACCCCAAAAACAGACCCTTATGAAAGTATCAAAATACATTTTCTATACTAAAAATACCAGCAACACAATTATATATAAATATATATATATATATATATATAGACAATATTAATGGTAAATATACACATACATATGCAATTATATATACACATACATATATGTAAAAAAATAATTCCAAGAGGATAGAATCCAGGTAGAACTCAATGTCCAGGACAGAGTAAGGATATAATAAAAAGATTTGAACACTAATATTCCATGGTCATAATTTATTCCATTGGAACCATAAAAATGATCCAATTCATCAGACCTACAAATTCAAAAAGAAAACAGAAAAAACAACGCCGGGAAAAAATTAGTAAGAGTATATGTGTGAGAGTGTGGGAGGACATGAGATCTATATAGAAGGGTAACAGACGAGAGAGGCAGGGAGGTCCAAAGATGGAGGAGGCATTAAAATTTAACAGAGAGAAGATTTAAAGAGGGGTTTCAGTGAGAAAAATATGTGTATTTTCAAACGTCCGAAGATGTACCGGAAGTGTGTATACATTTCTTGGTGACATACACACCCCATAGGCAATAAAATTTTATATATATAAAATGATCAACAGTACATATTTATAGTAAAATGACCAAACATTTTATAGTCATATGATCAACAATACAGCATCCTAGATAAGATGATAAACTACATCCGACTGCAAGGCCTCTGATCAAGAGGTTTTGAGGAGCATGGAACCACCTCTTAACTGCTGGTTTTCCCAGGTCCATTCTGATCCGGGGTGGTAGCACCTGTTAGGGTCCCATCTATGGACAAATAGTTGACCCACAAACTGGAGTCAAAACACTATGAAATTGGAAAAATAGTTTTTAATACCAGCAATACATTTTTGAAGAAAAAAATATTACCAGCAATCTGATATGTTGTAAAACAAAACAAACCAAACTTTACTTTCAGTTCAGCTTTTATCACATTTTTTCTCAGGCCATCTCTTTTTGCCTTAGGGAAGTCAATTTGAATGCACCAGGTTACCCTGACAGCTTTATGGAATGCAAAATCTAAACCTCTCACCTATCATTATTCCATGTCTTCTCAGTACCATATTTGTTTTTATACAGATTGTACTAGTAATGACAGTATTACATTTATTTTTATATATGAAGCATTATTTCATATGATTATTGTCTAGTTTTTATTTTCATCCATTTTTTGTCTTACTTTTTATTGTAATTACATTCATGCCATCAATTGGAATTAAATGATAAACTCACAGTGAGAGACAAGATCACATAATGTTTTAACCAGAATGCCCCAGGTGCACTGAGTTTCAAGAAATCAATTGCCTTGCTGTGATAAAATCTGACCTATCTACTAATTATAATACTTGTGTAAAATCAAAGACAAATATAACACCAATTGAGATGTGGATTTAAACAGAAACAATATCAAAGAACAAATAAAAAAATAAAAATCTGCATCATCAGAAAAGTGAATTTATATTACCATCTGAGAATTTTTGAGAATTTTATATTAAGTCTAAGCAGCAGACACGAGATACTGATTGATATTGTATATATATTTTTGAATATCGTAGTTGATAGAAAAGCAAGACACTGGAAGAAATTTTCACAGGTGAGAAGTGCAAGAGAAGAAGCCATGAGAACAGAATTATTAATATACTTTATATACTCACGTATCATGCAACCTTTGAAGACCTAATTTTGAAGCATAATCTGACTACAGTAAATGGATACATAGTTTGGTTAATGGTGTCACCAGGACCAACAGTACATATGCTAATTTTATATCTTATGTATGATGCAACCCCCTTAAAATTAGCTTCAAAATTAAGTTTTCAAACGTTGCATGATGCATAAGTATATATGATGCATTCAGCAGAGGAAGGGCATATTAAAAAACGAAAATTGCTTTTTTCACTGTAAATTTTTCATTATATCATATCCAAGTATTTTACAAAAAATTAGAGCTGATTACACAATATTTCAAGCTCAATTTAGGTTTATAATTCGTAACCATGCAATGAGATGAGGTAACATAAACCATAGATTTGTCTGCGGAATAGCATTACATTATTGTTACATAATTATAGTGAAATCATTAAGGTTTTTTGTCAAAAACATTTTAGTTTTGGTCATATATTAATTTAAATTATTCCTTTTTACAGGCTTTATTTTTGAAATGGAATAAAATCATTCTAAATTTCAGAATTTCGCTATTGCCCATGAAAATGACTGGAAGAAAGTGATCTAAAAACAACAATGAAGAAGAGAGGTGATAAAGTGTAAACAAAATAGCTCCAGCTTGTTCAATTGAGGAAACTTAGCATTGCTGCCAATAACAAGGGGAAAAAATGAAAAATACCTAACAACAAATCAAATAATTTATATCGTTTGGTTTGGTTTATTTTGTTTTATGGCATATCAACCTCAATGGGTTATTTAATGCTGACAACATTTTTAGGATAGATTCGTATAAATACAATATGTATTTTTTGGTTTAGATTGGTTTGGTTTATTTGGTTTTACGGCATATGAACCTCAATGGGTTATTTAATGCTGATAACATTTTTTATTGCTGGTAATATTTTGTTTTGTCAAAAATCTGTTTCTGGTAATATCTTTCCTTCAAAATTGTATTGCTGGTAATATTTTGTTTTCAAAAAGTATTGCTGGTAATATTTTTTTTTCAAAAAGTATTGCTGGTAATAGTTAACTATTTGCCCATAGCTGGGACCCTAACAGGTGATATGACCCTGGGTCAGGGTGGACATGGGAACACCAGTAATTAAGAGGTTGTTCCACACTCCTCAAAACCTCCTGATCAGAGGCCTTGCTGCTGGACGTAGTTTATCGTCTTACCCAGGATACTGATATAGTTTAATGTCTTACCCAGGATGTCAAATAATTTATATTATTTTTTATTTATTTGTTATGTAACTAAATACATAATTGTCAATAACATATCCATAAAACTTGATATTTCCAGTAATAAATTTGTAATAAATTTTATTAATGTTATTATTTCACTTAAGTGTAAGGTAGTCCTACATTTACAATTCCTTATGGCTAACCATAAAAAGAAATGTTGGTCAAAACTGCCTAAAACCTTTAAATGTGTATTGTCGCAAAATTATCAAATGTTGAATACACCCCTCCTCTGCTGAACGTGTCATATGGTATATGTGGAATGAGCTGGCATGACTATATTTACACAGGTTTTTTAGGGGTGATTTCTGTCATCTTCTGTAGTCTGGCCTGATCCCAAGGGTGCTGGATTAAGGAGGTCAGACTGTACTACACTTAAATCCATGAAATAGAGGTACCAAAGATGAGAGCTCATCAGAACAAGTGAGATGATAATATTTATAGAAAAAAAGCAGAGGTAGGTTATGTTATGACAGTGGGAAAAGTGACTGGAGCAGAGATGTCAGGTCAGGAACAATAACATTGCAGATTCTTTGAATTTTGTCAAGACTCTTGAGATACATACCTGAAGCACCAGACCAGATGTGGCAACAATATTCAATGAACATACGAATAGTAAACTTATAAATATGCAAGACAAATCCTAGCGTGAAAAATTGCTAGAAATGACATAGGGAACCAATTTTCTCACTGGTAGACTTATGAATTGAAATTATTATATCAAGTTAATTGCTATCAGTGGAAAACATTAACATGGTGAAGATGTTACTCTTCTGGAGGTTAGCATGAGCCGTCTTGATAGAAGACAAATATAGAAATTCTTCTCAGGTGAACAGTTCTTTTACTGCAGGTTTCCATAAAGAATTTCTTTTTAAAGAATTTATAACATGAAAGTCTGATCACTACATGGATTTACAATTTCATAAGTAAACACTGAAATTTTTCAAACCCTCCAAGTCTGGCACAATGCTATTTCTAGATATTAATTTTAACATCTGAAATTAAAATCTGCTCAATTGCAGGTTGGTGAGGCTATTTAACTCATAGTTTGGGTGGATACCCATTGACTTTGAGGAGTACATTCACACTTTAAGAGCACTTGTTTTTGTGCTACTGGTGTTATTACCCTCCTCACTAGATTAGGGTCTGGTGGAAGAGCCGGTTTAGTCAACAATGACTCAACCACTTAATTTCTGAATTCAGAATTATCATTCTCCTAAACTGGTTGCCACTCCGACTATAAATTTTTCTGCTATTTATCCACATCTGGGGGGAGAGGAGATGAATTCATATCTTTCCTAAATGTATTTGCACATAAGTGAATGTAATAAACTTGACTAGAATTCGAACTTGGTTCTCCAATTCCTTAATCTGAGATGCTATTCATTACTTCACCATGCCTCCATTTTAGTGTAGACTTGTATAAAATTAAGTCCTACAAGACATGTGGCGATGATCAAAATTAATGACTCATCATATAACAAAAAGAGAATTGAGTTTGGAATCATGGCTTGTGTCTTAGTTGAAGCATCAAATAACTATTTACTAAATATAGATCAATATGGTGTACATGGCTAAATTAGAAGGGAACAGGAAGATTGTGTTGAGTCAGTCATCTCAGTGGGGAGGACTTTGCCTATTTAGGAATTATATATTTGAAATCTGGCTTTTATCAAGGTTCAAACACCAAAAGCTGGCTTCAGTAAGAATAAAAAACTACCTTAGCCATAAAGGCAGACCTCAAATAATTATTTACTAAGCTGAGATCAATTTGGAACATGTCTAAATTAGAAGGAAACAAGAAGAAGATTGTGTTGAGCCAGTTGTCTCATGATTAAGGGCTTGCCTGTTTAGGAAATATGTATTTGAAATTACCTTAGCCACGAGGCAGACCTCAAATAATTATTTACTAAGCTTAATTTAGCAGGTAACTAAATTCAAAGGAAATGGGAGTTAGGAAGATTGTATTGAGCCAATTGTCTCAGTGGGAAGGGTTTTGACAATTTGAGGAATATGAATTTGTAATACTGCGTTTTACTAAAATTTGAATATCAAAATCTGGCTTTAGTAGGAATACACAACTATCTCAGCCATGAGGCAAATATCAAATAATGATTTACTAAGTTTGGATTAATTGGAAACATGGCTAAATTGGAAAGAAATAGAATTTAGTAAAATTGTGTTGAACCAAATGTATCATGGAGAAGGGCTTTATAACTATTTGACCTGCCAAAAGGGAGACATATGAAATATAAATAGATATTTGTGTATCAAACAGATATGATTACATGTAACCATGGACACACACACACACATTATATATATATATATATATATATATATGGAAGGAACAGTGGAGTAATGGATAGTGGCTCAGATTAAAGAATTGGTTCAAAATTCCAGTTGAATCCATTGCATTCACTTACATACAATTACCCTTGGGAATGGTATGAATTTTCTTCTTCTCCATCACCTCAGCTATGGGTAAATAGCAGGGCAGACCAGGTTCTATAGCCTTGGGTGGCAACCAGTCTAGGAGAAGGACATCTCTAAATTCAAAACCTACAGAGGGTTGTTTGGTGGCCTTATATTCGGCTCTTCCCAAAAGGTGTGGTCGGTTCTACACAAGCCTTCACCACTATAAGTAAATAATTTGTGTGGATAGTCTGGTTGTTGGTTTCTTGCAAAATTGATATGAGAGTCCAGTATGAGAAAATATGTACACCTATTGCATAAATGTAGTACAAAGGGAAGTATATGAAAAACTTGAATAGATCATCTGGTCAATCAATCAGTTAATCAAAATAATGATTGATTTATAGGGTCTTAACAAAAAAAAGAAAAAAAGAAAAAAAAAATAGATCATCAATAGAATGCCAGAATCATTTTTGAAATAAACATTCTTAGTTAATTTCCTGCATAGACAAGTATTTCATGGCTTTTTGCAGAATTTCTATTTTCGTAACAATTTTAATGTTTTCTCTCTTTTCTTTTTTCCTTTTCTTTGAAACATGCCAAGGCTGTCTAGACTTTTGCTCTCTATATCTAAATAGAATTTGACCAATTTATATTATTTTTGATAAAAGAGAAAATAAGTAAAGGGGTGGATAGGGTAAGATGAGGGTGGAAATATTGATTTTATGATCAATGTTCTTGTGAAATGCTTTGTGATATGGAATAACCTTTTGGAAAAAAAAAGCATTAGTGTAAAATGATACTATTTTCAGATCTGGAAAAGTTAGAAAAACAATTTCAACTGCATGTCGACAGGTAAGGTGAGATGTGTGTGTGTGTGTGTGTGTGTGTGTGTGTATATATATATATATATATATATATATATATATGATCAATAAATATAATCACTTACTGGAGAGTAATAAACAGATATAAAAGAAAGAGTGCTCAACACTGTTATGGCTGAGCTGCAATATAATCCCAATAAAATGGTGTTTGATAGCCAGCTATGACTAAAATCATCATGTGGGTGACTAATATATATATATATGTATGTATTGTACATTGAGTGCTGGTGCTGATAAAATAGTGCTCACTGTATAATAACAGAGCTACAATTTATATTAATAATAAATATACATTCTTTTTTCTCACCGGTAGCACAACTCTGAGTTTCATGTCACAATGAAATTGTCAGATGGAGATTGGCATTGTGCATGAAACTTAAAGTTGTGCTACCAGTGCATTAGAAGCCAGTTCAAGCAAGGATATACAAGTGATAGAAATTAGAAGGATTTGAGAAACAGCTGTCCAGTGCTTTCTGCATTCTGTTGAGGTTTCTTCTAGACTCAATGAATTACTTAATTATAATTATCTCAAATCCTCCTAATTTCTATCACTTGTATGTCTTTGCTTGAATCGGCTTCTAATGCTCTGGATTGAGTGGCTTGGGGGATAGTAGTCATGGCTTGTGGGAGCACAGTCCTATGGGGAAAAGAGAAACTCAGATGAGTTCCACCACGGAATATGTGATCGAGCGATGGGCAAGTCTGATTCGCTACCTCTTCATCACCAAGGCCCGTTGGAACAGTTGCTATGATGTTTGCATAACAACGTAACTGTCTGGGTTTCAATTCTCGGTAGTGGATACGCACTGCTGATGATTCCCAAATATAGGATGAAATGGCTGTCCAGTGCTTTCTGCATTCTGTTGAGGTTTCTTCTAGACTCAATGAATTACTTAATTATTATATATATATAATAGCTTCCACTTATTTTCCACACACACCCATTTGCAAAGGCAACTAGCAAATCCCTGTTGCAGATGCCTACTCAGACACACTTGTGCTTGTTCAATACCCACAGAGCCTCCTTGTGGTTTATACTGCAACTATGCTGAGCATACCTCAGTTAGTTTCTGAGAGAGAGTGTGCTGAATCTGGCATGATCAGCAGTTTGAATAACACCAGTGCACTTAAACCCTCGGTCAAAATGATTTGTGACTTCAGGTTAGCAAAGCTAGCAATGACTTCCAAACAGTTCCATCTACCTGGTTTTATTGACAAATCTTGGGTCAAACGGAAACATAATTTTCAGGCATTTTCAAAAGATTAGCTCCCCAGACTGAGAAGATCAAGAAGTAACCTTCCTAAAAATTTGAAAAATGGTATAATTTGAACCCAGTTCTCATGTTTCAAAAGCTCACATTCTAACCATGCACTTATATATTTTGATAATCAGCCATTTTTTTCCTAAGTTATGCAAGTTTGGTTGAAAATTTAAATTTTAAAATTTTTCTACAAATCTTATTATTTTAGGGTTTAGAAGTCATTATAAAAAAATATTTTTTCTGTGTTTATAGGATGTTGTCTACTATATATATTTTTTTTGATTTTGAGTTGGTGTCATTTTGGGGTTTTTCAAGTATTGTATAAAGATGCAATACCTGAAATCATATTTCACAATTAATTAATAGAAAAAGATTTCATTATTAAAATTTAAATAAAAAAATGAACAAGATGATTGTTTTTTTTTTATGGCTTATCAACTTTTTGTAGGTTATTTAAAGCAAGAAAATATTTTTAGGTTCTAAGAATCTTTTTGTAAATAATAATGATGGATTCATACCTTTGCTAGGGTATTTGTGTGTAAGTGAATATAATGAACTCAACTGGAATCAGAACTCAGATCTCTGATTTTCAATTCTGAGCCATGATCCATTACACCACCAGCACATCCAAGCACATACAGCAGCTATGTTTCCAAGTGATCATCCAACTAGAATTTTGAGCCTTTCTTTGCACTCTTGGTCTTATCTACTGAAATGTGTCTTACACTGTTAATATTTTGCTTATTTTTCATATGTTGATCTGTGTGTGTAAATTGCACTAAATTTTGACAAATGACAAGTTAAACTTGTTGCATGTGTGGCCAATGTAAGAATTTAATGTTTTTCTTAGTGTTGGAGATACAATCTCCCAAAGAACATAAAAATTCTTAAACAACATTATTTTTTTAATAGTGTAAATATTTGAGATGATGAAAGACACAGAATTCTGGAGGCTGTTGCAAATAAAAGAGAAGCAGCCAACGTTAAATAAAGTATGTGTCTCTATAGGGGATCATGAATTGAAGTGTATTTAAAATGAAAAAAATATACATAAAAATCTCAGCTTGTGTGACTCAAAATTGGTTGCATCAAACACAAGAATGTTATTAACAAAAAGCAGTTGAATAAATATACACAGAACAATCCTTGAAACCAATATAGTAAAAGTACTTAGAAAAAATAATATAAAATAAATATGAACTTTGGCAAATTTACTGATAACTAAACAACTAATTTGTAATTTCGAAAAATTTTATAAAAATTTGATAGACAGAACTTGTCAATATTATTTAACCAAACATGTTTGAAAGAATTATTGCTGCTGAAATACACCTTATATATATATATATAAATAAATAAATTCTATATAAGAGAAATTCAAAAATACCCCATATATATATAGCTATTTTCACCCCACAAGAACTACCTTGCAGGATTGTCAACACCAAGGGTTTAGGAAATAAAAGGTAGCTTATATATATATATATATATATATATATTTTGAACAATAAAAATTATTAAAAAAATTAAAATCTTCAGACACACTGGGTTGTAGATTAATATTCTTTCGTTTTTATTATTATTATTTCATTTAGATTCCTCGACTAGTTTCGGCCAACATGGCCATCATCAGCTTTCTGGGAGCAGTAAACTACAGAAATGAATGCCTTGATGGAGAAAATGAACTTTTGTCTGTATATATATATATATGTGTGTGTGTGTGTGTGTGTGTATTTGGGCAGCAATCCCTCTTTTATACAAGTTCCATTAAAGACGACAGACAAGGTACTGTGGTTAAGCTTTTTATTTAATTTTTCTTGTATTCATATATGTGTTTTCTTTTCTGGACATAAAGCCTGTAAAAATTGTCCATATTTTCCATATTTTTGTTATCAAGGATTTTTTAATTTAAAAATAAATTTTTTAACTACATTTGTAGATTTTTTTGCGTGTTTCTCAAGTCATGGGAATGTTTTGCATCTTGCAAACACAGTCAGAACATGGTGGCTGTGTTCATAGTTGATACTCTTGATTATTGCTTTTCTTTTCATACTTAGTGCTTCCATTATTTTTATTCTTTTTTTTACATGTGGATAAGGTTATTATACTTGTATTTTCTACAAGTATGTTCTGGATGGAGTTTGGTAGGATTCCATGTGTGTTTAAATGAGTCTGTAGTGAGTGTGAAATAATAACTCCCTTCTCCCACTCCCTTCAAATTCGGTTGAGCCTATGTGAAATTTTTTTTGAATTAATGTAAAACTTGCCTTCACAGAAACTGACCAGTGAACTGAGAAGAAGAAAAAGAATTTGCAAACCTATCTAAAATTGGTTTGGGACCAATGTAAGCCTTGCTTTTTCAGAAATTAGTTGGTCAGCTGAGAAGGAGGAGGAAAGAAAGTAGTGGGCCTACTGAAAATTATTTTTTATATAAAATGAAGAGAAAATTTAAATTAATCCGAAAAGAGTGTCTGAAGTGATGTGAAATGTTTTGTTTCAGTTCCCTACAACCAGCATTGAACTACTCACCAATGATATTGGCCTCTAAACAGCATGCAGCATTTCATAGAATTTTCTCTCAACAATCCAAGAAAGCTAAGTATTTCAAACTATCATTCTTCATCTACATTTAAATGTATGCAAACCATATATCCCTTTGGTGAGCAACAAACTCTATTACCTTTGTCTTAAATATTTTTTAATTTTATTTTGTGTAAGACTTAATCTGGTGTATGAACATTGCCTTTTCATGACAATATATTATACTTACAGACTTTAAGAATTCTGATTTTTTTTTTCCTGAAACAAGCCACTGACACTATTTCAAGCATGTAAATTTGTAAATAAATTCCTTATGTTATTTTGTTAAAATTACCCATGTGTTTCTTCATCATTATCATCGTTCATTAATCCTCTTGTCATAGGTAGTGTGTAATTTAAATCTTGCAGGTGACGATAATGTGAGCCGATTTAAATTTTTTATAGTAGATAAGTAACATAAACACATATGGAAACCTACCAAACTCTATCCGCAACAGAGATTATAATGATAAACACTTGTACAACATGAATACCACACACTGAACATTAACTATCATAATGTACTTGTGAAAATGCTCAATTTGAATAGGGATAGTTTCATTTGCATTTTTGTTAAGTTCAATGTTGTCCTTCTCTTTGGCTAGTTGCCACCCAAGACTGAAGAACCCAGTCTGCCTTAATATTTAACCAATAGCTGGAGGGAAAAGAAATGGTTAGTCAGTTGATTGATTTTGTTTAGCAACATATCAACATCTATGGGTTATTTAAAAACCTAAATATTTTTAACACAATTTTATGTTTTCAGCAAAATATATTTTGAATGCAATTGTATGCCTTTAACTACAGATAAAATCTATTGTTAGTTTGGTTTGTTTTACGGCATTATCAATGTCAATGGGCTATTTAATGCTGACAAAATTTTTATTGCTGGTAATATTTTTTTCAAAAATGTATTGCTGGTAATAATGTATTGCTAGTAATAATTTTTTACTTAAAAAATTTATTGCTGGTAATAAATTTTACAAAAAAGTATTTCTGGTATTAAAACCTATTTTTACACTTTCACATTGCTTTACCCCTGATTTGGGGGTTAACTATTTACCCATAACTGGGTACCATAACAGGTGCTCCCGCCCTGGGTCAGGGTGGACCTGGGAACATCAGCAATTAAGAGGTGGTTCCATGCTCCTCAAAACCTCCTGATCAGAGGCCTTGCTGTTGGACGTAGTTTATCATCTTACCTAGGTCACTTTATTGTTGGTCATTTTACTATAAATATGTACTGTAGATCATTTTATATACATATATGTATATAAATGTGTTGCTGGTATTTTTACTATAAAAAAATATTTTTATACTTTCATAATGGTCTGTTTTTGGGGTTCATTATTTGCCAATAACTGGAACCCTAAAAGGTGCTACCACCCTGGGGTCAGGATGAACATGGGAAAAGAAAAAATTAAAATCTGGTTCCAGTCTCCTCAAAACCTCCAATCTCCTGATCTGAGGTCTTGCTGCCAGATGCAATTTATCATCATACCCAGGACTGAAAAAGAAATGAATTTATATGTTTTGCAAGGATATTCGTATGCAAGTGAATGTAACAAATGCATGAGAAAACTCCTTGGGATTTTCTACTGGGAACAAAAAAAACAATAGTTTTTCATGGAAAAGGGTTGAAGGTTTAGTGGGATACCAGGAACCTCTTCTCGCTACTGTCAATCAAAGAAAAATGGTGTGGTCTTGACACAATACAAGGTATGACAGCCTGTGCAAGACCATCATGCAAGGCACCATTGTATGTAAACGTAGGAGAGGATGCCAATGCAAAAACTGGTTGGACAATATCAAACAATGTACAGGTATCACTGTACCAGAATTGCTGATGGCTGCCACTGATAGACCATTGTGGAAAAGAATTAGTATGGCTTCTGCATTCGGATCTGCCCTACAATTACAAAAGTCAAGAGGATGATGATGATAATGATGAAAATCGGTTTACCTATTTTGTGTTTTTAGTCACTAACCATTACACAACTTATATATATATATATATATATATATATATATATATTTATTTATTTATTTATATATATATATATATATATATATATATATATATATATATATATATATGCCTATATTTTTGAGGTGAGGAATTGTGTACACTACTTACATTGTTCGGACTATAGTCCTCATCTTTGTTGCCATATTTATCACAACATTTCGGCCATTGTACGCTCCGACCTTCTTCAGGTAGTTGGAATGTTGAACTGAACCCTTATTTCGCTCACTGGGTCAGACTGTTCTAGTTCCACGTGCCATGTCTAATGGATGTCAGTTATCAGTTATCTCCTGTTAATTCACCTCTCCAAGTTCTGCACTGCCTTAAGGACACATGGCACACTGGATAACGGCGTTGGTTAGATCCAGTGACAGCGTGAGTTCAATTCCTGGTTAAGGCAGTGGAGAACTTGGAGAGGGGAATTAACAGGAGATAACTGATAACTGACATCCATTAGACATGGCACATGGAACTAGAACAGTCTACCCAAATATATAAGCGAAATAAAGGGTTCAGGTTGACATTCCAACCACCTGAAGAAGGCCGGATATATATATATATATATATATATATATATATATATATATATATATATATCAATGACTGCTGTGAAAAGGTAAAAGTGCCTTCATCTAAGAATGAACAAGAGATAGAACAGTCATAGTTTTGAAGCCAAAGCATCATTATCACTAACCCAGAGAACATATACTCACTCACTCAACCATTGTAATATGCCAATGATGAAAAAGTTTATTAAGATATCTAGCAAAGGGACAAAGTCCAGGGATTCGTACATTTAAAGGCATTAGACAGCGTCAGACAAAATTTGAACTCCCCAATTTTGTTTGCCCTTTCCACTAGGGTCAAGAAAAATACATGAAACCTATGTCTACTTTTCTGACTCATGTGCAAATGAAACCTCTACCTTTTTGATTTTCAGGAAGGAAAACCCCTTTCTGACTCATGTGGAAACTGATGTAATGGAATAACCTGTAACCGCGCCTGAGTGACTACACTATAGGTAGTAACTACCTATAAGTATCTGTAAGTCGACGAACAACAGAGACTAGCTGGGATCTGTTGAGTATGACTTAGACTTACGCAAGAACTGCTGACTTTCCAGCAGTAGCACTGACTACTGGGTTGACTTGCAATGATCTTGTGCATAACTGTTACCTTTATTCTTATTGTACTGGTTTTGTACAGTAAACCTTTACTTATTTTATCCATCTTGTTTTTAAAGTCTATATTCCCATTAGCACGGAATATAACAGGAACCAAGTTTATGTCTGCGTGTCTCGTCACAATGACAGAATTTGGAATTAGATAACCTGGAAACCAAACCAAAGTATAATCCCTTTTTTCATGATGGTGACAATTCCTTAATTCTGTTCACCCTATCAGCTAGGGTCAAGAATACAAAAAACCAATATCTACCTTTCTGATTCATGTGTAAGCCAAACTTTAGTCTACCTTTTTGATTCTCATGAAGTCTCTTTGTGACTCACATGTAAACCAAACCTCTTTCAGTTTCACATGCAATCCAAAATTATGTATTCTTTATCAAAATGAAAAAAATTAGCATTAGATAACCTGAAAAACAAACCAAACCAAACGATTATCCCATTTTTCCATGTTGGTGACCCCCACAATGACTTAGAGCAGCTTTTCCCCAAAGATTTTTAGGCAAAGCCATGAACCCAGAAATTTTCAGGTCTGCTGATCCTCCCAGCAGAAATATACATTTCAGTGTTTCTTCATTTAACACAATGAATTTTTCTTCATTTTAATTTAATAATCAATATATTTTGATTGTTCTTATATTGATAAAGGAAAAGAATGAAATGCAAAAGTTCAGGTAAATATATGATCATGGTCTATATATATATCAGAAGGAATAAATGATCATGCAATTATGTCGGGCATTTCTGCAGACAACTGTTCAATGTGAAGCGACTAGAATACTTCAGACAGTTTCATGCATTCATCAATGTTTTATAATTCAACATTGCGATATTTGCACTATTTTTTTTTTTACTTT
Source organism: Acanthosepion esculentum (assembly GCA_964036315.1). NCBI lineage: Eukaryota > Metazoa > Mollusca > Cephalopoda > Sepiida > Sepiidae > Acanthosepion > Acanthosepion esculentum. Next base: position 27,219,673 of record OZ038485.1, on the reverse strand, counting down.
TAACATTTTTTTAATTCTTTTTACATCTTTCATCATTGAAACCATCCCATAACTCTGAGGAGCACAACCCAAGGTCATAATGGCCATGGCTTTTGGAACTACTGCTTTAATCAGTTCAACTACTTTGATTAACTTATGCTTTTTAATTTATCATATTAAAATTTATAAGATTCGAAAAAAGAATTAATAAATTATATTCCAAAATTGTGACCAAAATGGATTTGCATAAAATTTGATTTGTTTTTTTGCTTTTATTCTGATCATTGTTTTCCCCCCAAATCCTCATTTGAATCATTCATTTGGGAATCACTGATTTTGAATAATTAATATTGATCCTTGCTTATCTTATTTAAATTCAAATCATTTTGTTTTCCGATTTTATTTTCCTTGGCTTATTAACAAGTTGAACTTAATTAAACTTTGTGGATTTTGTAATGCATTCACAACCTGGATCAAGGCTGAAAATCATAATTTTTATCACAAGCTGTCATCATGTGTCTATGGGTGTCTATGGGTGAGTTAGTCAACACACAATTAAAAGTGAGAAAGATAAATTAACAATTAATAATGAAGGAAAGTTATATAAATTTGGCATCATTCCACCATCTTAAAGTATTGTGTAGTAGTCTAACAAAAGGTTCAAGAATTGTGTAGTAGTCTAACAAAAGGTTCAAGAATTGTGTAATAGTCTAACAAAAGGTTCAAGAATTGTGTAATAGTCTAACAAAAGGTTCAAGAATTGTGTAGTAGTCTAACAAAAGGTTCAAGAATTGTGTAATAGTCTAACAAAAGGTTCAAGAATTGTGTAATAGTCTAACAAAAGGTTCAAGAATTGTGTAATAGTCTAACAAAAGGTTCAAGAATTGTGTAGTAGTCTAACAAAAGGTTCAAGAATTGTGTAATAGTCTAACAAAAGGTTCAAGAATTGTGTAATAGTCTAACAAAAGGTTCAAGAATTGTGTAGTAGTCTAACAAAAGGTTCAAGAATTGTGTAGTAGTCTAACAAAAGGTTCAAGAATTGTGTAATAGTCTAACAAAAGGTTCAAGAATTGTGTAATAGTCTAACAAAAGGTTCAAGAATTGTGTAGTAGTCTAACAAAAGGTTCAAGAATTGTGTAATAGTCTAACAAAAGGTTCAAGAATTGTGTAATAGTCTAACAAAAGGTTCAAGAATTGTGTAGTAGTCTAACAAAAGGTTCAAGAATTGTGTAATAGTCTAACAAAAGGTTCAAGAATTGTGTAATAGTCTAACAAAAGGTTCAAGAATTGTGTAATAGTCTAACAAAAGGTTCAAGAATTGTGTAGTAGTCTAACAAAAGGTTCAAGAATTGTGTAATAGTCTAACAAAAGGTTCAAGAATTGTGTAATAGTCTAACAAAAGGTTCAAGAATTGTGTAGTAGTCTAACAAAAGGTTCAAGAATTGTGTAGTAGTCTAACAAAAGGTTCAAGAATTGTGTAATAGTCTAACAAAAGGTTCAAGAATTGTGTAATAGTCTAACAAAAGGTTCAAGAATTGTGTAGTAGTCTAACAAAAGGTTCAAGAATTGTGTAATAGTCTAACAAAAGGTTCAAGAATTGTGTAATAGTCTAACAAAAGGTTCAAGAATTGTGTAGTAGTCTAACAAAAGGTTCAAGAATTGTGTAATAGTCTAACAAAAGGTTCAAGAATTGTGTAATAGTCTAACAAAAGGTTCAAGAATTGTGTAATAGTCTAACAAAAGGTTCAAGAATTGTGTAATAGTCTAACAAAAGGTTCAAGAATTGTGTAGTAGTCTAACAAAAGGTTCAAGAATTGTGTAATAGTCTAACAAAAGGTTCAAGAATTGTGTAATAGTCTAACAAAAGGTTCAAGAATTGTGTAATAGTCTAACAAAAGGTTCAAGAATTGTGTAGTAGTCTAACAAAAGGTTCAAGAATTGTGTAATAGTCTAACAAAAGGTTCAAGAATTGTGTAATAGTCTAACAAAAGGTTCAAGAATTGTGTAATAGTCTAACAAAAGGTTCAAGAATTGTGTAGTAGTCTAACAAAAGGTTCAAGAATTGTGTAATAGTCTAACAAAAGGTTCAAGAATTGTGTAATAGTCTAACAAAAGGTTCAAGAATTGTGTAATAGTCTAACAAAAGGTTCAAGAATTGTGTAGTAGTCTAACAAAAGGTTCAAGAATTGTGTAATAGTCTAACAAAAGGTTCAAGAATTGTGTAATAGTCTAACAAAAGGTTCAAGAATTGTGTAATAGTCTAACAAAAGGTTCAAGAATTGTGTAGTAGTCTAACAAAAGGTTCAAGAATTGTGTAATAGTCTAACAAAAGGTTCAAGAATTGTGTAATAGTCTAACAAAAGGTTCAAGAATTGTGTAGTAGTCTAACAAAAGGTTCAAGAATTGTGTAATAGTCTAACAAAAGGTTCAAGAATTGTGTAGTAGTCTAACAAAAGGTTCAAGAATTGTGTAATAGTCTAACAAAAGGTTCAAGAATTGTGTAATAGTCTAACAAAAGGTTCAAGAATTGTGTAATAGTCTAACAAAAGGTTCAAGAATTGTGTAATAGTCTAACAAAAGGTTCAAGAATTGTGTAATAGTCTAACAAAAGGTTCAAGAATTGTGTAATAGTCTAACAAAAGGTTCAAGAATTGTGTAATAGTCTAACAAAAGGTTCAAGAATTGTGTAATAGTCTAACAAAAGGTTCAAGAATTGTGTAATAGTCTAACAAAAGGTTCAAGAATTGTGTAATAGTCTAACAAAAGGTTCAAGAATTGTGTAATAGTCTAACAAAAGGTTCAAGAATTGTGTAGTAGTCTAACAAAAGGTTCAAGAATTGTGTAGTAGTCTAACAAAAGGTTCAAGAATTGTGTAATAGTCTAACAAAAGGTTCAAGAATTGTGTAATAGTCTAACAAAAGGTTCAAGAATTGTGTAGTAGTCTAACAAAAGGTTCAAGAATTGTGTAATAGTCTAACAAAAGGTTCAAGAATTGTGTAATAGTCTAACAAAAGGTTCAAGAATTGTGTAATAGTCTAACAAAAGGTTCAAGAATTGTGTAATAGTCTAACAAAAGGTTCAAGAATTGTGTAATAGTCTAACAAAAGGTTCAAGAATTGTGTAGTAGTCTAACAAAAGGTTCAAGAATTGTGTAATAGTCTAACAAAAGGTTCAAGAATTGTGTAATAGTCTAACAAAAGGTTCAAGAATTGTGTAATAGTCTAACAAAAGGTTCAAGAATTGTGTAGTAGTCTAACAAAAGGTTCAAGAATTGTGTAATAGTCTAACAAAAGGTTCAAGAATTGTGTAATAGTCTAACAAAAGGTTCAAGAATTGTGTAATAGTCTAACAAAAGGTTCAAGAATTGTGTAGTAGTCTAACAAAAGGTTCAAGAATTGTGTAATAGTCTAACAAAAGGTTCAAGAATTGTGTAATAGTCTAACAAAAGGTTCAAGAATTGTGTAGTAGTCTAACAAAAGGTTCAAGAATTGTGTAATAGTCTAACAAAAGGTTCAAGAATTGTGTAATAGTCTAACAAAAGGTTCAAGAATTGTGTAATAGTCTAACAAAAGGTTCAAGAATTGTGTAATAGTCTAACAAAAGGTTCAAGAATTGTGTAATAGTCTAACAAAAGGTTCAAGAATTGTGTAATAGTCTAACAAAAGGTTCAAGAATTGTGTAGTAGTCTAACAAAAGGTTCAAGAATTGTGTAGTAGTCTAACAAAAGGTTCAAGAATTGTGTAATAGTCTAACAAAAGGTTCAAGAATTGTGTAATAGTCTAACAAAAGGTTCAAGAATTGTGTAGTAGTCTAACAAAAGGTTCAAGAATTGTGTAGTAGTCTAACAAAAGGTTCAAGAATTGTGTAGTAGTCTAACAAAAGGTTCAAGAATTGTGTAGTAGTCTAACAAAAGGTTCAAGATTTGTGTAATAGTCTAATAAAAGGTTCAAGAATTGTGTAATAGTCTAACAAAAGGTTCAAGAATTGTGTAGTAGTCTAACAAAAGGTTCAAGAATTGTGTAGTAGTCTAACAAAAGGTTCAAGAATTGTGTAGTAGTCTAACAAAAGGTTCAAGAATTGTGTAGTAGTCTAACAAAAGGTTCAAGAATTGTGTAATAGTCTAACAAAAGGTTCAAGAATTGTGTAATAGTCTAACAAAAGGTTCAAGAATTTTTTTCCAGCTATATTCTCCCATTTAAGAAATGATCATAGCATTGTTTTAAAAACTGAAAACATTGTTGTAAGAATTATCCTTTTTGAAAGTGTTTGTTATTAACTATAGCTGAAACTTCCAGTGTTTCTCAAGTTTTTAAGCAATGGCACACCAAGGAACAAATTAAAATATCAGAGCCCACTTAGCAAAAGATTCAAAAAGTATATATTGAAATGTTATGAAATAAAACCATAGATTTTGAGAAATACACAGAAATATAAACATTTTCATATTATACACATTTCAGAGTAATATACTTTTGAAAATTGAAAAATTATTAAATCAAATGCTCAATAGTACATAAGGGAAACTTCAACAATATTAATTCATAATTCAATATAATTTGTAAAACTTTTGAATTAGACAAAGAATGTTGAATAAATATATATGAGAAAAAGGTTAATATTCAATATTTCAAATAAAGAAAAATTATAAATTAAATTTATTAAAAATTAAAAAATAGATATGCTATTTAAGAAATGAATATTACAGCAAAGTGCTGAAAATAACAATCATAAAATAGGAAAAAGGTTAATAATTATTCATTTAAACAAATAATAACAATGTACCATTAGAATTTTCAGACACATATAAGTATGCCATGACAATAGATTGTTACACATTAACATGCCATGGCAAGGAGGTAGAGAATCATTGCCCTAAACTATATTGAGAGAAAGTCAGCAGGTCATTCTGCCTGAAAGAGAAAACTGATGTAACAAGACAACCCACACCTAAGCTAGGAGGAGGTGGGAGAGTACATCAGAAGAGAAAGCAATGGAAGAGTACAGAAAGAAGGTCAGAAATGAAAGAGTTGGGAAAGAAGGTCAGAAATGAAAGAGTTGGGAAAGAAGGTCAGAAAAGAAAGCAATAGAAGAATTAGAAAAGGATAGAAGTGAAAGCAATGGAAGATGTTGGAAATGCAGATTGGGAGAGAAAGCAATGGGAAAGTTGGGAAAAGGTCTGAAGTGAAAGCAATGGAAGAGTTGGGAAAGAAGGTCAGAAGTGAAAGCAATGGAAGAGTTGGGAAAGAAGGTCAGAAGTGAAAGCAATGGAAGAGTTGGGAAAGAAGGTCAGAAGTGAAAGCAATGGAAGAGTTGGGAAAGAAGGTCAGAAGTGAAAGCAATGGAAGAGTTGGGAAAGAAGGTCAGAAGTGAAAGCAATGGAAGATTTGGGAAAGAAGGTCAGAAGTGAAAGCAATGGAAGAGTTGGGAAAGAAGGTCAGAAGTGAAAGCAATGGAAGAGTTGGGAAAGAAGGTCAGAAGTGAAAGCAATGGAAGAGTTGGGAAAGAAGGTCAGAAGTGAAAGCAATGGAAGAGTTGGGAAAGAAGGTCAGAAGTGAAAGCAATGGAAGAGTTGGGAAAGAAGGTCAGAAGTGAAAGCAATGGAAGAGTTGGGAAAGAAGGTCAGAAGTGAAAGCAATGGAAGAGTTGGGTTAGAAGGTCAGAAGTGAAAGCAATGGATGAGTTGGGAAAGAAGGTCAGAAGTGAAAGCAATGGAAGAGTTGGGTTAGAAGGTCAGAAGTGAAAGCAATGGAAGAGTTGGGAAAGAAGGTCAGAAGTGAAAGCAATGGAAGAGTTGGGAAAGAAGGTCAGAAGTGAAAGCAATGGAAGAGTTGGGAAAGAAGGTCAGAAGTGAAAGCAATGGAAGAGTTGGGAAAGAAGGTCAGAAGTGAAAGCAATGGATGAGTTGGGAAAGAAGGTCAGAAGTAAAAGCAATGGATGAGTTGGGAAAGAAGGTCAGAAGTGAAAGCAATGGATGAGTTGGGAAAGAAGGTCAGAAGTGAAAGCAATGGAAGAGTTGGGAAAGAAGGTCAGAAGTGAAAGCAATGGAAGAGTTGGGAAAGAAGGTCAGAAGTGAAAGCAATGGAAGAGTTGGGAAAGAAAGTCAGAAGTGAAAGCAATGGATGAGTTGGGAAAGAAGGTCAGAGGTGAAAGCAATAGAAGAGTTGGGAAAGAAGGTCAGAAGTGAAAGCAATGGAAGAGTTGGGAAAGAAGGTCAGAAGTGAAAGCAATGGAAGAGTTGGGAAAGAAGGTCAGAAGTGAAAGCAATGGAAGAGTTGGGAAAGAAGGTCAAAAGTGAAAGCAATGGAAGAGTTGGGAAAGAAGGTCAGACGTGAAAGCAATGGAAGAGTTGGGAAAGAAGGTCAGAAGTGAAAGCAATGGATGAGTTGGGAAAGAAGGTCAGAAGTGAAAGCAATTGAAGAGTTGGGAAAGAAGGTCAGAAGTGAAAGCAATGGAAGAGTTGGGAAAGAAGGTCAGAAGTGAAAGCAATGGAAGAGTTGGGAAAGAAGGTCAGAAGTGAAAGCAATGGAAGAGTTGGGAAAGAAGGTCAGAAGTGAAAGCAATGGAAGAGTTGGGAAAGAAGGTCAGAAGTGAAAGCAATGGAAGAGTTGGGAAAGAAGGTCAGAAGTGAAAGCAATGGAAGAGTTGGGAAAGAAGGTCAGAAGTGAAAGCAATGGATGAGTTCGGAAAGAAGGTCAGAAGTGAAAGCAATGGAAGCGTTGGGAAAGAAGGTCAGAAGTGAAAGCAATGGAAGAATTGGAAAAGGATAGAAGTGAAAGCAATGGAAGATGTTGGAAATGCAGATTGGGAGAGAAAGCAATGGGAAAGTTGGGAAAAGGTCTGAAGTGAAAGCAATGGAAGAGTTGGGAAAGAAGGTCAGAAGTGAAAGCAATGGAAGAGTTGTGAAAGAAGGTCAGAAGTGAAAGCAATGGAAGAGTTGGGAAAGAAGGTCAGAAGTGAAAGCAATGGAAGAATTGGAAAAGGATAGAAGTGAAAGCAATGGAAGATGTTGGAAATGCAGATTGGGAGAGAAAGCAATGGGAAAGTTGGGAAAAGGTCTGAAGTGAAAGCAATGGAAGAGTTGGGAAAGAAAGTCAGAAGTGAAAGCAATGGAAGAGTTGGGAAAGAAGGTCAGAAGTGAAAGCAATGGATGAGTTGGGAAAGAAGGTCAGAAGTGAAAGCAATGGAAGCGTTGGGAAAGAAGGTCAGAAGTGAAAGCAATAGAAGAATTAGAAAAGGATAGAAGTGAAAGCAATGGAAGATGTTGGAAATGCAGATTGGGAGAGAAAGCAATGGGAAAGTTGGGAAAAGGTCTGAAGTGAAAGCAATGGAAGAGTTGGGAAAGAAGGTCAGAAGTGAAAGCAATGGAAGAGTTGGGAAAGAAGGTCAGAAGTGAAAGCAATGGAAGAGTTGGGAAAGAAAGTCAGAAGTGAAAGCAATGGATGAGTTGGGAAAGAAGGTCAGAGGTGAAAGCAATGGAAGAGTTGGGAAAGAAGGTCAGAAGTGAAAGCAATGGAAGAGTTGGGAAAGAAGGTCAGAAGTGAAAGCAATGGAAGAGTTGGGAAAGAAGGTCAAAAGTGAAAGCAATGGAAGAGTTGGGAAAGAAGGTCAGACGTGAAAGCAATGGAAGAGTTGGGAAAGAAGGTCAGAAGTGAAAGCAATGGATGAGTTGGGAAAGAAGGTCAGAAGTGAAAGCAATGGAAGAGTTGGGAAAGAAGGTCAGAAGTGAAAGCAATGGAAGAGTTGGGAAAGAAGGTCAGAAGTGAAAGCAATGGAAGAGTTGGGAAAGAAGGTCAGAAGTGAAAGCAATGGAAGAGTTGGGTTAGAAGGTCAGAAGTGAAAGCAATGGATGAGTTGGGAAAGAAGGTCAGAAGTGAAAGCAATGGAAGAGTTGGGTTAGAAGGTCAGAAGTGAAAGCAATGGAAGAGTTGGGAAAGAAGGTCAGAAGTGAAAGCAATGGAAGAGTTGGGAAAGAAGGTCAGAAGTGAAAGCAATGGAAGAGTTGGGAAAGAAGGTCAGAAGTGAAAGCAATGGAAGAGTTGGGAAAGAAGGTCAGAAGTGAAAGCAATGGATGAGTTGGGAAAGAAGGTCAGAAGTGAAAGCAATGGATGAGTTGGGAAAGAAGGTCAGAAGTGAAAGCAATGGATGAGTTGGGAAAGAAGGTCAGAAGTGAAAGCAATGGAAGAGTTGGGAAAGAAGGTCAGAAGTGAAAGCAATGGAAGAGTTGGGAAAGAAGGTCAGAAGTGAAAGCAATGGAAGAGTTGGGAAAGAAAGTCAGAAGTGAAAGCAATGGATGAGTTGGGAAAGAAGGTCAGAGGTGAAAGCAATAGAAGAGTTGGGAAAGAAGGTCAGAAGTGAAAGCAATGGAAGAGTTGGGAAAGAAGGTCAGAAGTGAAAGCAATGGAAGAGTTGGGAAAGAAGGTCAGAAGTGAAAGCAATGGAAGAGTTGGGAAAGAAGGTCAAAAGTGAAAGCAATGGAAGAGTTGGGAAAGAAGGTCAAAAGTGAAAGCAATGGAAGAGTTGGGAAAGAAGGTCAGACGTGAAAGCAATGGAAGAGTTGGGAAAGAAGGTCAGAAGTGAAAGCAATGGATGAGTTGGGAAAGAAGGTCAGAAGTGAAAGCAATGGAAGAGTTGGGAAAGAAGGTCAGAAGTGAAAGCAATGGAAGAGTTGGGAAAGAAGGTCAGAAGTGAAAGCAATGGAAGAGTTGGGAAAGAAGGTCAGAAGTGAAAGCAATGGAAGAGTTGGGAAAGAAGGTCAGAAGTGAAAGCAATGGAAGAGTTGGGAAAGAAGGTCAGAAGTGAAAGCAATGGATGAGTTCGGAAAGAAGGTCAGAAGTGAAAGCAATGGAAGCGTTGGGAAAGAAGGTCAGAAGTGAAAGCAATGGAAGAATTGGAAAAGGATAGAAGTGAAAGCAATGGAAGATGTTGGAAATGCAGATTGGGAGAGAAAGCAATGGGAAAGTTGGGAAAAGGTCTGAAGTGAAAGCAATGGAAGAGTTGGGAAAGAAGGTCAGAAGTGAAAGCAATGGAAGAGTTGTGAAAGAAGGTCAGAAGTGAAAGCAATGGAAGAGTTGGGAAAGAAGGTCAGAAGTGAAAGCAATGGAAGAATTGGAAAAGGATAGAAGTGAAAGCAATGGAAGATGTTGGAAATGCAGATTGGGAGAGAAAGCAATGGGAAAGTTGGGAAAAGGTCTGAAGTGAAAGCAATGGAAGAGTTGGGAAAGAAGGTCAGAAGTGAAAGCAATGGAAGAGTTGGGAAAGAAGGTCAGAAGTGAAAGCAATGGAAGAGTTGGGAAAGAAAGTCAGAAGTGAAAGCAATGGATGAGTTGGGAAAGAAGGTCAGAGGTGAAAGCAATGGAAGAGTTGGGAAAGAAGGTCAGAAGTGAAAGCAATGGAAGAGTTGGGAAAGAAGGTCAGAAGTGAAAGCAATGGAAGAGTTGGGAAAGAAGGTCAAAAGTGAAAGCAATGGAAGAGTTGGGAAAGAAGGTCAGACGTGAAAGCAATGGAAGAGTTGGGAAAGAAGGTCAGAAGTGAAAGCAATGGATGAGTTGGGAAAGAAGGTCAGAAGTGAAAGCAATGGAAGAGTTGGGAAAGAAGGTCAGAAGTGAAAGCAATGGAAGAGTTGGGAAAGAAGGTCAGAAGTGAAAGCAATGGAAGAGTTGGGAAAGAAGGTCAGAAGTGAAAGCAATGGAAGAGTTGGGAAAGAAGGTCAGAAGTGAAAGCAATGGAAGAGTTGGGAAAGAAGGTCAGAAGTGAAAGCAATGGAAGAGTTGGGAAAGAGGGTCAGAAGTGAAAGCAATGGATGAGTTCGGAAAGAAGGTCAGAAGTGAAAGCAATGGAAGCGTTGGGAAAGAAGGTCAGAAGTGAAAGCAATGGAAGAATTGGAAAAGGATAGAAGTGAAAGCAATGGAAGATGTTGGAAATGCAGATTGGGAGAGAAAGCAATGGGAAAGTTGGGAAAAGGTCTGAAGTGAAAGCAATGGAAGAGTTGGGAAAGAAGGTCAGAAGTGAAAGCAATGGAAGAGTTGTGAAAGAAGGTCAGAAGTGAAAGCAATGGAAGAGTTGGGAAAGAAGGTCAGAAGTGAAAGCAATGGATGAGTTCGGAAAGAAGGTCAGAAGTGAAAGCAATGGAAGCGTTGGGAAAGAAGGTCAGAAGTGAAAGCAATGGAAGAATTGGAAAAGGATAGAAGTGAAAGCAATGGAAGATGTTGGAAATGCAGATTGGGAGAGAAAGCAATGGGAAAGTTGGGAAAAGGTCTGAAGTGAAAGCAATGGAAGAGTTGGGAAAGAAGGTCAGAAGTGAAAGCAATGGAAGAGTTGTGAAAGAAGGTCAGAAGTGAAAGCAATGGAAGAGTTGGGAAAGAAGGTCAGAAGTGAAAGCAATGGAAGAATTGGAAAAGGATAGAAGTGAAAGCAATGGAAGATGTTGGAAATGCAGATTGGGAGAGAAAGCAATGGGAAAGTTGGGAAAAGGTCTGAAGTGAAAGCAATGGAAGAGTTGGGAAAGAAAGTCAGAAGTGAAAGCAATGGAAGAGTTGGGAAAGAAGGTCAGAAGTGAAAGCAATGGATGAGTTGGGAAAGAAGGTCAGAAGTGAAAGCAATGGAAGCGTTGGGAAAGAAGGTCAGAAGTGAAAGCAATAGAAGAATTAGAAAAGGATAGAAGTGAAAGCAATGGAAGATGTTGGAAATGCAGATTGGGAGAGAAAGCAATGGGAAAGTTGGGAAAAGGTCTGAAGTGAAAGCAATGGAAGAGTTGGGAAAGAAGGTCAGAAGTGAAAGCAATGGAAGAGTTGGGAAAGAAGGTCAGAAGTGAAAGCAATGGAAGAGTTGGGAAAGAAAGTCAGAAGTGAAAGCAATGGATGAGTTGGGAAAGAAGGTCAGAGGTGAAAGCAATGGAAGAGTTGGGAAAGAAGGTCAGAAGTGAAAGCAATGGAAGAGTTGGGAAAGAAGGTCAGAAGTGAAAGCAATGGAAGAGTTGGGAAAGAAGGTCAAAAGTGAAAGCAATGGAAGAGTTGGGAAAGAAGGTCAGACGTGAAAGCAATGGAAGAGTTGGGAAAGAAGGTCAGAAGTGAAAGCAATGGATGAGTTGGGAAAGAAGGTCAGAAGTGAAAGCAATGGAAGAGATGGGAAAGAAGGTCAGAAGTGAAAGCAATGGAAGAGTTGGGAAAGAAGGTCAGAAGTGAAAGCAATGGAAGAGTTGGGAAAGAAGGTCAGAAGTGAAAGCAATGGAAGAGTTGGGAAAGAAGGTCAGAAGTGAAAGCAATGGAAGAGTTGGGAAAGAAGGTCAGAAGTGAAAGCAATGGAAGAGTTGGGAAAGAGGGTCAGAAGTGAAAGCAATGGATGAGTTCGGAAAGAAGGTCAGAAGTGAAAGCAATGGAAGCGTTGGGAAAGAAGGTCAGAAGTGAAAGCAATGGAAGAATTGGAAAAGGATAGAAGTGAAAGCAATGGAAGATGTTGGAAATGCAGATTGGGAGAGAAAGCAATGCGAAAGTTGGGAAAAGGTCTGAAGTGAAAGCAATGGAAGAGTTGGGAAAGAAGGTCAGAAGTGAAAGCAATGGAAGAGTTGTGAAAGAAGGTCAGAAGTGAAAGCAATGGAAGAGTTGGGAAAGAAGGTCAGAAGTGAAAGCAATGGAAGAATTGGAAAAGGATAGAAGTGAAAGCAATGGAAGATGTTGGAAATGCAGATTGGGAGAGAAAGCAATGGGAAAGTTGGGAAAAGGTCTGAAGTGAAAGCAATGGAAGAGTTGGGAAAGAAAGTCAGAAGTGAAAGCAATGGAAGAGTTGGGAAAGAAGGTCAGAAGTGAAAGCAATGGATGAGTTGGGAAAGAAGGTCAGAAGTGAAAGCAATGGAAGCGTTGGGAAAGAAGGTCAGAAGTGAAAGCAATAGAAGAATTAGAAAAGGATAGAAGTGAAAGCAATGGAAGATGTTGGAAATGCAGATTGGGAGAGAAAGCAATGGGAAAGTTGGGAAAAGGTCTGAAGTGAAAGCAATGGAAGAGTTGGGAAAGAAGGTCAGAAGTGAAAGCAATGGAAGAGTTGGGAAAGAAGGTCAGAAGTGAAAGCAATGGAAGAGTTGGGAAAGAAGGTCAGAAGTGAAAGCAATGGAAGAGTTGGGAAAGAAGGTCAGAAGTGAAAGCAATGGAAGAGTTGGGAAAGAAGGTCAGAAGTGAAAGCAATGGAAGAGTTGGGAAAGAAGGTCAGAAGTGAAAGCAATGGAAGAGTTGGCAAAGAAGGTCAGAAGTGAAAGCAATGGAAGAGTTGGGAAAGAAGGTCAGAAGTGAAAGCAATGGAAGAGTTGGGTTAGAAGGTCAGAAGTGAAAGCAATGGATGAGTTGGGAAAGAAGGTCAGAAGTGAAAGCAATGGAAGAGTTGGGTTAGAAGGTCAGAAGTGAAAGCAATGGAAGAGTTGGGAAAGAAGGTCAGAAGTGAAAGCAATGGAAGAGTTGGGAAAGAAGGTCAGAAGTGAAAGCAATGGAAGAGTTGGGAAAGAAGGTCAGAAGTGAAAGCAATGGAAGAGTTGGGAAAGAAGGTCAGAAGTGAAAGCAATGGATGAGTTGGGAAAGAAGGTCAGAAGTGAAAGCAATGGATGAGTTGGGAAAGAAGGTCAGAAGTGAAAGCAATGGATGAGTTGGGAAAGAAGGTCAGAAGTGAAAGCAATGGAAGAGTTGGGAAAGAAGGTCAGAAGTGAAAGCAATGGAAGAGTTGGGAAAGAAGGTCAGAAGTGAAAGCAATGGAAGAGTTGGGAAAGAAAGTCAGAAGTGAAAGCAATGGATGAGTTGGGAAAGAAGGTCAGAAGTGAAAGCAATGGAAGAGTTGGGAAAGAAGGTCAGAAGTGAAAGCAATGGAAGAGTTGGGAAAGAAGGTCAAAAGTGAAAGCAATGGAAGAGTTGGGAAAGAAGGTCAGACGTGAAAGCAATGGAAGAGTTGGGAAAGAAGGTCAGAAGTGAAAGCAATGGATGAGTTGGGAAAGAAGGTCAGAAGTGAAAGCAATGGAAGAGTTGGGAAAGAAGGTCAGAAGTGAAAGCAATGGAAGAGTTGGGAAAGAAGGTCAGAAGTGAAAGCAATGGAAGAGTTGGGAAAGAAGGTCAGAAGTGAAAGCAATGGAAGAGTTGGGAAAGAAGGTCAGAAGTGAAAGCAATGGAAGAGTTGGGAAAGAAGGTCAGAAGTGAAAGCAATGGAAGAGTTGGGAAAGAAGGTCAGAAGTGAAAGCAATGGATGAGTTCGGAAAGAAGGTCAGAAGTGAAAGCAATGGAAGCGTTGGGAAAGAAGGTCAGAAGTGAAAGCAATGGAAGAATTGGAAAAGGATAGAAGTGAAAGCAATGGAAGATGTTGGAAAGGCAGATTGGGAGAGAAAGCAATGGGAAAGTTGGGAAAAGGTCTGAAGTGAAAGCAATGGAAGAGTTGTGAAAGAAGGTCACAAGTGAAAGCAATGGAAGAGTTGGGAAAGAAGGTCAGAAGTGAAAGCAATGGAAGAATTGGAAAAGGATAGAAGTGAAAGCAACGGAAGATGTTGGAAATGCAGATTGGGAGAGAAAGCAATGGGAAAGTTGGGAAAAGGTCTGAAATGAAAGCAATGGAAGAGTTGGGAAAGAAAGTCAGAAGTGAAAGCAATGGAAGAGTTGGGAAAGAAGGTCAGAAGTGAAAGCAATGGATGAGTTGGGAAAGAAGGTCAGAAGTGAAAGCAATGGAAGCGTTGGGAAAGAAGGTCAGAAGTGAAAGCAATAGAAGAATTAGAAAAGGATAGAAGTGAAAGCAATGGAAGATGTTGGAAATGCAGATTGGGAGAGAAAGCAATGGGAAAGTTGGGAAAAGGTCTGAAGTGAAAGCAATGGAAGAGTTGGGAAAGAAGGTCAGAAGTGAAAGCAATGGAAGAGTTGGTAAAGAAGGTCAGAAGTGAAAGCAATGGAAGAGTTGGGAAAGAAGGTCAGAAGTGAAAGCAATGGAAGAGTTGGGAAAGAAGGTCAGAAGTGAAAGCAATGGAAGAGTTGGGGAAGAAGGTCAGAAGTGAAAGCAATGGATGTGTTGGGAAAGAAGGTCAGAAGTGAAAGCAATGGAAGAGTTGGGAAAGAAGGTCAGAAGTGAAAGCAATGGCTGAGTTGGGAAAGAAGGTCAGAAGTGAAAGCAATGGATGAGTTGGGAAAGAAGGTCAGAAGTGAAAGCAATGGAAGAATTGGAAAAGGATAGAAGTGAAAGCAATGGAAGATGTTTGTAAATGCAGATTGGGAGAGAAAGCAATGGGAAAGTTGGGAAAAGGTCTGAAGTGAAAGCAATGGAAGAGTTGGGAAAGAAGGTCAGAAGTGAAAGCAATGTAAGAGTTGGGAAAGAAGGTCAGAAGTGAAAGCAATGGATGAGTTGGGAAAGAAGGTCAGAAGTGAAAGCAATGGAAGAGTTGGGAAAGAAGGTCAGAAGTGAAAGCAATGGAAGAATTGGAAAAGGATAGAAGTGAAAGCAATGGAAGATGTTGCAAATGCAGATTGGGAGAGAAAGCAATGGGAAAGTTGGGAAAAGGTCTGAAGTGAAAGCAATGGAAGAGTTGGGAAAGAAGGTCAGAAGTGAAAGCAATGGAAGAGTTGGGAAAGAAGGTCAGAAGTGAAAGCAATGGAAGAGTTGGGAAAGAAGGTCAGAAGTGAAAGCAATGGAAGAGTTGGGAAAGAAGGTCAGAAGTGAAAGCAATGGAAGAGTTGGGAAAGAAGGTCAGAAGTGAAAGCAATGGATGAGTTGGGAAAGAAGGTCAGAAGTGAAAGCAATGGATGAGTTGGGAAAGAAGGTCAGAAGTGAAAGCAATGGAAGAGTTGGGAAAGAAGGTCAGAAGTGAAAGCAATGGAAGAGTTGGGAAAGAAGGTCAGAAGTGAAAGCAATGGAAGAGTTGGGAAAGAAGGCCAGAAGTGAAAGCAATGGATGAGTTGGGAAAGAAGGTCAGAAGTGAAAGCAATGGAAGAGTTGGGAAAGAAGGTCAGAAGTGAAAGCAATGGAAGAGTTGGGAAAGAAGGTCAGAAGTGAAAGCAATGGATGAGTTGGGAAAGAAGGTCAGAAGTGAAAGCAATGGAAGAGTTGGGAAAGAAGGTCAGAAGTGAAAGCAATGGAAGAGTTGGGAAAGAAGGTCAGAAGTGAAAGCAATGGAAGAGTTGGGAAAGAAGGTCAGAAGTGAAAGCAATGGATGAGTTGGAAAAGAAGGTCAGAAGTGAAAGCAATGGAAGAGTTGGGAAAGAAGGTCAGAAGTGAAAGCAATGGAAGAGTTGGGAAAGAAGGTCAGAAGTGAAAGCAATGGATGAGTTGGGAAAGAAGGTCAGAAGTGAAAGCAATGGATGTGTTGGGAAAGAAGGTCAGAAGTGAAAGCAATGGAAGAGTTGGGAAAGAAGGTCAGAAGTGAAAGCAATGGAAGAGTTGGGAAAGAAGGTCAGAAGTGAAAGCAATGGAAGAGTTGGGAAAGAAGGTCAGAAGTGAAAGCAATGGAAGAGTTGGGAAAGAAGGTCAGACGTGAAAGCAATGGAAGAGTTGGGAGAGAAGGTCAGAAGTGAAAGCAATGGATGAGTTGGGAAAGAAGGTCAGAAGTGAAAGCAATGGAAGAGTTGGGAAAGAAGGTCAGAAGTGAAAGCAATGGAAGAGTTGGGAAAGAAGGTCAGAAGTGAAAGCAATGGAAGAGTTGGGAAAGAAGGTCAGAAGTGAAAGCAATGGAAGAGTTGGGAAAGAAGGTCAGAAGTGAAAGCAATGGAAGAGTTGGGAAAGAAGGTCAGAAGTGAAAGCAATGGATGAGTTTGGAAAGAAGGTCAGATGTGAAAGCAATGGAAGCGTTGGGAAAGAAGGTCAGAAGTGAAAGCAATGGAAGTATTGGAAAAGGATAGAAGTGAAAGCAATGGAAGATGTTGGAAATGCAGATTGGGAGAGAAAGCAATGGGAAAGTTGGGAAAAGGTCTGAAGTGAAAGCAATGGAAGAGTTGGGAAAGAAGGTCAGAAGTGAAAGCAATGGAAGAGTTGTGAAAGAAGGTCAGAAGTGAAAGCAATGGAAGAGTTGGGAAAGAAGGTCAGAAGTGAAAGCAATGGAAGAATTGGAAAAGGATAGAAGTGAAAGCAATGGAAGATGTTGGAAATGCAGATTGGGAGAGAAAGCAATGGGAAAGTTGGGAAAAGGTCTGAAGTGAAAGCAATGGAAGAGTTGGGAAAGAAAGTCAGAAGTGAAAGCAATGGAAGTGTTGGGAAAGAAGGTCAGAAGTGAAAGCAATGGATGAGTTGGGAAAGAAGGTCAGAAGTGAAAGCAATGGATGAGTTGGGAAAGAAGGTCAGAAGTGAAAGCAATGGATGAATTGGGAAAGAAGGTCAGAAGTGAAAGCAATGGAAGCATTGGGAAAGAAGGTCAGAAGTGAAAGCAATAGAAGAATTAGAAAAGGATAGAAGTGAAAGCAATGGAAGATGTTGGAAATGCAGATTAGTAGAGAAAGCAATGGGAAAGTTGGGAAAAGGTCTGAAGTGAAAGCAATGGAAGAGTTGGGAAAGAAGGTCAGAAGTGAAAGCAATGGAAGAGTTGGGAAAGAAGGTCAGAAGTGAAAGCAATGGAAGAGTTGGGAAAGAAGGTCAGAAGTGAAAGCAATGGATGAGTTGGGAAAGAAGGTCAGAAGTGAAAGCAATGGAAGAGTTGGGAAAGAAGGTCAGAAGTGAAAGCAATGGAAGAGTTGGGAAAGAAGGTCAGAAGTGAAAGCAATGGAAGAGTTGGGAAAGAAGGTCAGAAGTGAAAGCAATGGATGAGTTGGGAAAGAAGGTCAGAAGTGAAAGCAATGGATGAGTTGGGAAAGAAGGTCAGAAGTGAAAGCAATGGAAGAGTTGGGAAAGAAGGTCAGAAGTGAAAGCAATGGAAGAGTTGGGAAAGAAGGTCAGAAGTGAAAGCAATGGAAGAGTTGGGAAAGAAGGCCAGAAGTGAAAGCAATGGATGAGTTGGGAAAGAAGGTCAGAAGTGAAAGCAATGGAAGAGTTGGGAAAGAAGGTCAGAAGTGAAAGCAATGGAAGAGTTGGGAAAGAAGGTCAGAAGTGAAAGCAATGGATGAGTTGGGAAAGAAGGTCAGAAGTGAAAGCAATGGAAGAGTTGGGAAAGAAGGTCAGAAGTGAAAGCAATGGAAGAGTTGGGAAAGAAGGTCAGAAGTGAAAGCAATGGAAGAGTTGGGAAAGAAGGTCAGAAGTGAAAGCAATGGATGAGTTGGAAAAGAAGGTCAGAAGTGAAAGCAATGGAAGAGTTGGGAAAGAAGGTCAGAAGTGAAAGCAATGGAAGAGTTGGGAAAGAAGGTCAGAAGTGAAAGCAATGGATGAGTTGGGAAAGAAGGTCAGAAGTGAAAGCAATGGATGTGTTGGGAAAGAAGGTCAGAAGTGAAAGCAATGGAAGAGTTGGGAAAGAAGGTCAGAAGTGAAAGCAATGGAAGAGTTGGGAAAGAAGGTCAGAAGTGAAAGCAATGGAAGAGTTGGGAAAGAAGGTCAGAAGTGAAAGCAATGGAAGAGTTGGGAAAGAAGGTCAGAAGTGAAAGCAATGGAAGAATTGGAAAAGGATAGAAGTGAAAGCAATGGAAGATGTTGGAAATGCAGATTGGGAGAGAAAGCAATGGGAAAGTTGGGAAAAGGTCTGAAGTGAAAGCAATGGAAGAGTTGGGAAAGAAAGTCAGAAGTGAAAGCAATGGAAGTGTTGGGAAAGAAGGTCAGAAGTGAAAGCAATGGATGAGTTGGGAAAGAAGGTCAGAAGTGAAAGCAATGGATGAGTTGGGAAAGAAGGTCAGAAGTGAAAGCAATGGATGAATTGGGAAAGAAGGTCAGAAGTGAAAGCAATGGAAGCATTGGGAAAGAAGGTCAGAAGTGAAAGCAATAGAAGAATTAGAAAAGGATAGAAGTGAAAGCAATGGAAGATGTTGGAAATGCAGATTGGGAGAGAAAGCAATGGGATAGTTGGGAAAAGGTCTGAAGTGAAAGCAATGCAAGATTTGGGAAAGAAGGTAAGAAGTGAAAGCAATGGAAGAGTTGGGAAAGAAGGTCAGAAGTGAAAGCAATGGAAGAGTTGGGAAAGAAGGTCAGAAGTGAAAGCAATGGAAGAGTTGGGAAAGAAGGTCAGAAGTGAAAGCAATGGATGAGTTGGGAAAGAAGGTCAGAAGTGAAAGCAATGGAAGAGTTGGGAAAGAAGGTCAGAAGTGAAAGCAATGGAAGAGTTGGGAAAGAAGGTCAGAAGTGAAAGCAATGGATGAGTTGGGAAAGAAGGTCAGAAGTGAAAGCAATGGATGAGTTGGGAAAGAAGGTCAGAAGTGAAAGCAATGGAAGAATTGGAAAAGGATAGAAGTGAAAGCAATGGAAGATGTTTGTAAATGCAGATTGGGGGAGAAAGCAATGGGAAAGTTGGGAAAAGGTCTGAAGTGAAAGCAATGGAAGAGTTGGGAAAGAAGGTCAGAAGTGAAAGCAATGGAAGAGTTGGGAAAGAAGGTCAGAAGTGAAAGCAATGGAAGAGTTGGGAAAGAAGGACAGAAGTGAAAGCAATGGAAGAGTTGGGAAAGAAGGTCAGAAGTGAAAGCAATGGAAGAGTTGGGAAAGAAGGTCAGAAGTGAAAGCAATGGAAGAGTTGGGAAAGAAGGTCAGAAGTGAAAGCTATGGAAGAGTTGGGAAAGAAGGTCAGAAGTGAAAGCAATGGAAGAGTTGGGAAAGAAGGTCAGAAGTGAAAGCAATGGAAGATTTGGGAAAGAAGGTCAGAAATGAAAGCAATGGAAGAGTTGGGAAAGAAGGTCAGAAGCGAAAGCAATGGAAGAGTTGGGAAAGAAGGTCAGAAGTGAAAGTAATGGATGAGTTCGGAAAGAAGGTCGGAAGTGAAAGCAATGGAAGCGTTGGGAAAGAAGGTCAGAAGTGAAAGCAATGGAAGAATTGGAAAAGGATAGAAGTGAAAGCAATGGAAGATGTTGGAAATGCAGATTGGGAGAGAAAGCAATGGGAAAGTTGGGAAAAGGTCTGAAGTGAAAGCAATGGAAGAGTTGGGAAAGAAGGTCAGAAGTGAAAGCAATGGAAGAGTTGGGAAAGAAGGTCAGAAGTGAAAGCAATGGATGAGTTGGGAAAGAAGGTCAGAAGTGAAAGCAATGGAAGAATTGGAAAAGGATAGAAGTGAAAGCAATGGAAGATGTTTGTAAATGTAGATTGGGAGAGAAAGCAATGGGAAAGTTGGGAAAAGGTCTGAAGTGAAAGCAATGGAAGAGTTGGGAAAGAAGGTCAGAAGTGAAAGCAATGGATGAGTTGGGAAAGAAGGTCAGAAGTGAAAGCAATGGATGAGTTGGGAAAGAAGGTCAGAAGTGAAAGCAATGGAAGAGTTGGGAAAGAAGGTCAGAAGTGAAAGCAATGGATGAGTTGGGAAAGAAGGTCAGAAGTGAAAGCAATGGATGAGTTGGGAAAGAAGGTCAGAAGTGAAAGCAATGGAAGAATTGGAAAAGGACAGAAGTGAAAGCAATGGAAGATGTTGGAAATGCAGATTGGGAGAGAAAGCAATGCGAAAGTTGGGAAAAGGTCTGAAGTGAAAGCAATGGAAGAGTTGGGAAAGAAGGTCAGAAGTGAAAGCAATGGAAGAGTTGGGAAAGAAGGTCAGAAGTGAAAGCAATGGAAGAGTTGGGAAAGAAGGTCAGAAGTGAAAGCAATGGATGAGTTGGGAAAGAAGGTCAGAAGTGAAAGCAATGGATGAATTGGGAAAGAAGGTCAGAAGTGAAAGCAATGGAAGCATTGGGAAAGAAGGTCAGAAGTGAAAGCAATAGAAGAATTAGAAAAGGATAGAAGTGAAAGCAATGGAAGATGTTGGAAATGCAGATTGGGAGAGAAAGCAATGGGATAGTTGGGAAAAGGTCTGAAGTGAAAGCAATGCAAGATTTGGGAAAGAAGGTAAGAAGTGAAAGCAATGGAAGAGTTGGGAAAGAAGGTCAGAAGTGAAAGCAATGGAAGAGTTGGGAAAGAAGGTCAGAAGTGAAAGCAATGGAAGAGTTGGGAAAGAAGGTCAGAAGTGAAAGCAATGGATGAGTTGGGAAAGAAGGTCAGAAGTGAAAGCAATGGAAGAGTTGGGAAAGAAGGTCAGAAGTGAAAGCAATGGAAGAGTTGGGAAAGAAGGTCAGAAGTGAAAGCAATGGATGAGTTGGGAAAGAAGGTCAGAAGTGAAAGCAATGGATGAGTTGGGAAAGAAGGTCAGAAGTGAAAGCAATGGAAGAATTGGAAAAGGATAGAAGTGAAAGCAATGGAAGATGTTTGTAAATGCAGATTGGGGGAGAAAGCAATGGGAAAGTTGGGAAAAGGTCTGAAGTGAAAGCAATGGAAGAGTTGGGAAAGAAGGTCAGAAGTGAAAGCAATGGAAGAGTTGGGAAAGAAGGTCAGAAGTGAAAGCAATGGAAGAGTTGGGAAAGAAGGACAGAAGTGAAAGCAATGGAAGAGTTGGGAAAGAAGGTCAGAAGTGAAAGCAATGGAAGAGTTGGGAAAGAAGGTCAGAAGTGAAAGCAATGGAAGAGTTGGGAAAGAAGGTCAGAAGTGAAAGCAATGGAAGAGTTGGGAAAGAAGGTCAGAAGTGAAAGCAATGGAAGATTTGGGAAAGAAGGTAAGAAATGAAAGCAATGGAAGAGTTGGGAAAGAAGGTCAGAAGCGAAAGCAATGGAAGAGTTGGGAAAGAAGGTCAGAAGTGAAAGTAATGGATGAGTTCGGAAAGAAGGTCGGAAGTGAAAGCAATGGAAGCGTTGGGAAAGAAGGTCAGAAGTGAAAGCAATGGAAGAATTGGAAAAGGATAGAAGTGAAAGCAATGGAAGATGTTGGAAATGCAGATTGGGAGAGAAAGCAATGGGAAAGTTGGGAAAAGGTCTGAAGTGAAAGCAATGGAAGAGTTGGGAAAGAAGGTCAGAAGTGAAAGCAATGGAAGAGTTGGGAAAGAAGGTCAGAAGTGAAAGCAATGGATGAGTTGGGAAAGAAGGTCAGAAGTGAAAGCAATGGAAGAATTGGAAAAGGATAGAAGTGAAAGCAATGGAAGATGTTTGTAAATGTAGATTGGGAGAGAAAGCAATGGGAAAGTTGGGAAAAGGTCTGAAGTGAAAGCAATGGAAGAGTTGGGAAAGAAGGTCAGAAGTGAAAGCAATGGATGAGTTGGGAAAGAAGGTCAGAAGTGAAAGCAATGGATGAGTTGGGAAAGAAGGTCAGAAGTGAAAGCAATGGATGAGTTGGGAAAGAAGGTCAGAAGTGAAAGCAATGGAAGAGTTGGGAAAGAAGGTCAGAAGTGAAAGCAATGGATGAGTTGGGAAAGAAGGTCAGAAGTGAAAGCAATGGATGAGTTGGGAAAGAAGGTCAGAAGTGAAAGCAATGGAAGAATTGGAAAAGGACAGAAGTGAAAGCAATGGAAGATGTTGGAAATGCAGATTGGGAGAGAAAGCAATGCGAAAGTTGGGAAAAGGTCTGAAGTGAAAGCAATGGAAGAGTTGGGAAAGAAGGTCAGAAGTGAAAGCAATGGAAGAGTTGGGAAAGAAGGTCAGAAGTGAAAGCAATGGAAGAGTTGGGAAAGAAGGTCAGAAGTGAAAGCAATGGATGAGTTGGGAAAGAAGGTCAGAAGTGAAAGCAATGGAAGAGTTGGGAAAGAAGGTCAGAAGTGAAAGCAATGGAAGAGTTGGGAAAGAAGGTCAGAAGTGAAAGCAATGGAAGAGTTGGGAAAGAAGGTCAGAAGTGAAAGCAATGGAAGAGTTGGGAAAGAAGGTCAGAAGTGAAAGCAATGGAAGAGTTGGGAAAGAAGGTCAGAAGTGAAAGCAATGGATGAGTTGGGAAAGAAGGTCAGAAGTGAAAGCAATGGATGAGTTGGGAAAGAAGGTCAGAAGTGAAAGCAATGGAAGAATTGGAAAAGGATAGAAGTGAAAGCAATGGAAGATGTTTGTAAATGCAGATTGGGAGAGAAGGCAATGGGAAAGTTGGGAAAAGGTCTGAAGTGAAAGCAATGGAAGAGTTGGGAAAGAAGGTCAGAAGTGAAAGCAATGGATGAGTTGGGAAAGAAGGTCAGAAGTGAAAGCAATGGATGAGTTGGGAAAGAAGGTCAGAAGTGAAAGCAATGGAAGAGTTGGGAAAGAAGGTCAGAAGTGAAAGCAATGGATGAGTTGGGAAAGAAGGTCAGAAGTGAAAGCAATGGATGAGTTGGGAAAGAAGGTCAGAAGTGAAAGCAATGGAAGAATTGGAAAAGGATAGAAGTGAAAGCAATGGAAGATGTTGGAAATGCAGATTGGGAGAGAAAGCAATGCGAAAGTTGGGAAAAGGTCTGAAGTGAAAGCAATGGAAGAGTTGGGAAAGAAGGTCAGAAGTGAAAGCAATGGAAGAGTTGGGAAAGAAGGTCAGAAGTGAAAGCAATGGATGAGTTAGGAAAGAAGGTCAGAAGTGAAAGCAATGGAAGAGTTGGGAAAGAAGGTCAGAAGTGAAAGCAATGGATGATTTGGGAAAGAAGGTCAGAAGTGAAAGCAATGGATGAGTTGGGAAAGAAGGTCAGAAGTGAAAGCAATGGAAGAATTGGAAAAGGATAGAAGTGAAAGCAATGGAAGATGTTAGAAATGCAGATTGGGAGAGAAAGCAATGGGAAAGTTGGGAAAAGGTCTGAAGTGAAAGCAATGGAAGAGTTGGGAAAGAAGGTCAGAAGTGAAAGCAATGTAAGAGTTGGGAAAGAAGGTCAGAAGTGAAAGCAATGGAAGAGTTGGGAAAGAAGGTCAGAAGTGAAAGCAATGGATGAGTTGGGAAAGAAGGTCAGAAGTGAAAGCAATGGATGAGTTGGGAAAGAAGGTCAGAAGTGAAAGCAATGGAAGAGTTGGGAAAGAAGGTCAGAAGTGAAAGCAATGGATGAGTTGGGAAAGAAGGTCAGAAGTGAAAGCAATGGATGAGTTGGGAAAGAAGGTCAGAAGTGAAAGCAATGGAAGAATTGGAAAAGGACAGAAGTGAAAGCAATGGAAGATGTTGGAAATGCAGATTGGGAGAGAAAGCAATGCGAAAGTTGGGAAAAGGTCTGAAGTGAAAGCAATGGAAGAGTTGGGAAAGAAGGTCAGAAGTGAAAGCAATGGAAGAGTTGGGAAAGAAGGTCAGAAGTGAAAGCAATGGAAGAGTTGGGAAAGAAGGTCAGAAGTGAAAGCAATGGAAGAGTTGGGAAAGAAGGTCAGAAGTGAAAGCAATGGAAGCGTTGGGAAAGAAGGTCAGAAGTGAAAGCAATGGAAGAATTGGAAAAGGATAGAAGTGAAAGCAATGGAAGATGTTGGAAATGCAGATTGGGAGAGAAAGCAATGGGAAAGTTGGGAAAAGGTCTGAAGTGAAAGCAATGGAAGAGTTGGGAAAGAAGGTCAGAAGTGAAAGCAATGGAAGAGTTGGGAAAGAAGGTCAGAAGTGAAAGCAATGGAAGAGTTGGGAAAGAAGGTCAGAAGTGAAAGCAATGGATGAGTTGGGAAAGAAGGTCAGAAGTGAAAGCAATGGATGAGTTGGGAAAGAAGGTAAGAAGTGAAAGCAATGGAAGAATTGGAAAAGGATAGAAGTGAAAGCAATGGAAGATGTTGGAAATGCAGATTGGGAGAGAAAGCAATGCGAAAGTTGGGAAAAGGTCTGAAGTGAAAGCAATGGAAGAGTTGGGAAAGAAGGTCAGAAGTGAAAGCAATGGAAGAGTTGGGAAAGAAGGTCAGAAGTGAAAGCAATGGATGAGTTGGGAAAGAAGGTCAGAAGTGAAAGCAATGGAAGAGTTGGGAAAGAAGGTCAGAAGTGAAAGCAATGGATGATTTGGGAAAGAAGGTCAGAAGTGAAAGCAATGGATGAGTTGGGAAAGAAGGTCAGAAGTGAAAGCAATGGAAGAATTGGAAAAGGATAGAAGTGAAAGCAATGGAAGATGTTAGAAATGCAGATTGGGAGAGAAAGCAATGGGAAAGTTGGGAAAAGGTCTGAAGTGAACGCAATGGAAGAGTTGGGAAAGAAGGTCAGAAGTGAAAGCAATGTAAGAGTTGGGAAAGAAGGTCAGAAGTGAAAGCAATGGATGAGTTGGGAAAGAAGGTCAGAAGTGAAAGCAATGGAAGAGTTGGGAAAGAAGGTCAGAAGTGAAAGCAATGGATGAGTTGGGAAAGAAGGTCAGAAGTGAAAGCAATGGATGAGTGGGGAACGAAGGTCAGAAGTGAAAGCAATGGAAGAATTGGAAAAGGATAGAAGTGAAAGCAATGGAAGATGTTGGAAATGCAGATTGGGAGAGAAAGCAATGGGAAAAGGTCTGAAGTGAAAGCAATGGAAGAGTTGGGAAAGAAGGTCAGAAGTGAAAGCAATTGAAGTGTTGGGAAAGAAGGCCAGAAGTGAAAGCAATGGATGAGTTGGGAAAGAAGGTTATAAGTGAAAGCAATGGAAGCGTTGGGAAAGAAGGTCAGAAGTGAAAGCAATGGAAGAATTGGAAAAGGATAGAAGTGTAAGCAATGGAAGATGTTTGTAAATGCAGATTGGGAGAGAAAGCAATGGGAAAGTTGGGAAAAGGTCTGAAGTGAAAGCAATAGAAGAGTTGGGAAAGAAGGTCAGAAGTGAAAGCAATGGAAGAGTTGGGAAAGAAGGTCAGAAGTGAAAGCAATGGAAGAGTTGGGAAAGAAGGTCAGAAGTGAAAGCAATGGAAGAGTTGGGAAAGAAGGTCAGAAGTGAAAGCAATGGATGAGTTCGGAAAGAAGGTCAGAAGTGAAAGCAATGGAAGCGTTGGGAAAGAAGGTCAGAAGTGAAAGCAATGGAAGAATTGGAAAAGGATAGAAGTGAAAACAATGGAAGATGTTGGAAATGCAGATTGGGAGAGAAAGCAATGGGAAAGTTGGGAAAAGGTCTTAAATGAAAGCAATGGAAGAGTTAGGAAAGAAGGTCAGAAGTGAAAGCAATGGATGAGTTGGGAAAGAAGGTCAGAAGTGAAAGCAATGGAAGAGTTGGGAAAGAAGGTCAGAAGTGAAAGCAATGGAAGAGTTGGGAAAGAAGGTCAGAAGTGAAAGCAATGGAAGAGTTGGGAAAGAAGGTCAGAAGTGAAAGCAATGGAAGAGTTGGGAAAGAAGGTCAGAAGTGAAAGCAATGGAAGAGTTGGGAAAGAAGATCAGAAGTGAAAGCAATGGAAGAGTTGGGAAAGAAGGTCAGAAATGAAAGCAATGGAAGAGTTGGGAAAGAAGGTCAGAAGTGAAAGCAATGGAAGAGTTGGGAAAGAAGGTCAGAAGTGAAAGCAATGGATGAGTTCGGAAAGAAGGTCAGAAGTGAAAGCAATGGAAGCGTTGGGAAAGAAGGTCAGAAGTGAAAGCAATGGAAGAATTGGAAAAGGATAGAAGTGAAAGCAATGGAAGATGTTGGAAATGCAGATTGGGAGAGAAAGCAATGGGAAAGTTGGGAAAAGGTCTGAAGTGAAAGCAATGGAAGAGTTGGGAAAGAAGGTCAGAAGTGAAAGCAATGGAAGAGTAGTGAAAGAAGGTCAGAAGTGAAAGCAATGGAAGAGTTGGGAAAGAAGGTCAGAAGTGAAAGCAATGGATGAGTTGGGAAAGAAGGTCAGAAGTGAAAGCAATGGATGAGTTGGGAAAGAAGGTAAGAAGTGAAAGCAATGGAAGAATTGGAAAAGGATAGAAGTGAAAGCAATGGAAGATGTTTGTAAATGCAGATTGGGAGAGAAAGCAATGGGAAAGTTGGGAAAAGGTCTGAAGTGAAAGCAATGGAAGAGTTGGGAAAGAAGGTCAGAAGTGAAAGCAATGGAAGAGTTGGGAAAGAAGGTCAGAAGTGAAAGCAATGGAAGAGTTGGGAAAGAAGGTCAGAAGTGAAAGCAATGGATGAGTTGGGAAAGAAGGTCAGAAGTGAAAGCAATGGAAGAGTTGGGAAAGAAGGTCAGAAGTGAAAGCAATGGAAGAGTTGGGAAAGAAGGTCAGAAGTGAAAGCAATGGATGAGTTGGGAAAGAAGGTCAGAAGTGAAAGCAATGGAAGAATTGGAAAAGGATAGAAGTGAAAGCAATGGAAGATGTTGGAAATGCAGATTGGGAGAGAAAGCAATGCGAAAGTTGGGAAAAGGTCTGAAGTGAAAGCAATGGAAGAGTTGGGAAAGAAGGTCAGAAGTGAAAGCAATGGAAGAGTTGGGAAAGAAGGTCAGAAGTGAAAGCAATGGATGAGTTGGGAAAGAAGGTCAGAGGTGAAAGCAATGGAAGAGTTGGGAAAGAAGGTCAGAAGTGAAAGCAATGGATGATTTGGGAAAGAAGGTCAGAAGTGAAAGCAATGGATGAGTTGGGAAAGAAGGTCAGAAGTGAAAGCAATGGAAGAATTGGAAAAGGATAGAAGTGAAAGCAATGGAAGATGTTAGAAATGCAGATTGGGAGAGAAAGCAATGGGAAAGTTGGGAAAAGGTCTGAAGTGAACGCAATGGAAGAGTTGGGAAAGAAGGTCAGAAGTGAAAGCAATGTAAGAGTTGGGAAAGAAGGTCAGAAGTGAAAGCAATGGATGAGTTGGGAAAGAAGGTCAGAAGTGAAAGCAATGGAAGAGTTGGGAAAGAAGGTCAGAAGTGAAAGCAATGGATGAGTTGGGAAAGAAGGTCAGAAGTGAAAGCAATGGATGAGTGGGGAACGAAGGTCAGAAGTGAAAGCAATGGAAGAATTGGAAAAGGATAGAAGTGAAAGCAATGGAAGATGTTGGAAATGCAGATTGGGAGAGAAAGCAATGGGAAAAGGTCTGAAGTGAAAGCAATGGAAGAGTTGGGAAAGAAGGTCAGAAGTGAAAGCAATTGAAGTGTTGGGAAAGAAGGCCAGAAGTGAAAGCAATGGATGAGTTGGGAAAGAAGGTTATAAGTGAAAGCAATGGAAGCGTTGGGAAAGAAGGTCAGAAGTGAAAGCAATGGAAGAATTGGAAAAGGATAGAAGTGTAAGCAATGGAAGATGTTTGTAAATGCAGATTGGGAGAGAAAGCAATGGGAAAGTTGGGAAAAGGTCTGAAGTGAAAGCAATAGAAGAGTTGGGAAAGAAGGTCAGAAGTGAAAGCAATGGAAGAGTTGGGAAAGAAGGTCAGAAGTGAAAGCAATGGAAGAGTTGGGAAAGAAGGTCAGAAGTGAAAGCAATGGAAGAGTTGGGAAAGAAGGTCAGAAGTGAAAGCAATGGAAGAGTTGGGAAAGAAGGTCAGAAGTGAAAGCAATGGATGAGTTCAGAAAGAAGGTCAGAAGTGAAAGCAATGGAAGCGTTGGGAAAGAAGGTCAGAAGTGAAAGCAATGGAAGAATTGGAAAAGGATAGAAGTGAAAGCAATGGAAGATGTTGGAAATGCAGATTGGGAGAGAAAGCAATGGGAAAGTTGGGAAAAGGTCTTAAATGAAAGCAATGGAAGAGTTAGGAAAGAAGGTCAGAAGTGAAAGCAATGGAAGAGTTGGGAAAGAAGGTCAGAAGTGAAAGCAATGGAAGCGTTGGGAAAGAAGGTCAGAAGTGAAAGCAATAGAAGAATTAGAAAAGGATAGAAGTGAAAGCAATGGAAGATGTTGGAAATGCAGATTGGGAGAGAAAGCAATGGGAAAGTTGGGAAAAGGTCTGAAGTGAAAGCAATGGAAGAGTTGGGAAAGAAGGTCAGAAGTGAAAGCAATGGAAGAGTTGGGAAAGAAGGTCAGAAGTGAAAGCAATGGAAGAGTTGGGAAAGAAGGTCAGAAGTGAAAGCAATGGAAGAGTTGGGAAAGGTCAGAAGTGAATGCAATGGAAGAGTTGGGAAAGAAGGTCAGAAGTGAAAGCAATGGAAGAGTTGGGAAAGAAGGTCAGAATTGAAAGCAATGGAAGAGTTGGGAAAGAAGGTCAGAATTGAAAGCAATGGAAGAGTTGGGAAAGAAGGTCAGAAGTGAAAGCAATGGAAGAGTTGGGAAAGAAGGTCAGAAGTGAAAGCAATGGAAGAATTAGAAAAGGATGGAAGTGAAAGCAAGGGAAGTTTGCAGAAATGCAGATCAGAAGTGAAAGCAATGGAAGAGTTAGGAAAGGATGGATGTGAAAGCAGTGTATGATTTTGGAAATGTGAAAATCACAATTCTTAATAACCACTCTCTTCTCATGTTCATCACTTAAATGTTTAGTTATCACAATACTGGTGTATGTATATATATATATATATATATATATACACACACATACACCAAAAAACTCTGAAGAAACTACACCCTCCCAACTCTTTAGCTAGTTGAAATCATCCCAAAATCTGAGTCCTTTGGCCTTATCATTAGCTGCTTTGTATGCAAGTTCTGTGTTTAATTTTGATATCATAGAACTGAAATGTTTATCTTTTTGTATCTATTTTATCATATTTTTTTTTACCTCTGCTGTGTGTTTTATTACAATTATTATGCATTTTGTTCAAATGTACCCATTTCACTTGATCTACGCTGTATTTAGAAAAAAATGTCTTTGACCACATCTACTGAAATTGGATAGACTATATAACCAAAACAAATCTAAAAAGTAATCATTTTAAATTTTGGTATCCTTCATGTGCATGTGTAATCACATCAATGTAAACATTCCTTTAGTCTGATGAAGTCCTAAAGGATCAAATGTGTAACATGAAATCTTTTTTTAATTTTGTCACAGATTTTTCATATGTACTTTTGGTCTAACAGCAAAATTGTTCCTTTCTTAGATTAAGCTTTGAACCATTATATCTTAGAAAAGATATCTTTCTGGTATTCTCCAAGGTTTCTGTAATGCTATTGAACTCTACTTTGTGCAATGTGTAATTACTCTCCAGGATTAACAGGAGAATCATGATTAAATCGATTATAAACGAAAATGATATGTTCATTATTAATTAATCATAGCTATGGTTCAGAAGCTCATGAAGGATTTAAATAAAGTTCAAACATATATATATATATATATATTATTATTATTCCAGGATTATTTTCCAACATTTTAAAATTTATTCACCATTCTCTTAGTGGTTCTTGAATGGACACTTTAAAATGGAAGTTGGCACCATTACTGAAGTCCCGAATGATCTTTTTCCTCTCACCATTGCTCAGTTAGGAAGACATAGTGGGTCTGACGCAAAATGATTTTAACCTGTTCTCTTTCTAGCTGAATAAGTCAAAGGATTGTTCAGTGATTCTTGTGACAAATGGTATAGGATGGCTAAACATCTTATCTGAAAACCTGGAAAAATTTAAAAATATTAAACATTTTGTGGGATGGGCAATTGTCTCATACTGTTACACAATTTGGACAATTTTGCTGTTACACCTAGTATATAAAAATACAGGGTGTTGCAGCAAAATCTGACACTGGACGAAAAGAAAACGAAATAGGCAATAAAAACAAAAGCAGAACCCCTGACAGTTTGACAACTAACGTTTTACTCTCTACCCTTTTCCAGGATGAAATATGAGTACAGAGCAGCGGTAGTAGCTTCTTTTCCTGCCAGGAAGAAGCCTGCAGAAGTGATGGCCTGGTTTGGGTTCAAGAGGACCATGGTCATGAATGTTTGGAGGAAGTGGAAGGCATGTGAGAACAAGGATGAGTTTACTGCCAAACGAAAGGCCCACAATGTTTGTTCTTTGCCCATTAGGACTGACAAGTTCATCGCTGCCATCAAGGAGACAGTTGACAATGATGGAAGCCAGAGCTACGCCAAGATCGCTGCTGACATGGGCTGTCACAAGTCGATGATCTGCCAAACGTCAAGAAGGACATTGGTTACTCCTCCTACCGCAAATCTCACTGCATGCTCATCACGAATGCCTCCAAGAAGTCGAGGAAGATCATGGCGGCAGCTTTGCTGAACGAGCTCAAGCATGGGTCTGCCTCATGCTTAGGTTCTTCTCTGATGAAAAGAATTTCATCCAGGACCAGATGAGCAACAGGCAGAATGACAGGTGGATCTGCAAAGACATCGAGGAGGTTCCTGTCATGAAGCATACAAAGTTTCCCTCCTCCATCATGGTCCTTGGCATCATCTCCAGAAAGGGAGATGTCATGCCTCCATTCTTCTTTCAGAAGGGCCTGAGAGTCACTGCTGAGATCTACCAGGAGGTGCTGAGGAATGTGGTGAAGTCCTAGATGGACAAGATCGCCACCGGATACCCCTACATCTTCCAGCAGGACTCCGCTCCTGCACACAAGGCCAAGACAATCCAGACATGGCTGCTCAACAATGTTCCTCACCACTGGTCACTGGACTTGTGGCCACCCTCCTCATCTGACTGCAACCCCCTTGACTATTTCTTCTGGGGCGTGATCGAGGCCAAGACCAACAAGCATGCCCACAACACAGTAGACTCTCTGAAAGCTGCCATTGTGGATGGACTAGGACATGGTTGCCAAAGTGTGCAACTCATTTTGCACCTGCCTTGAGATGGTTGTTGCCACTGCCGGCAGTTACATTGAAAAATAATGTAGTATGTAACTTTAATTGTTGCTAAATAAACTGTCGGGTCTCTGCATATACGAATTTTGTTTTTATTGCCTATTTCATTTTCTTTTTGTCAAGTGTCAGATTTTGCTGCAACACCCTGTATATTTGTAAAATGACAATATAAACAAAGACAAAAGGAAAAAATATTGTTTTTAATATTTTTAAATTTAAGAATACCCATAAATATATTTCAGGCTGACTGAAGGTCAAGGTAAACTATGGAAGATGTTTAGTGATGAAAAGTTAATAAACCAAAGAAGGGAATTCATACCTTTCCCAAGGGTATTAGCATGTAAGTGAATGTAATGGATCCAATTAGAATTGGAACTTGACACTGCTTCCAAGCTGTTATCCATTATTCCACTATGCCTCCCCCTTGTCTTTTATAGTGCTTAGTAAAGTTTGTCCTTCATAGCTCTTAGTGAAGTTTGTCTTTTTGCTATATCTCCTAAACCCTGTTCTGCCAGCCATTTTCACAAGCTTGTTAAGGATATGAACAGCTGTTCTCTGTCACTTTTGGCTTCAATATTTCCTGTGAGCTTCCAAACTCTTATCTCATTTTGTGCACTAGAAATTTTCAACTCTTTCTAATGTTACATATTAGTGTCAATTTTGTTTCCATTTTCTTTCAAACTTCATCGTTGCTCATGTGTTCAGTCCAGTATTCACTGTTATATAGGACTAATATTATGTAACAGTTCAGTACTCATTTCATTGTTTCCAATGAAATATTTCCTGTTTCTTTGCTTAGCTTTTAGAAGGCATCTTTCACTATTCCAATGCACTTTTGGATTTTGGTGTTACATTTTTCATCCCTTGTTAGAACATTACCTAGATATTCAGATTGTGAAACTTATTTAATTTTTTTATCTCCAATTTGTAACTCTCAGTTTGGACTATTTCTTTTGCCGAAAATAGTGAATTCTTTATACTTACAATTGACGGTTAGTACTCCACTTCCTTCTGTAGGAGTTCTTGTAGTTTCCTTTCTGTATCTTGATGCCAACATTGTGTCATCTGCATATCTTAAGTTGTTAAGATTGTGGCTACCAATAATGGCTCCTGGTAGAACTTCTAATTCTCTCAGAATTGCTTCACTGTAAAGGTTAAATAAGTCTGGTGAGAAGACACATCCTTGTCTTACACACCTTTCTATTTTTGTGCATTTAGTGAATTCACTTTCTATCCATATGCTTCCATTATGAGTTTACTTCCAGTATGAGTTCTGGATAATTCTAACATACTTTCCAAATAAATCAAGCTTGCAAAGCTGTTCTTGGTTTGGTTTCCTTTACGGCATATCAACCTCAATGGGTTATTTAATTCCAAGAAAATTTTTATTGCTGGTAATATGTTTAAAATGTATTGCTGGTAATATTTTTCCCCTCAGAAATGTATCTTTGGTAATTATTTTCAAAAATTTATTGCTGGTAATAATCTTTTAGAAAAATGTATTGCTGGTATTAAAACCTATTTTTACACTTTCATAGTGTTTTGACCCCGATTTGGGGGTTAACTATTTTCCCATAGCTCGGACCCTAACAGATGCTACCACCCCCATGACAGGGTGGACTTGGGAACAAACCTCCTGATCAGTGGCTTTGCTGTTGGGTGTAGTTTATGGTCTTACCCAGGACGCGGATGTAGTTTATCATCATACCCAGGACGGGCCAAGCTGTTCTTACAGTATAATTCTGAACATGAATATGACATTCCTTGTTCCAGTATCTTTAACAAAACTGCAATGTCCTTGTCCTATTTTGGGATTAATTATGTTGTGAGCTCAATTGACCAGAAGTCTAATGATAAGTTTTGCTATGTAGCTCATTAGACTGATTGTTGAAGTTAACATTCATTTGCTCTTGGCTTTTTAGACGGTTCTATGAAAACGAATCTACTTAGGTCTTCCAGTACATCGCCACTGTTATATATTTCATTTATCATCTCTATAATCTTGTCAATGCTGAAATCATTTAAAGCTATCAGTATCTCTATTACAATTCCGTCTGGCTCTGTTGCTTTCTTTGTTTCAGTTTGGCCAGTTCTTCAGATTTTAATATTTCTGAGACTTTGAAACTCATGCTCCTTCATCATGGAAGATTTCTCTAATGCCTTCATTCCGTCTTGGAAGTATCTTTACTTTAATATCAAGGATCCATACTTGGATTTTATGTAACCTGTTGATGAGCATGTCTTTTGTCCTGTTAAGGCACTTATTCTTTTATGTATATCTGCTTTATCTGTGATGATCCTTTATATTTCTACAGACCTATGTCAAGAATTTTATTTATCCATTCCTTAATTTTCTTTTGGATGATCTTGTGACCTGATGTTGCAAAAGCTTCTCTTAATGCATTCCACATCAAATTTCCATTTTCATTCAGTTCATTTCATCTGCTTTTAATATTATCCATATACTTCTCCATAACTCTGTCTTTAATGAAACAACACTGTTCTTTGTTTATATTTCTGAGATGAGGTATTATGTACACTATTTACATTATTCAAACTATTGTCCTCATCTTTGTCACCATATTTATTACAACGTTTCAGCCGTTGTACCCTGCAGCCTTCTTCAGGTGTTTGGAATGTTGAACTGAACCCTTTATTTCACTCACTGGGGTAGAATGTTCTAGTTCCACGTGCCATGTTTAATGGATATCAGTTATCTCCTGTTAATTCCCCTCTCCAAGTTCTCCACTGCCTTAACTGGGTATTGAACTCACACTTTTTGGGTCCTGTCACTGGATCTAACCAACACTTTTATCCACTGTGCGATGTGTCCTTGAGGACACATGGCACAGTGGATAAAATGGAGAGGGGAATTAACAGGTGATAACTGATAACTGACATCCATTAGACATGGAACTAGAACAGTCTACCCCAATGAGCAAAATAAAGGGTTCAGTTCAAGATTCCAACCAACTGAAGAAGGCTGGAGCATACAACGGCTGAAACATTGTAATAAATATGGCAACAAGGATAGTCCGAATAAAATAAATAGTGAACACTGTTCTTATCTTCTTGTCTAATTCTACTGTATGCTCTATTCATCAGAATGTTTCATTACATTGCCTGATGGAGTTTATATTCATCTGTACCTGGTTTGTTTAAACAGTGATAGGAAAATGGATCTACTTAGGTCTTCTGGTATATGACTACTGTTATATATTTAAGTTATTATGTCTGCAATCTTATTAATGCCAAAATCATCTAAAGCTGCCAGCATCTGTATTACAATTCCATGTGATCTTTTGTTCTGTTTCAATTTGGTCGATGCTGATTTTACTACGGTTTTTAATGTTTCTGATTCCTTGAGATTTCTTTGTATTGCATGTTGTTCTCTGTCATCAATGAAGATGTCTGCAATATATTCATTTCATCTTTGAACTATTTTTTTTTTGCCTATTTTATCATTGTTCCTTGATTTCATGCATGCTGCTGATTCACATGTCTTTTGTCCCATTTGATCTTTTATTATTTTATGCATTCACTGCCATAAAAAAGGAGGATAGCTACTTTATCATGCTCTACATTATATCATACTAAATGAATTATTTCAAGACATTTTTATATTTATACATTATTTTTTATAGATACAAATATTTAAGTAAATGCTCTGTTTATAATAAACAGTATTAACAACATTTCCCGGCCTGAATGTCAGAGAAATTTTCATAGAAAATTTTCATCCTCCGACAGGAATCGAACCTGTATCCTATACAGAACCATCATATAGCCTGACTACAATCTTCCATGATTTTCTCACGTAGATTCATATCTGCTTGATGCATATCCAAATGTAAACAAATGACGTCACACATTATGAAATGGACAAAGTCCGACAATTATTTTAAGACATTTTTATGTTTATACATTGTTTTTATAGATACAAATATTTAAGTAAATGCTTGTTTAAACAGTATTAAACAACATTTCTATTATAAACAGAGCATTTACTTAAATATTTGTATCTATAAAAAGAATGTATAAACATAAAAATGTCTTAAAATAATTGTCAGACTTTGTCCATTTCATAATAAATGACTTATATTTTTCTAAAAATAATGCTAAATATAGCATCTACTGCTGTTATTGCTTATCCAATTATCATTAATAGTTTGCATTGGTTTATTTTCCTGCATGTGAATTTATTTAGGTTATTTAATATCCAATTTTTGTATAGAAAACCCTAGAAAGATTGACCTCATTATAAATTGCCAACCAGACTAGCCTTGCTAACCATTAAATCATGCAGAAATGCCTAATAGTTACAGAGTAAGGATATATATCATTTTCACTATCTTTCCCCTAATATGTCATTAACTTTGTAGAGGCCCCATATTATGAAGTGAAGCAAACTGACAAGGCAATGGACATGATTTGATACAAATTTTGATATCAGGGAACTGTTTTCACAGAGGATGGAATTGCATTGGGGAAAATGTTTTCCAAAAGTGAAGCAAAGTATTAAAGAAAAAATTGAGATGTTTATAAAAATGAAAGTTTTATTTAAAATATTCACAATAAAAATAATAAATGTTTTTTTATGGATAATCTCCTCAGAGATGAAGTAGAGACTTGAAGCAATGTAAATGTGGTTCTACAGAAGGATGTTGAGAATACCATGGACTGAACATAGGAACAAAAAAGGACACTTATACTTAGAATCAACCATTTCTTTGATAGCTGAGTAGTTCAAAGGACAAAACAAGAAAAATGTGGTTCTACAGAATGATGCTGAGAATACCATGGACAGGACATGTGAGCAACGACAAAGTTTTAAAGAGAATGGAAACAAAAATAACTTATATTTAACAGAGTAAAATCTTGAGTAAATGGATGATGGATCAAAGTTTTCAAGATATAAAAAATGGTAAAATTTATTAAGAGCTACAAAGGACAAGAAATTGGAGGCAGCCATGATTGCCTACGTCCTGAAGAGACACAGAACATAGAATAAAAATAGAGCTGCGAATCTAGTCTTTGTTCATTACAGTTCAGTTGTACTGAACTATTATATAATATTAGTCCTCCTATGGCAGTGAATGATGGACAGTATCACAGATGAAGGTACTTGAGACAGCAGAAATGTAGTACTACGGAAAGATGCTGAGGATACTAAGTACAGAAAACATTACAAAGTTCTATAGAAAATGGAACCAACAAGGACACTTACAGAGTCAGAAATTGCTTAGAAATTTTGATACCAACAAGACATACTAGAGGCTACCTAGCTTGTGTAAACAGATTAGGGATTAGGAAATACAGCAAAAAAACAACAAAAAAAATTTAGAGCTACAAAGGCAGGAAGTTGTAGAGAGCTATGACTGTTGTATACTGAAGGAACGTGACATATAGATAAATATATGCAAATAAGTTCAGTGCATGAAAAGGAAAATTGAATTAAACTTATAACATTGAGAATTTTCATTTAGTCTTCTTGTAGTAAAACTATTCACTCAGGATTTGCTTGCAAAATTAATGTCATTTTTGTAAAAACTTATTTCACTCCAAGCAAGTCAGTAAAACTACTAAGATTCAGGGTGTTACTGAGGGTGAAAGAAACTGAGGAAACATTGAGTAGGAAGGACAATTAAAGAATATAATTAAAAAAATGTAGATGGTGATTGATGCTGCATTTAAATTTCTGAAGATCATATTTGAGAGGAAAGCAAGCCAGAAGAGTTCCATAGGTAAGAAGTGCAAGGAAAGAAACTTTCATCGAGCACAACTGAGGAATGCAGCAGATTTTCATCTAGCACAACCAGGGAACACTGCAGATTTTCATTTAGTACAACTGAGGAATGCTGCAGATTTTCATTTAGTACAACTGAGGAACACTTTATACTCTCATTTAACACAACTGAGAAACACGACAGACTTGTATCTGGTTTAAATCTACAATATAAAATAATTTAGTCAAATATCATCATCATTACTACAGATGATGACACCTCTCCACATATTCCTTTTCTTTATCATCAGTGAATTAACATTCATGACTGGGAAAGACAGTGGAATGTTTTCCCACTACTTTATCTGTGTTTTAGAATTCAGTATTTTCCTTCTCTTACACTAATTACCACAGAAGCCAAGTGAGAGCAATCTACCAATCTATTTAACCCATAGCTGGAGAGGAGAAGAAAATAATTCATGTAACTTGCTTAATTCCATACTATATATGTATGGTAAATGTGTATACTCCTCTGTGGAGTATATGACCACAGCATCACCACACTAGGTATTGCTACTGTGTTTTCTGTATCAAGTAGGATTTGAAGGGGTGGAGTTGTTAACACCATGCATAATTCCATAATAATGTAAATAGGGAGAAGTTTTATATGCTACTAGCAGCATGGCCTGGCGTTGCCCGTGCTTGATTAAAAAATCGTACGACTCATACAGCAATCGCTATCACTTGACTTAAAATATTTTTGCCCTTCCTTGCCTTTAAAGGAGTGCCCTTTGCTGTGCTGATGTTGCTACATGCCTTACTTCTTGCCTATCTCACACTGCAAATTTTTTCTAAGCTCTATACTAAACATTAAATCTGTTACAAAAAAATAACTAAACAAAATGAACACAAAACGATCAGCTTTAAAAAAGGACTCGTAACTGGAAAAACCGAATGAAAAAAGAATGTTAACAACAAATACTTTTTCACACCCAACCCAGTTCTGCGGAATCAGAATCAACGTTGAGTTTAAGCAAGCGAATGAGCCAATTGGAGTAAAGTGCCATGCAGATTTACATTTTTCCCACATGTGATGAATGCAGCTATCAATTTTTTTTGCATGCTAGCATGCTAGTTAAGATTCATGTCAGTCAGCTGTTGGCTCTCACGTTGGCCAATAGAATCTTCCTGCCTATTCATGACAGCCAGCTATAGGCTCTCACTCTGGCCAGTAGAAAATGGCTGCAAACTACATGAAAACTGACATAGAAGCATGAAAAAATCGATTATTTCCATTATTGATGGGAGTTTGGAAATGCAAAGTCGGTCTTGGCCTTTTTGTAAATTTTGGTGCAAATCCGTCGAAAATTGCGGCCGTGCATTCTTTACACACACAAACACACACACACATCCTACCTTTTATAGATAGAGATTAATTGTTAGTGTAGAGTTGAAATAGCTGGAGAATATTGGCATTCTTCTTTCTTCTATGTACTGATTCTCTTCAAGACGGATCATGACTCTCCATAAATTCCTATCCTTTTTAGTTCTATATAATGTTTGTCTCTTTACTATTACTCCCAATCTCTGTTCTGCCATCCATTTACAAAAGTTCATTAGGTATGTAACTCAATTTTACCCTTGGCTACTCTTGTTTTCAGTATGTCCTGTCAGTATCAAATTCTCCAAGCCTTCCTTTCTCATTGTGCATCCTAGAAATTTAAGTCGTCTCTGATTCTAAGTAGAAATGTTAGCTTTGTTCCCATTGGGCAAAACTCGACCCAGACCTCAAGCGGAACGTCTACATATGATCCATCGCTAATGATGCAAGAAAAATGGTCGGTTCCTTGTATCGTTCCAGTAAGTACTTGACTCCTGCTATCCTCTACCTTTATAAGAGTCAGATCAGGCCTAAAATGGAGTACTGCTTTCAAATTTGGCCAGGAGCTTCCCAGTCCTCACTTTCCAATCTTGATAGTGCCCTAAAACATTTCCACGTCCTTGTGGGTGACAAATTATTTTCCACGCTGAAACTCCTCTCTCACAGACAAAATATAGCTTTTCACTGCTCTATCGCTACTTCTATGGAAAGTTCTCAGACAAATGGCATTCCTTAGTGCCACCAGTTCACAGCTAGGACCTGTCATGACACACACATTGTAGCAGACCTCCCATGTTCCTTCCATATTCCATTGGTGTGAACTAAGTTCTATTTGAACAGCTTCTACCTGTGAAACACTGCTCTGTGGAACGGACTCCCAAGAGGATGTTTCCCAGATCAATACAATCTTAAATATTATCTTCCCCACTTATGCACATAAACTGTGTGTCTTATTCTGTAACCCTATACTTCAAGTAGCTCCCGGGCTTTGTACAGGGTGAACCTAACTGTTAAAAAAAAAAAAAAAATTCTTCCCCATTGCCCATGTTCAGTCTATGGTATTCTCAGAATCCTTCTATAGAATCACATCTTTGTTGCACCAAGTATTCTCTTCATCTGTGAGGAAATTATTCCAGCATTCACTACTATATAGAAGGATTAATATGACAAAGTTGTCTTTTCTTTGTTTCTAACAACATTTTCCTGTTTTGTAATACTTTGCTTAGCTTTTGGAAGGTAGGGATTCTTTAATAAGATTTAAATTGTGATTTCTTCATATGTGGATGTAGTTCGGTACACGCTGAAAAATATTCTTATGGGTGACAGTCAGATTTTTAACTGCACCAGTAACGATAAATGCCAAGAGATTTACCTTAAAGCTATTACACTCCCTGCTCATAGAGAAATAATTCTATTTCAATATTCCTTCATGCAATGCATACAGAAAGCAGTCATCATCCCTTCATCTATTTCTGCAGGAATTTTCAAACATCATGGCAGCAGTGACAGCTTCAACATGTCTGCCAAATATGGTACGGCCAATGAAAATCTCTCAACCATAAATAAGCATTCATGACAAAATGGCAAGCAATTTTCTCTCAAATATTTCCCAAACCACTTCCAGAGTTAATGTAATTCTTTAGAAACAGCCAATACATGAAAGGGAAGG
This sequence comes from Acanthosepion esculentum, assembly GCA_964036315.1. Classification (NCBI taxonomy): domain Eukaryota; kingdom Metazoa; phylum Mollusca; class Cephalopoda; order Sepiida; family Sepiidae; genus Acanthosepion; species Acanthosepion esculentum. The sequence goes on along the minus strand of OZ038485.1, from coordinate 27,180,606 downwards.
GTTGGCTATCAAGGATGCTGTCCGTCCACTGTATATTAGCTAATCAATGACAAGGAAAGGGGGTGGCTAACATAATTGCTGGTTCACTTGGTCAAACTTCAGTTAATAAATATGAAAGACTCAGTGGATCAAAGAAAGCCTCTCTTTGGATCTGAAATTACTTCATTCAAGGCAATGAGTCATCAAATACGAACTAAAAATTAGGCAAAGATTATGAAGAAGAGGGGAAAGTGGACATGATACACTGTATTTCATAATGTGCCGGGTTGGAGAATAAGAGTAACCCTTTGATTTCTGCCATACATCTTTACTTTCCCAAAATGGTCTGGTTGCCAGGGTTACTGTGAAACCATATTATTTATCCATTGTGCTTTGATAGTTGCTCGAGGCATATATTTGTCCTTTAGATTTCTCCATTTCTCTGGTGTAGGAACTACTTAACTTTGCATGTAAAATATGTAAACACAGTAATAAAGGGGGCTAACAAAGAACATTAAACCTTAAAATTCTACCAATATTCCTATCCATTTCTGCTTAGAGCAAAGGGCTTTTCATGCAGATACAATAAGGAAGCCAATGGTAAGACTATGGAAGACCAATATATACTATTAAAAAAAGGCTGAAAGCCATTATTTACATTATTCGGACTATTGTCCTCACCTTTGTCACCATATTTATTACGTTTTGGCTGTTGTACACTCTGGCCTTCTTCAGATGGTTGGAATGTTGAAGTGTGAGTTCAATACCCAGCTAAGGCAATGGAGAAATTTCAGAGGGAAATTAACAGGAAATAACTGATAACCAACATCCATTAAACATGGCACATGGAACTAGAACAGTCTACCCCAATGAGTGAAATAAAGGATTTAATTCGACATTCCAACCACCTGAAGAAGGCTGAAGCGTACAGCGGCTGAAAGGTTGTGAAAAATATGGCAACAAAGATGAGGACAATAGTCTGAATAATGTAAATAATGTACATCATACCTCATCTCAGAAATATAGACAGATACTGAAGGCTTATAGCCCTATCATATTGAAACCCTGGTTCCCATATGATCACTGAAGTTAAGCAATGTTGTGAGTGACTGCTTGAGAATAGCAGGTGTTGTAAGCTTGGATGTGCATCACCCATACATCTAAGCTTACGGCACTTAGTATTCTCAATGTAATGAATAATGACTTAGAATTGTTAGTCGGAGAACTGAGTTCCAATCCCAATTAGGTCTGCTATATTCACTTACAAACAAATACCCTTAAGAAAGGCATGAATCTACCTCTTCTTCCCCTAATGGGTTAATTAGTAAGTCTTTTATGACTAAACCATTATTATCTCTAAAAAAATATAATAAAACTGCATACAAAATAATTACATTTCAGTATTAAATAATCCATAGATGTTATGCCACTAAACTAACCAACAAATACTATAAAAATAATATTTTAGTATTATTATGATTGTTTTTAATAAGTTAGAATATATTTGAGGTAGAAAATTTAGTAATTGTATCAAACAGAATAAATAAAAAGTAAAGGGAAAGTACAGAAAGCAATCTTCTATCTTCTATATGCCCAGGCTATTCAGGATCATGGCTCTCCACAACTTCTTATCATTTTACCATCCCTCCCATTTAAAACTTGCTCCACCATTCATTAACACAAACTCGTCAGATATAGGTGATTATGCTTTTCTCCTCTCCCTTTTAACTTTGATATGTCCTGTAAATTCTCCTACTATTTCATTATATGTCCAATTTCAGCTGCCTCTTCCTAATTCTGGTAATAATTGTCCTTTTTGTTTCCATTTTCTAAAAGAAGTCTTCATTGCTTACACTTTCCGTCCATAGTATTCTCCACATCCTACTATAGAACTGCATTTCATACGTTGCCCTTTTTTCATCTGTGAGGAAACTGTCCATTATCCCCTGCCGTATAGGAGAAATGATATTACATTGAAGTTCAGTACTCTTTTGTCTTCAATAAAATCTTCCTTGTTCTTGAAAAAAAAAAATCAAACAGGGTCCTATTTATCAGGAATTAACAGCACTAAATGTCTTTGGTATAAAAATACCCAAAATGGGAAACTAAATCAAGACAGATCTAGAATAATGAAAAGAAATATGTCCACATTGGGCATGACTTACAATTATAGATCAGCATTTCTGGTTATTACATATAAGTCAAGAAAAATTCATTAGTATTATTGTATGCATGAAAACTTCCATGATGATAAATGTCAACTAAACCAGGCATAACACAAAAATGCTACTCAGTAATAAACTCAAAAGCAATACCTTATGTGATGAACAAACTAACCAAGTATCTATTTCATAATAGCAGATCTCTTGGTTAATAATATGAATAATATATAAAAGAAATTAAAATTGAATCCTTTATGGACAAGTTTAGATTTATTGTATTAGCTTATCAGATTATCCAATAGAAAATAAAAATTTAAAAAAAATTGTACTTTATACAAATTTACATAATTGATAAGTTGTAGTAAATAAAATAAAAACCTTCCAACAATGACAATTTTTTGTGGGGCATGACCAATATATTTTTAAATAAATTTAAAAATAAGAAAAACAGAATAAAATTTTGATTAAAAAATAAAATAAAATCTGTAAAATCAAATTAAAGACAATAGAATAAAACACTATTGTCAGTTGTTATTATTATTCAAATTTGATTTTATTGATATTGTAGCTGCCTTTCAGTGAAGGCTTCTTTTACACTAACAGTAAGTTCTTTGTTATCAACTCTTGTGTCATCTGTTGATGTCCATATTAATCTATAATTGGTCAACTAAACTAGGCATGACACAAAAATGGTACTCGGGAATAAACTCACTAGCAATAGCTTTTGAGATGTACAAACCAAACATCATTTCAAGCCAAGTATCTGTTACATAATAATATAGTCTCTAATTTTGCTATATGAGGGTTTTTTTGTTATACACATTAGAATAAACCAAATAAAAAAGTGTATAAAAAGCAAAGACACCCTAACCTATACAAAACCTGAAAAATGAAACAAGAACATTATATATATATATATATATATATATATATATACATACACACACAGTGTTCAATAGCTATAGTATAAATAAGCCCAAAAGAAAACCAAGACAGCTGTAATAAGATCATAATGATCAGACCATGGTTTTAGCATAAAACTCAAAGTTACAGAGGTTGGCATTTTTAGGGTGTGTGGGTATATATATATATATATATATATATATATATATATATATATATATATATATATCTATCTCCTGCTATAGGCATGACACAAAAATGCTACTCAGGAATAAACTCACTAGGAATAGCTAGTGAGATGTACAAACCAAACATCATTCAACTTGAGGTACCAAGGGGAAAATCTCATTTGAACAATTGCCATGAAAATATTTATGGAAAAGGCACTGAGAACAAATACTACTCCAGTGTGAAAGTGATTGAAGTTGAGATGCCAGGTCTGATAACATTACAAATCCTTCTTTGGATTTTGTCAAGAATCTCTAGATGTATAGCAGGAGCACCAGATCAGATAAGATATTAACATTCAATGCATGGACAAATGATAGATTTATAAACATTCAAGATGTATTCTGGAGAGAAAGATTCTCTGGCATGATATAAAAGGTAACTGAAAGGTAAAGAACTAAAACAAACCCTTACCTATCTTTTTCTTTTTCTGTGCCATGTCCTTTCAAGACATGGGCAATCATGGCTCTCCACCTCCCTCTATCTCTTGCAGCTCTTAACAATTTCCTTCCCTCTGCCCTCACCAAGACCACGTTCTGTCACCCACTTGCTCAAGATCACTAGGTATGTCATGCGATATTTTCCTTTGTCTCTCTTTCCCTCTATTTGACTCATGAGTATCATATTCTCCAGGCCCTCCTTCCTCATTATGTATCCCAGAAACTTCGGCTGCCTCTTCCTGATGTTAAGTATAAGCCTCCTCCTTGTTTGCATCCTCTCTAAGATATCATCATTTCTCACACGTTCGATCCATTATATCCTTAGCATACAGAACCTGAAAAATGGTAAGAGGAACCTATACCTTATCACAAATGAACAGTGCTCAGTGGCTACAGCATAAAGAAACCTGAAATGAGAAACAAAGCCAAGACAGAGCTGTAGTAATAATAACTAGAAAAAAGTTTTAAAGATACTGACCTATAACTGCAACTGAGTTTTATACCAAAACCACAATCCTCAATTTTGATCTGAAGATCAAAATTCTCAATTTAGAGAAGAATGAAAACTGGTTAATCTTTTCATTATTTTCAGTTTTCATTTAACTCTTTACAGTACGTAATTGATTTTATTCTTTCTTGTTTTTGATTTTTAAAAGTTCATTTTTAATGCAATTATTTAATGTTAATTTGTTTTTGTTTTTTTTAAGCTTATCACCCCAAGCAAGGCTGGAAGCCACTAGCACGCAAGGGGTTACAGAAGGTTTGGAGGAAGAGCAGATAGGAGTGGTAAAGGAGAGGATGTGGAGAAAGATAGTGGATCGATCAAGGCAAGGGGGTTACAGAAGATTTGGAGTGAGAGCAGATAGGAATGAAAGGTGAAAGGATGTGGAGAAGGGAAGTGGATAGATCAAGGAAACTGGAGATGTCGATTGACGTTACACTTAAATAGTTGGAGATTATATTTATCAGGGAAACAGGAATAAGGAAGGGAATTCCACAGGCGAGATGTGCAAAACATGAAGCTATTGGAGTAGAAGAGACGTCTACATCTTACAGTTTCAATGGTGAAGGGGTGGGAACGGGATGCCAGCCTCGTAGGACGTTTAAATTCATGAGGCCTAGGAACCAGCGAAAGCAGCTCATCAGAGCAATTACCGTGAAAGTATTTGTAAAAAAGACAGAGCGAGGCAACGTCATGTCTGTGAGAGAGCGACTGCAGACGAGATGACAAATCAGGGCCAATTACATTGCATATCCATCTCTGGATCTTATCAAGAACCCTGAGGCAAACAGCAGGGGCTCCAGACCATATATGGCAGCAATACTCCATGCAAGGGCGAATGATCGATTTATAGATTTGGAGGATCGATTCTGGGGAGAAAAATTTCCTGTCTCGGCACAGGGAGCCAACTTTCCTTGCGGTGGATGAAGCAATTGACTCAATGTATTTGTTCCATCTCAGGTCAGCGGACAGCATGAGACCAAGCAGCCGCAGAGAGGTGCTCTCGAGAAGGTGGTCTTCATACATTCTAATGGGATGCAGGGATGGATCCCTGTGGTGGTTAATAGAGAGCAGTTTTGTTTTAGAGGCGTTAAAGTTAACCCTCCATTTCTTGCCCCAGTTCACAACTGATTGGAGGTCCTTTTCTAATCGAACTGCCAGGTTAACTTTGTCAGCATCACTAGATTTGTGTTTGAGGCAGGAGTAAATTGTCTTAACAGTATTAATTTTTCATTATGAATTGTAATTTTCTTTCATTTTAATTTTTTAGTTTTTTACCACAAATTAATATGAAAGGTATTCATAAGTTAGAATTAAAAATTCAATATGGCTAACTTTCATCTAAAAATAAAGATCCTTGTAACTATAACAATGAAGAGAGAATGAAAATTACTTTAGAATAAACCAGAACTCCAATCCTAAACATGGAACAAGGGATAAATCTCTACTCAGGTCTTTTGAACAGGACTAAAGGTTTATCCCTTTTTACCTGTTTAGGATTAGGTTTCCGGTTCCTTCTAAAGTTTTTTTTCCTTCTCCTTTAGTTTCAGGAGCTTCTTACATTTTAATAGCATTATTACATTGTTTGGAGTGAATTGATAAAAAAAAAAGATAAGGATGGGCAGTGGAATGAGAACAATCTAACCCTATAGATGAAATAAAGGGTTAAGTTTGAAATTCCTTGGATCAATAAACACCTGATGAAGGCTAATGGACCCAATGGCTAAAGTGTGATAATAACAACAAGCTCCTTATCCCAAAAATTCAGACAGAAAACTACAATAAGAAAATACAAAAGACACTGTTCAAATGATTTCTATAGTTGACTAAACAGAGAAAAAGATGGAGATATTCTCACTGGCTTTTCATTTTCATCTTGATCATCATGAACACTTTCTATACTAAACAATAAGATATTTTATGCATCCACTGGAATTACCATAATTCTCCTTGTATAATACGCATTTTTTCTAAAAATTAATAAGCAAAATTAAGGGTGTGTATTATGCACAGCTACAAAAAAAATCTTCAAAAATTGCTATTTCATAGGTCAATTTCAGTTGCAAAATGACTACTCACCACAAACACACGACAATTTGACACTAACATTAGGTGACTGTGATGCCATAAGGGTGTCAAATACAATCATATGTACCTAAAAATACTCACAAATGTAAAATACGAATTATCATAAAACTAAATTAGAATAATATTATTCTTTGTTTAAAACCATTTTTTGTGAAAAACTACATACAGATCCGGTAGATTTCACATTTTATCAAACAGAAATAGGTTAATGAGTCTGCGCAGTAGGTACAATACAGGTATTTCCGTTTCCTTTTAGAATTGTGAGGATCACAAATTTTGATAAATATCTTCAATTCCAGCTTGAATAAGAGTAGGAAACACTGGCCATAATGAAATTGGAGAGGTACAATTTATAGGGTTTGATTACAAACCCTATAAAGGGGGCATATTATGCGTGAGTAGAAGCATTTTCCCACATTTTCAGCACAATCTTGGGTGCACGTATTATGGATTGTACATGAGGAATTTCGGTACTCATATCAAAGGAAGAAAAGGAGATGTGTGGGATACAGCTTAGAATCAAAGTCATATATAAACACTGTGAAAACTGTTATATGTGTATATATATATATATGTGTGTGTGTGTGTGTGTGTGTGTGTGTGTGTGTGTATGTATGTATGTATACATACAGGGTGGCAATAACGTCACTATAAAGTTACTTGGTTTATAATTGTAGCTTATCAAAAGTTAATCTGACCAACGAGAGAAGTTTACATAATCTATTATCTAACTTAATGCATTATACCTGTTGGCTTATTCTTGGGTGTCATTTTTAACTATTTTAATAGCAAATTTTTGGACTGTTGATTAATTTCTTTGTCTTAATTGTTATTCTAAGTAACTGTATAGTGACTTTATTGCCACCCTATATATATATATATATATATATATATATATATATATATATATATATATATGTGTGTGTGTAGTGGAACCTCTGATCCAAACAAAAAAACATCACAAGTGACAAACACACAGACTGGTGAGAATGTGAGTGTGGAGGAAATGCCTTCAGAAGAAGTGATAGTAAATGAGGATGTTCCTAGTTCTTTGTTTCCTGAAATCTGTGCAAAATGGGGGGTGATGGACAAAGCTTCATGGAATGATATCATCCTGATAAAGCAGGAGCAAGCCGTGGCATAAACATTTTCAATGACTATGCCATGTCTCACTTTAGAAATATTTTCAAACGTAGACAAAAAGAAGTGTCATTGGCCAAATTTTTTAACGAGACAGAGGCCCGGTGACTCTCAAGTAGAGTTGAGTGGTGCTAAGAGACAGAAAAGAGAAAGTAGGGATCCAGAATTCACAACTAAAATAGAAGTCAATTACGAATTACTATCCTTACTAATATGTTTCTTAAACCGTTGACTTATTTGTTCAAGCCTTTCTTTTGAGACATTCAGATCCCTTTGTCAAATAAGGGATCATCTTGCTTCAAAATGGTCTTGAGATCAGTTTTGTTATTCTATTGTTAATCTACTTTTACTGTAAGAAATCAGTAAATAAAATAATAAAGAATAATAAAAATAGTCACTATACAGTTACTTGGTTTATAATTGTAGCTTTTCAGAAGTTAATCTGACCTATGAGAGAAGTTTACACAATCTCTCTCTCTCTCTCTCTCTATATATATATATATATATATATATATATATATATATATATAGGAACCTCTGATCCAAACAAAAAAAACATCACATGTGACAAATACATAGACTGGTGAGAATGTGAGTGTGGAGGAAATGCCTTCAGAAGAAGTGATAGTAAGTGAGGATAAAATTTCTTAAACTGTTGTCTTATTTGTTCAAGCCTTTCTTTTGAGACATTCAGATCCCTTTGTCAAATAAGAGATCATCTTGCTTCAAAATGGTCTTGAGATCAGTTCTGTCATTCTATTTTTTTCTGTAAGAAATCAATAAATAAAATAATAAAGAATAATAAAAATAACTACATTTTACCATGATGCAAGTAGAACTGGAAAGGGTCTTTGTTCACCTGTACAGTTTTATGATCCCATTTCCAGAAAGGACAGAAGCTTTCTCTTTCCAATGACATCATCTGGACATGCCTAGCACCCCTACTCATAAAGTAAGCAATTTGGTCATTCTAGCACAGTGCAAAGCTGACCTGACCATTTTAGCCATTGTTATCCTAACTTACTTCTGAACCAAAAAAGAAAATGGAGATACCAAAGAGACGTTGAGAATTTTATTTCTCTACAGTCACCATAAAAAAAATTGAAAGGTCTGTAGTAGAATTCCAAATTTTTGTATGCTTCTAACTTGTTTATTGTATGTAAACATGCACATGACTAAAACACACACAAATATGCAACCTTTTAAATACTATATTTCTTTTTGAGTCACTGTTATATTAAAATCAATGTTCTAACATGAAATGATATTGTACCGAAAACAATTTATACAATACCAAGAGTAATCAATAGATCACAGGTACCAATGACTGTCTAAAAATATAAATATAAATTTTTTCTCAACAAATTAAATATAGCTTGTATCTACACAATGTGCATAACCCTATGAAAACTGCCAAAAAAGTTCAATTTAAAATTGATATTGATTAATATTTCTGGTTAAAATGTTAAAGAAATTCTACAATTAGGACTCTCATTAATTTTGCAGTATCTAATAACTGAAGGCATGACTCAAAAGACATAATATATAGTGTACTCATGACATTGAAAATGAAGGCTCTTTTATAACTGTGTGATTAAACCTTTCTTCAGATGTACTCATATATGAAAGAATATCCATTATAGGGATGATAACATACTTTGTGCCATATATGATATACACCAGTCATTAAAGGGTTTATAATTTACTTGTTCCATATATGATACAGCAAGCATAAAAATTTAGAGTATAAATGCTACACCATTTTATGCCCTTTTATCTGAAACAAATCCCCTATTATTGAAACATTATAAACATATTTAATTTTGTCCTAAGTAATTACATAGAACATTACACAAAAGATGTAATAAATATAAAATACACAATGGTAATTATTATATAGTGATAATTTTGACTTAACTATTTATACAGAGCATGACACAAAAGATATAAATACACAATGGTAATTATTATATAGTATTAATTTTTTTATTATTTTATTCATTAGTTTTGTCTATTTCTTATTATATATATTTTTCTTTAGTGCTATGAAAAAGGTTTATTAGAATTAGGTTATGGTTTATTCACTACATAATGAGGAAGTTGGCTTCAAGAATTTAACACTCACAGGACATATTGAACGAAAGAGTGATAAGGGTAAAAAATTTAATAGCTAACCTTATGAGTATGTATAACTAGATGGCAGAACAGGAACTGTGAGAGATGGTGAAAAGTCAAACCTTACTAAAAGAAAACTGTGGAGAGCCATGACTGCCCACATTCTGAAGAAACACGGCACATAGATAAAGTGACCAATATACTGGCCACCAAATGAGTAATGTCACTGAAGATTGCATTGATAGTCACCATGCAGTGTTGCTTACTATGTCTGCATCATCTATCTCTCTATATTTATATATAGTTACATGTGTATACACACACACACACACATATATGTCACTGTGTGTTTATCTAAATCTAAAAATAAATACGTTAAAATTCACCTTCATCCCAGCCGTGCGCCGACAGCTTAGTGGTAGAATTTTCGACTGATGCCAATTCAGTCGGGTTTCGATCCTAGCTAGAGGCAACCGGACGTCTAGCCACACTGATGAGCTGTGATACAGTGAAACAGTCTGTCTGTGGATGACAATGATATTGGCTCCGGAGGGGTTAATTTTGGTTGAGCTCTGTGGGAATGAAGTGTATGTTTGTAAACAATGACTATTAAAGCTAATATAGCAAGACTCTTCGGCAGAATTGAGTCACTGTCAGTCATTGTTTGTTTATCTAAATCTAAAAATAAATACGCTAAAATTTGCCTTCATCCCTGCCGTGCGCCGACGGCTTAGTGGTAGAATTTCTGACTGACGTCAATGCAGTCGGGTTTTGATCCTAGCTAGAGGCAACCGGACATCTATCACACTGATGAGCTGTGATACAGCGAAACAGTCTGTCTGTGGATGACAATGGTATATATATATATATATATATATAAAACAGAAGGTGTGTGTGTGTTTTGTATGCTATTTATGCATGTCCATATTTCTCAACAGATTTCAATGAAATTGTACACACATGTTGCAAATTTACCAAAGTAGGTGAAGACCAACTTTTCACTCTCCGGGCCCCTCTTTTTTGGCAGAAAAATTGATAAAACTGATGGTGGATACGACTTTTTGCAAAAACCAAGGCAAAGTTACACGTGAACAAAATCTTTACTGGATGAACTGATGTTCTTTGCACTTAATGCAAAACAGCAGGTCATGTTATGAGTTTTATGTAGAGTGCCTGACAGTTTTCCTGCCACATTGGCTTCACACAAAAAATTGCAAAAAACTGAAAAAAATCATGTTTTCTGTACTACTTAAAATAAAAACTAAAATAACTTCATTTTGTTATCCAATTTTCTTCAAACATGTTACAAAAAATTACCCTCATGCAAGAAATAAGATGTGTGGTTTTATTTTTGCTCCCTTCCTTACGTGTAATGAAAATTCATGAAAAAATGTCAAAAAGCTAGTTTTTCGGCCATAACTCCGTTTTTTTATCTGATGTTTTCCAAATTTGACATGTAATTTACATAGGACACACAAAGGTTTGGATTATTTCAATTAAGTTGATGAAATCTACAACAAACTGGGTCCAAAATCGGCTTCACCGATTTAGCCAATAGTTTCTTTATATGATTCCATCCTAAATTGGTATTCGAACAACTTTTGATGCAAAGAATGTTTTAGAAGGATTATTGATGTGTTAAAAGGGAAAAATTTCCAAAGAACCTCTTATTAATGCCAGCTTTACAATAAACATGTGAAGAAGAGGGCAGTTGAATCAAGCACTAATGCTTCAATCTGTTTTTGTTTGATTATTAGATATGTGATACCATTTGAAAGTTATTCCAGCCATAGGAAATTTATTGAATATCTAAAACATTGAAACAGTTTAACCCTGAACAACAACCACACAAGAAGGTTTTATCAATGGAATTAATTTATTAAGAACTTGTAAAGGACATACCTTAAAAAAGATGAGGTAGGGTGTGGCTTAGTATACCAATGAATGATACATACAAGGGGGATGCTGACAGACATTTCTAGATTGGGGATTGTGTGTATACAGGTGTGTGTGGTTATACAATTTCAGTCATGTACACCCAGGCAACGGCAGGTACCTCTGCTAGTATATATATATATAGCGTAAATCCTATGTTTATCATATCTTATTAAGAAGGTGACGAACATACATGCAAGTAAAATTTTCATGGTAGCAGAAGCAATTGTCACATGCATTTCTTATTTATTAATCCAGCAGATATTATCACTTCAATGTTAGCAGATACTTATATTTGAGTATGTAGGGTTTGGTAGTGGCAACCAACAATACTCAACTGTAATAGAAGTTGAGTCTTACTGAGTAAGTGTAGAATTTGGTAATAGCAACAGACAGTACTTGAATGTAATAAAGTTGAGTCTGACTGACTAAGCCATCTGGCTGGGCAAGTTGGCAGGTGATTTATATGGCAGCCTGGGAGATTCCATTCTGATACCCAGGAAAGCCTATTCTGCAAGTCCTGATCGGTTGCTGATTCCGGTGTGGATACTGTGCGCGATAAATATCCATCAGTACACTGTGAATCTCTGGGAAATGTATTGAGTTACAACCCATTTTATGTCATCTGCCAACTGGATGCTAGTTGGGAACCTCCTTACCAGGGTGAGCCTCATATCCCTGAATCATCATTAGATACTTTGTTGATTTATTAACCTTTAATAATATTTTTCAACTATTCAGTATATGAAAATAAATATACTGTTTATATATATATATATATATATATATATATATATATATAAAGAACTGATTATCAACAAAACAGATCTGGCTACTTTACATTTCTATATTTTCCTTATTTTTTTTCTCTCTTCTTCTTTCCTTTGTAGAAGAGACTATATCGTGTGTCTTTCTTTCTTTCATGCTCTTCTTATTTTCTTTCTTCTTTTTCACAGGAAAAAAGGTTGTTTGTAAGTAAATATTAAAAACTGTAATAAACCCTCATTTACTACTGACTGATGAAATGTGATGAAATGCATTGAAACTTGAGTGCATTTATGTAGTGCAGTTTTACATATGTTCTAATGTAATATCCTATAATTAAGTCTATAGTTCTAATATTATATGAAGCCCTATTTTTAAATTAATGTTATGAACGTTTGAATTTATATTTGACTTGTTCTCATTTCATTGGGATATATATAAATACACACACACACACATTATTAAAAAATGATGAAAACAATCATTTTTAATCCTAATTGTTACATGAGGGTGGTGAAAAGTTCTTGACCTGGCCCACTTCCAAAATCAGTAATTGAATGCTCAAATATCAGAACACTGATTTTGTGAAGTTGTTTTGTCTATGAACATTCTAGACTTTCTAGCTCAACCCTTTTGTGTTATCAATGTACAAACAGTGAACCTGGTTGATAAAAGAATAAAAAAACTACAACACTGATAATGGTTTCAAATTATCTCTAGGTGGAATGATTTGACAAAGTTAAACATACTAAAGGCAATTTTGATTGAGAAGATTTTCAAATTGAGAAAAAATTTGAGAGAATGAAAAAATCAAAACAAATTTTGAAAAAAATTGACAACAAGAAAGGAAGAAAGAAAAGAATGAAAATCATAAGAGCTAACTAATCAGGATGAAGTAAAAGGAAATAAAATAGTAAAAATAAGAATGAGTTATGACCAAATGACAATAGAAATGAGGTGAACATAAATAGCAATGCAAAAACAGTAAAAAGCAAAACAGAAATGATTTCAATGAAGAGTAAGGTAAAAACAGAAATGCATTGAAGAGACAGAAACAGAAATGCATTGAAGAAGAGACTGAAACAGAAATGCATTGAAGAAGAGACTGAAACAGAAATGCATTGAAGAAGAGACTGAAACAGAAATGCATTGTGGAAGAGAGAGGAGCAGAAATTCTTTGAAGAAGAGAGAAACAGAAATGCATTGAAAATGCGACAGAAGCAGAAAGGCATTGAAGAAGAGAAAGATAAAAACATAAATGCATTGAAGAAGAGTTAGGAAACAGAAATGCATTGAAGAAGAGACAGAAGCAGAAATTCATTGAAGAGGAGACAGAAGCAGAAATGCATTAAAGAGGAGACAGAAGCAGAAATGCATTAAAGAGGAGACAGAAGCAGAAATGCATTAAAGAGGAGACAGAAGCAGAAATGCATTGAAGAGGAGACAGAAGCAGAAATGCATTGAAGAGGAGACAGAAGCATAAATGCATTGAAGAGGAGACAGAAGCATAAATGCATTGAAGAGGAGACAGAAGCATAAATGCATTGAAGAGGAGACAGAAGCAGAAATGCATTGAAGAGGAGACAGAAGCAGAAATGCATTGAAGAGGAGACAGAAGCAGAAATGCATTGAAGAGGAGACAGAAGCAGAAATGCATTGAAGAAGAGAAAGATAAAAACAGAAATGCATTCAAGAAGACACAGAAGCAGAAATGCTTTGAATAAGAGAGAGAAGCAGAAATGCATTGAATAAGAGAGAGAAGCAGAAATGCATTGAATAAGAGAGAGAAGCAGAAATGCATTGAAGAAGAGAGAGAAGCAGAAATGCATTGAAGAAGAGAGAGAAGCAGAAATGCATTGAAGAAGAGAGAGAAACAGAAATGCATTGAAGAAGAGAGAGAAACAGAAATGCATTGAAGAAGAGAGAGAAACAGAAATGCATTGAAGAAGAGAGAGAAACAGAAATGCATTGAAGAAGAGAGAGAAACAGAAATGCATAAAAGAAGTGACATAAGCTGAAATGCATTGAAGAAAAGAAAGATAGAAACAGAAATGCATTGAAGAAAAGAAAGATAGAAACAGAAATGCATTGAAGAAAAGAAAGATAGAAACAGAAATGCATTGAAGAAAAGAAAGATAGAAACAGAAATGCATTGAAGAAAAGAAAGATAGAAACAGAAATGCATTGAAGAAAAGAAAGATAGAAACAGAAATGCATTGAAGAAAAGAAAGATAGAAACAGAAATGCATTGAAGAAAAGAAAGATAGAAACAGAAATGCATTGAAGAAAAGAAAGATAGAAACAGAAATGCATTGAAGAAAAGAAAGATAGAAACAGAAATGCATTGAAGAAAAGAAAGATAGAAACAGAAATGCATTGAAGAAAAGAAAGATAGAAACAGAAATGCATTGAAGAAAAGAAAGATAGAAACAGAAATGCATTGAAGAAAAGAAAGATAGAAACAGAAATGCATTGAAGAAAAGAAAGATAGAAACAGAAATGCATTGAAGAAAAGAAAGATAGAAACAGAAATGCATTGAAGAAGAGACAGAAACAGAAATGCATTGAAGAAGAGACAGAAACATAAATGCATTTAAGAAGAGACAGAAACGGAAATGCATTGAAGAAGAGACAGAAACGGAAATACATTGAAGAAGAGACAGAAACAGAAATGCATTGAAGAAGAGACAGAAACAGAAATGCATTGAAGAAGAGACAGAAACAGAAATGCATTGAAGAGACAGAAACAGAAATGCATTGAAGAAGATCATGGTAAAATCAAAAATGCATTGGAGAAAAGCAAGGTAAAAACAGA
Source organism: Acanthosepion esculentum (assembly GCA_964036315.1). Lineage (NCBI taxonomy): Eukaryota > Metazoa > Mollusca > Cephalopoda > Sepiida > Sepiidae > Acanthosepion > Acanthosepion esculentum. Next base: position 27,165,534 of record OZ038485.1, on the reverse strand, counting down.
AATGCATTGATGATGATCAAGCTAAAAAACAGGAATGAATGAGCAAAAGGTGAAACCATTTAAAAAAAATTAAATGTGTTTTACATGTATAACAAAGTAAGAATTGAAATGAGGTGAAGTATAAGAGTAAAAGCAAATCTGAAATGAGTTGAAAGAAATGTAAAAAGATTCTTTAAAAGAGACTACATAAAAGAATGTGTTAAATGATGAGATTAAATAAAAAAGATAAAAATGAATTGAAGGTAAAAAAACTGATAGACAAGAGCGAATTGAGGGGAAAAGACCAAATAAAAAAATTAAAATGATTTAAGCAAGGCCAAGTAACATAATGAGAATGATACAGCAATAAAGAAACAAATTTGCAGAAGAATTATGCAAAGTGGGTTTATTTACTCTTGGGTTCTCATAATTAAAGATTAAGAAACTGGAGGAACTGAACATCATGCAGACAACAAGTACTAAAAAGAGAGAAAATTAAGAACAATTGCCATAAGGAAAAGAAGAAAGACTTTATATCATTTTATATTATACTAAGCCAGTGGGACAAAAATAGGAACACAAATTCTGCTCTAATTATCTTATATATAATAAATAGGATTATGTTACATTTGATTCCATTATCTTGTATTATGTAATATTTCTGCCTCTCTTTTATTATTCATTGCAATGTCTGAAACATCTGAATTCAGCTCAGCCATTGAAAGAATTTCAAATCTGTTTTTAGATTCCTTACAAAAGATCAATTAGAAAATGAATATTGATTGCAGAATCAACATTGTTTTATTTTTTTTTATTATTTTCATTTTGGTCTTTCTTCCATTCTTAACTTTTTTTCTTAATTTTCTTTCCTTTCTTGTTTGGTGGAAAAGCTGTTTTGTAGCCCAAGACTGAAAGAGAATGAAGAACATTTATAGCACAATCTAATTGTCTTCTTTCTTTCTCTCACATTATATATATATATATATATATATATATATATATATATATATATATTATACTATTCTTCCTTCTATTCTCTCTTTTCTCCCTACCTCACTTATATATGGCTTTTACTGACTCTCCCTTTTTACTCTCCTTTGTTTGTCTATCTACCTTACACATTGATTTTCACTTTTTCTCTTTTGCATTTCACTCAGTCCTTTTGCATTTTTTGTTGTTGTTGTTTTAATCAGCTCACTTCAATTGTATTTCTTCTTTGCTGTTTCTTGTCCATTTCCTTTCATTTCTTTTGCCTTTCTTTCTCTCTCATTTCTACCTTCCACTACATTTTTTTCTATCGCTTTCTCTCCCATTATATTCCTTTTATATTCTTACATTTCACACAAACTCTTTTCATTTAACTTTTAATCCCCTCTCTAATTTTATTCATTATTTTCCTTCTCATCTTTGCAGTTCCTTGACTGTCTTTGGCTTTCACCTTTTCTTTCTCTCTCATATAGGCCTTTCACATTCTCTTATTGTATTTTTCTTTTTTTATCCTCTCACTGGTTTCATATGTGTCTCTTTCCTTGCTGTTCCTTACCTCTATCTTTTCTTTACCTTTCTTTTTTTTCTATCATTCATGCCTTTTACAGTCTATCTTTTTTTTTGTTATTGTTCTTTGCTTCTTTACTCTTGCCTCTTTTTCTCTCTTTCCTCTCATTTTTCTTTGTTGTTCCACTCTTATTCATTTTCATCTATTAAAATTGATAGCATAATTAATGTCCTGATTCTGTCTTCCTCTCTTTCTCTTTTCACTTACTTCTTAACTACCTTGCACACTGTTTTTTCTTTCTCATTTGTTTTTCATTATCCAACTTTCTTTTTCCCCCCTCTCCTTGTATGTTTTCATTTCCTTTTCATTGTCTGCACTTTGTCTTTTGATATAACCATTTTCCATTTTATCTTTCATAACTTCATCCTTTAATTCTTTTTCTTTCTCACTTTATCTTTCTATTTTTTCTTCTTTCTATTGTTATTTCATCTTTTCTTTATCTCCCTCACCAACTCATTCAAACTTTATTTTCCATTTAGCTTTCTTTTAACCTATCTCTATTCTTGACTCTTTACTTGCCTTTTATCTATTTTCCTTTTTCATGTTTTTATTTTCTTTTTATCTACTTTTATCTAATTTTATCTTTCTTTTTATCAACCTTTTTTCTTTTCATTTAATTTTATCTTTATTTTTCTTTTTATCAAATTTTATCTTTCTTTTTACCAACCTTTTTTCTTTTCATCTAATTTTATCTTTATTTTTCTTTTTATCTAATTTTCATTCTTTTTATCAACATTTTTTCTTTACATCTAATTTTATCATCCTTCTTATCATTATTTTTCTTTTTATCTAATTTTATCTTTCTTTATATCAATATTTTTCGTATCTTCCCTTATTTGAACTTTTCTATCAATATCTTTATCTTTTCTTGCTTATTTTCTATATTTTACTTTTTATCCGAATACAAGGTTGGTATAGATGGAATAAACTTCCAGTAACAAAAAACACTATTTTTTAAAAAGTGCTCAATACAAAGTAGAGCAAATAATATTTATTTAAAAATTATAACATAAGCATGTTATAACATCACTACAAAAATAGCCATTTTGTTTCAACACTTCTGGTGTCTTGTCAAGTGATGGTGTCCCAAGTAAAATAAAAAGTTTTTAAAGAGTTCAAAACCAACCAATACCCCTACAGGGGGGTGGGGATATTTTTACATAAGATGTATATGATAATTCAAATAATGTGACAATGGGACCTAGAAAAAATTTATTAATACTTTAAAATAAATATTAGATTTTATAGGAAATCAGCATAACTAACTAATCTCCAATTTATTATGTAATTAAAAAATAAAAGTTGCAAATATTAAACTTCATTATCCATATTCTTCATTTTTAACGCTGTACATTTAAAAAATTTTTTTATCTTTCGATATTTGGCTTTTTATCTCGACATTTTTGCTTTTAATCTAAATGTATTTTTCATTTTATCTTTAGTTTACTATTTTTTTTCTTAAGCATATCACCCCAAGCAAGGCTGGAGGCCACTAGCATGCAAGGGGTTATAGAAGGGTTGGAGGAAGAGCAGATAGGAGTGGTAAAGGAGAGGATGTGGAGAAAGAGAAAGAGAGTGGATCGATCAAGGCAAGGGGGTTACAGAAGATTTGGAGCGAGAGCAGATAGGAATGAAAGGTGAAAGGATGTGGAGAAGGGAAGTGGATAGATCAAGGCAACTGGAGATGTCGATTGACGTTATACTTAAATAGTTGGAGATTGTATTTGTCAGGAAAACAGGAATAGGGAAGGGAGTTCCACAGGTGAGATGTGCAAAACATGAAGCTATTGGAGTAGAAGAGACGTCTACATCTCACAGTTTCAACGGTGAAGGGGTGGGAATGGGATGCCAGCATCGTAGGACATTTAAGGCCTAGGGACCAGCGAAAGCAGCTCCTCAGAACAATTACCGTGAAAGTATTTGTAAAAAAGACAGAGCGAGGCAACGTCACATCTGTGAGAGAGCGACTGCAGACGAGATGACAGATCAGGGCCAATTACATTGCATATCCATCTCTGGATTTTATCAAGAACCCCGAGGTAAACAGCAGGGGCTCCAGACCATATATGGCAGCAATACTCCATGCAAGGGCGAATGGTCGATTTATAGATTTGGAGGATCGATTCTGGGGAGAAAAATTTCCTGGCTCGGCACAGGGAACCAACTTTCCTTGCAGTGGATGATGCAACTGACTCAATGTATTTGTTCCATCTCAGATCAGCAGACAGCGTGAGACCGAGCAGCGGCAGAGAGGGGCTCTCGAGATGTTGGTCTTCAGACATTCAGGTATGCAGGGATGGATCCTTGTGGTGGTTAATCGAGAGCAGTTTTGTTTTAGAGGCGTTAAAGTTAACCATCCATTTCTCGCCCCAGTTCACAACCGATTGGAGGTCCTTTTCTATTTGAACTGCCAGGTTAACTTTGTCAGCATCACTAGATTTGTGTTTGAGGCAGGAGTAAATTGTGGTGTCGTCAGCATAGATGCCGACTTGGGAGTCTATGGCATCAGGAAGGTCGTTTAGGAATATGAGAAACAGAGTAGGGCCTAGGATGGAGCCTTGAGGAACACCTGCATTAGTGGGATAGGAGCTGGAGATGAATCCATTGAGAACGACCTTCAATTCACGGTTTGACAGGAATGATTGTATTAGGTCAAACAATCGACGTGATACCATAACCCTGGAGCTTGCGAAGAAGGCCGGCATGCCAAACTCTATCAAACGCTTTGGATTTTTACATTTTTCTTTTTATCTCTATTTCTTTATCATTTTAATTCTACAGGGTGCTACATAAAAAACAGAAGATTTTAGATTTACTATATGAGGGGAAAAAATTAATTAACATACAAAGAATTAAACTATATATTTTACAATATGAATAAACTAAATAAAAGTTAACTAACATGTGCATCTTTTAACCATTTGTTGTTCCAGAATGCCACAGTTGTCAAATTTTTTAACACACAGTGACAGTTCTTTTTAAGAAAGAACATCCAACTTGGGGACTGAAAGAATGGTAAAAAATTTTGACAACGTTCTTTTGTTTGAATACCACATCAAATATTTGTGTTGTTCTGATTTAAGCTACTAAATTTCTATCCTTATCTTTTGTTTCAAATAACTGTAACAAAAATTCCGACAATTAAATAAACTGTACCAAATTTCCTGTCTTTTTGTGGGGCACGCTGTAAAAACAAGGCTACAGAAAGAAAGAAATTTGGAAAGAAAAATATGTCAAAGAAAGAAAATCTATTAAACTGTAATACAAAGAAATATAAAAAAAATTTTTTGTGGGGGCACCCTATATTTTCTTTGTCTATTGTTACTTTTATCTTCATATTTTCTTTTCGTTATCCTTTTATTATTTTTCTTTCATTTTTTTTAATCTTTTTTCTTTCAATCTTTTTCATCATTTTTCTTTTTTTTTTCAGTCTTTTTCTTTTCATCTTTTTTTCCTATCTATATGTTTCTTAGATCACATTTTGCCCCACTTCTAAATCTATTCTTTTCTTATACTCTGTTACTCTCATACTCATTCTGTTTTTTCTCACTTCATTCTCATTGTTTCCCTCTCTCTTTATGACTCCCCCTTTCTTCTTCTCATCCCTTTTTCTTTTCTTTCCTACATTGTTTTATCCTTTCTTTTGCCTTACAAATTCTCTCCTCTTTCTTTCTTCTCCCAAAATTAACAAATTCCAATATGTTATAACAAATGAAAGACAGACATTAATATGTACAAAAGCAATCAGCATTTAACAAAATAATAAGACAATGAACCTGATAAGGAAAGCACAATTAACAGACACAATAAGCAATTTGAAAGAGAAGTTATTTTTACATTCAAAGTGTGACAGGGAGAGAGTCTGGGGAACACACACATATATTTTTTTTATTGAAATTGGAGTAGATTTGAATAGAGAGCATTTTGTTTACTGATGGGGAAATCTGATCTAGGGCAGAAGTTGTACCCATTGAATCTGGGTCATCAGAAGACAATGGGAATGGTCGAAATAATTTTTATTGATTAAAAATTGAAATAGAGCTGAGTAAGCTAGAAGGAACATTGGAATTCTCATAATTTTGCTTGAAGCAGCCAGAACCCCATCATAATCGTGTGCGAAGTAGTAGGTCTGAGGGTCAGTTATAACCAGCCGGGTTTTTCTATATAAACGCATAGTTATGCTGAAAAAGCTAGACTGGAGAAAATTCTTGAAGAAAGAATTGGCCCAGGCAAGCGTTGGGACGAGGAGAACCACTATAACTTTAAGCCCCACACAGAAATTTTTCATCCCTCCATCGCAAGAGTCATATATCGTTCTGAGACGATTTAACAACAAGTTAATCACACTCTCTCTCTGTCTAGAATCCAGTGTATGAGTTTTTACGTTAAATACTTTTCTTTTCTGTAACCCGTTTCTTTTCTCTACTATTCTCTTCTGCTATATAAAAGACATTAACAATTCGACCATTGAATAGTTGTTTGTCCGGCTTTCTGCAGATATTAATTTTTTTTTGCTGCATTCTACATTTCTTAGCGCAGACTCCCCAGCCATGTCTACATCTTCAGTCGACCGTGAATGGACGGACATCACATCTGCTTTCTGGATCAAACAAATCACAACGTGGGCAGGAAGCATGATTAAACCAGTGGGCCAGTCGAATAATCTATGGATGCTCAGGGGACCTATGGCCACTCCCTTAAGTTTTGTTAGGACCGAGTAGACATCTCAACCCAGAGAGTAACCTGGAGGTTGAGGTGCTGGGGCGAAAGTGCTAGAAAAGTACATTTTCCCAAAAAGAAAAACATTAAATACTTACAACATAAAATACTATTAAAATAATATTACAAAACATAAGTAAACAAATAAATCAACCACAGATTTTAAAACTATGAACTTGATGCAAAATTTCCCAACATCAACTTTTGCATAATGTTAAGAAAATCTTAGAAGCGTCTTTTATTGCCTATTCATGTATATTTTTTATTTATGAAAAAAGATATAATCATTATTTTTTAATCATTTCCCCTCAAGCAAGGTGGGAATGCCACTAGTATGCAGGGGGTTACAGGGAGTGAAAGTGAGGGAAAAAACTAAGTATTGGGAGGATTGAGGAAAGGGCAAAATATGAAAAGATAGAAGATGGCGATTGATGTTGCATTTAAATACTTGAAGATTGTATTTTTCAGGGAAGTAAGTAAATAGAAGGGAAAAAATCATGGCTGAACATAAAATACACATTTGATACTGTTTATTTTCATGTTTAATCTGGGGAAAAAGCATAGCAGAAACAAACTGTGGTTTTAGGGCAATTGTGCAGTAGCTACAAGCATGTCTCAGCATTGGTTTGCTGAATTCAAAAAGAAGGTTCTAAACTCTGAATTCTCTACAAAATATCAGAACTTGAAAAAATATTTTGAAGGAATACATAGCACAGATAACATGTGATGGTTTAAGGAAAAACTGGAGTGTAATCAGTCAAATTGCTTGTGTTTTAAAGCATAAAATATCTTTTTCTGTGTAAGAAAGTGATTTTGGTGTTGGGAAAGAGCTGGCCACATGTTGTAAATGAATATGAAGTTGAGCCAGAAAGTTCTTTCACATGTAGCATATTTGACAAACCTATCATCTTCAGACAATTACTTTTTTAATTATCACCCGTTGTCTTTGCATATATATATATTTTTCTCTCAAAATTAAAGTAACTATACAAAGATTAGAACGTCTCATGATCAAACATAATAGACTTTCATTGTCTGTTATATTTAACAATATGTTTATATATATATATAGTTTTTCTCCTGAAATTAAAGCAACTATAAAAGCTTAGAATGGCTCATGATCAAACATAATAGACATTTGTCGTCTGTTATATTTAACAATATATATATATATATATATATGTTACTAAGTTATAAGCAATAAAAACTGTATAAAACTCAAAAATCAGTGACTCAAGTGTTTTTTTCTTTTCATTTTCCAATTCTTCAATTTGCTTGTTAAAAAAATCATCAATTGTTCATTATAATCAATCACAGAACTTTTACAATTTTTCTCACAAGTCAAAAAGAGACAAAACTTGAGTAGTTGGTTTGTGATTTTTTTAAATTGTTTTATTTCTTATAATTAAGTAATGTTGTTATAATGGCTTTGTACCTGAAGGAACTTCAAAACAAGAATAAATATGGGGGAAGGAAAAGAGTACCAAAATACGTTTGTATTAAATGCAACAATGTAAAACAACAATATAGCATAAACATGTTACTTACAGTCAATGAAGTTTGCACTTTATAAGATTAATACCTTTTGAGGTGATATGGTCCACTACTATTTATGAATATCTGCTTCCCACGGCATGAGTCTGGAAGTTCATTGCAACACACATGTTGCTCTAACCTATTCTCTGGACTGGACTGGTATCTAACTGTGGAAAGGGCCTTAATCTATCTTGGTTGCTCTTATTGTGCCATTAACTCATCTCACTTACCTACTCACTAAATGGAGTGTTCTATCTAAAACCCTACAACGTTATGTTGCTGTAAAATTTATGTAGGATCAGATTGAGCACTGTAAAATGTGGTGGTGTGGTTGATCCCCACCACTATTAATACGGCTTATTAAATATATATATTTATATATATATTATTAATTAAAGAATATCAAGCATTTGAAATCCCATAGGTAATAATTTTTATTTCATGAGAGATCTTAAAAAAAAAAAAAGTGGCTCTCAATTTTCAAGATCTGCAAACAAAGAAACCACAAATGAAATGGAAAAAAAATATTCCGGGTTAAAATCAAGAGATATTGCTATTTTATTTAAAGAGTGGGAAAAGGCAGAGTGTTGACCTATTCTGATATACTAACCTCAGTATGTCATTTGAGGATGGTGGAATGGTTTAAATTGTAGTTAGTTCAGTATGAACAATCCCGCCAATGCTGATATATTTCATTCAAAAATTATTTGTAAATAATATTAAAAGAAGACATTTTTGAAGATTTCGAAATTAGCAAAAAAATTTTCATAAGCTTTTTATATAATTAACCAAGAAATTTAAGTTAAAATACCTAAGAAATTTGAATTAAATGATTATTAATTATATTCAGAGAAACACATTTATAAAGGTTATATATCTAGAGTTTTGAACTTTTATATCTTAGATCTATTTATTAATATTTAGCAGGATATGAATGTACTTTAAAATAAGAAAAAGTTAGATTGGGGTTAATTTCCTGTATTTCATTCAAAAAATTCTGCAAATAATATTAAAAAAGTTCCTGATTCAGAACATTTTTTGAAAGTTTTTCAAAATTAGTGAAAAAGAATTAAATGTAAATTAGTATAAGCTTTTTGTGTAATTAACCAAGAAATTTAAGTTAAAAATCCTAAGAGTTTTGAATTAAATGATTATTAATTATATTCACAGAAACATATTTATAAATGTTGTATACCTAGAGTCCTGAACTTTTATGCCCTAGCTGTATTTATGAAGATTTAGCAGGACATGAATGTACTTTAACATAAGGTAAATTTAGATTGGGGTTAATCCACTAGTGTATATTTATTAAGTTTATGAGTTTAGTTAAGGACGTATTCCACATTAATTTAAAGGAGATCCATTTAACCTGATTACTGCATAGCATCCAACTTGGTCAAAAAAATGCATATATACGCACATATATATTCTTTCTTCTTTTGACATAGAGCTTTCCCTGGATCTGGATCCTCCTGGGAATTACATATGGATTACCATATTGTATCATGACTTTTATATTAATGTACTCTTATCGTATTCAACATAGGAGGGTAAAACATTTCAGTTCCTAAAATTGAACAGTCAAACTACCCCATACATGATTGTAGTGATGAAGGTTTCTGCAGAATCATTCACATTTTTTGGAAGAACTAAATACAGAGAACTAGTGCACATTAGTATGCAACAAGGTCTCAAAACAACTTTCTTCAGGTTTTGAATTCAGAGTCGTTCTTCTCCTTGACTGACTACCAGCTAACGCTAAAGAGTCCAGTCACTCATAATAATTAACTCATAGTTTAGGGGACAAGAAATGGATTCATACCTTTTCTAAGAGTAAATGCATGTATGTGAATGTAAGGAACTTGACTGGTATTTAATCACTGCTCTCTGATTCCTCATCCATACTTTTATATATATATATATATATATATATATATATATATATATATATATGTGTGTGTGTGTGTGTGTTTCATTAAATAATATAGAAAAGTGTTGTCTATATATTTTATGTAAGTTCTTTTCATATCGTCTCATAAGCTTAATAACATTATCATTAAACAATGAAAGAAAATCAAAATATTGATACATATTTTTTAATCCAATCTAAGCTTTCGGCTTACATAAGCCATTATCAAAGATGACAATTACACAATATATTAAGCAATACACGAACAAGAAATTGATGATAGTCTGTTTTTGTTTACATGGATGATTTCCAAGCAACGATAAACACGTGCATATAAAACGCTGAAAGCGAAAATCGCACCACAGCTCATGACGTCACACATGACCACGAGAGAGTGAATCCGATGAGTATTGAGTATGGAAAGCCGTTGGTATGAACCAATGGCTTCTGTTACTAATTATATATTGTGTAATTGTCATCTTCGATAATGGCTTATGTAAGCCAAAAGCTTAGATTGGATTAAAAAATGCTGCCTATATACACACAATATATATATATATATATATATATATATATATATATATATATATATATATATATATATATATGTTTCATTGAAGATGATGGACAAGGCATTGTGATTTAACTTTTTATTAAATTTTTCTTCCATTCTTCCATTTATTTTATTTTCTGGACAGAGTGTAAAAACTGTTCAAATGATCTGTGGATCTGACCACTTTTGATTAATCTATTAGCCATTATCAAGGATGCTTTTTTGTTTAACTGCATATGTAGAGTTTTTTTTTACATGTATGTATATAGGAGGATGAGTATGTTTTTTTTTTAATTTCTGAACATGGTCAGCACATATTGGCCATGTTCGTAGTTGATATTATTGAGAGTTGACTTGTTTTTTATTATCAATGCTTCCATTATTTTTTACTATTTGCTTTACATCTTTCAAATCATGGCTTCATAATGACAAATTTAAATACACATGGAGACACGCCAACCTCTGTCCATGACATATTTGTGGAAAATACGATCATAATAAGAAAAAAGAAGAAGCCAACTCACAATAATACCAGTTATGACACAATGTGCTAACTGGGTTTTTGAACACGGTTAGCACATTGTGTTAAAATCAAATCTCATCCCTATATATATATATATATATGTGTGTGTGTGTGTGTGAATAAAGACAAAAGGAAAACTTATCTTAGCCAATGCATTTCATTCTCTGTGGGAGGCAAGGCAAATGCAAGGATTTTGTAACAAGTATTTATATACAAAAACAAAAATGTTATTGGTTTTTCAGAATTTTTGAGTTTGGAATGCTCATCAATATTCATCAGGTTACCTGATACATCAAGCAAACTATGGGAGATGTGAAGTGATAAAATTTAATGTCTAATAAACAAAAATGAGTAAGTGATGTTTTGAAATTTTTTTTTTTTTTATTTAAAAATGTTGTGCAAATTAGTATTTAAATATTTAATATTCAATTAAACAAAAACACATTATGGTTCATGGGTAATACATTGAACTAAGCCAGTTGGGATTGCAGATCATTTGGACAGTTTTCCTATGCACAGAAAAGAAACACTTATATGAATGTGAGAAAAATTTTAAAAGCTTAATCGCAGTACCTTGTCAGTTGGCTTTAATGAAATCTTTATAAAACAAGGATTGCTGCCCAAATACACATACACACACATCTATAATTTCTAAGAAATTTGATTTTTTTAAGTCCATTTCTCATTACTATAAGCCTTATATTCAGTGGATACACGTACTTGAGTAGACATCCCTCTTTTATATACAGTGTAATTGATATCTACCAGCTTAGGCAATGAAAAGTCTTAATAAATAAATATGACTGCCAGAAGCAATCAAACAGTTTTGTTTGTTTGTTTAGGGCATATCAACTCCTTATGGCTCATTTAATACTGAAATTTAATTTACTTTGAAGCATTAATAATTTTCTTTTCATCAATTGTTGTAGAGTTATTTCCTCAGTGGAAACTGTATTTGGACTAAATTCGGTCCTAAATAGGTTCAACGTACAAAACGTTAGGAACTTGTTATAATAAGTATTACGCAGAGTAATCGAGTTGTGGTAGCTGACTACTTTCCGCATTCGACTCCCACTGACTCCTACTTATATTAGATGGGAGAGTCTACTATTTATAGACTAGGTGTGTTTCACCATAACATCAATGTACTTTTTTTTTTCTTTTTTGTATTGCAGGTAATTTTTTCAAAAATTAATTGCTGGTATTTTCACTATAAAAATGTATCTTAATACTTTCATAGTATTTGACTTCAGTTTATGTCGAGAAATAAATTATATATATATTTATATATATATATATATATCTCAAGAAATAAATTATATATATATATATATATATATATGGAGAAATAAATTTTATATATATATATATATATATACACACACACACACACACCTGGGGAAATAAATTATAACCAATGGATCGTTAAGGTTGTCTGTTTTCTATTTAAATTAATAATTGCTCCAATTTGACATTGAGCTCTCTGGATTACATCCTCCTTGAGATTATCCATACGGATTACCAAACTTTTCATTACTTAACTATATATATATATATATATATATATATATATATATATATATATATATATATATATATATATATATAGTCAGAGAGAGAAATACAAGTGCATTGAGATAATTAGAAAGTATTAGTATGTAATATATATCTCTCTACACACACACAAGGCTACTGAAAAATTGTCACAACCAAGAAAATTTATTTGGTCACTTTTTGAGAAGTTGATTTGGCTAAGAACTTTTCAGCACTTTTACATATATATATATATATATATATATATATATATATATATATATATATATATATACACACACACACACACACCAGTAGAGAGAGAGAAAACCAATTAGAGTGAGACAGGAAGATAATTACATATGAAAAAATAAAATACCAGATAGATAGTTGACTGAAATTATGACTACACAAGAAATGTTAGAAAGATCCAAATAAATCAATGTGAATCAATAATAAAATCACTTGGTAAGCGAACATGTTCTTCTTCGTCTTCTATAAGCCAGGTTCCCTTCAGGGTGCAGGTCAACATGGCCCTCAACAATTTCTTATCCTTTGTAGCTCTTAAGTAAGGTTTGTCTTTTTACCACCCCTCCCAATCCTTGTTACGCCTCTTGTCGTCACTATATCGTATGAGTGTCAAATTCTTCAAGCTCTCTATCAATATTGTGTATGCTAGAAATTCAACTCCCTTTCTGATTTTAGTATAAATGTCATTTTTCATTCCATTTTCATTAAAACTTCCTCTTTATTTACATGCTTTCTCCATGGTATTCTCAACATATTTCTGTAGAACCACATCTCTGTTGCTTCAAGTCTTCTGTTCATATTTGAGGAAATAGTCCAACATTCAGAGAGGACGATTGATATTATGCAAGTTTTGCACTTTCTTAGTTTTTAATGAAAATTTCATGTTTCTTAATGCTTTGCATAAATAATAAATGTGTACATCATGCCATGTTTTTTTTTTATAGAAAGTTGATTTTTCTTTGAAACAAAACATAGCAGTGTTTTATAATTTGAAAGCAAGAACAAAGGAATAAGCATCGATTGTATGAAGACAATGTATGGTTGTCAACAAGTGAAAAAAAAAACAAGTTGCAAGCTACAAATTGGAGATGTCAAAATCAAGTAAATACAGAAGATTAGATACGAAAGGCATGATTTAACAGAAGATGGAAAATGCAATACCAAAATTCAAAGGCCGAGAGGAATAGCAAAAAATGACTTCTTTTGATGACAAATATTAACAAACAGAAACATTTAATTAGAAAAAAGGAAAAGTGTGTTAAGTTACTATAAAATAAAAATCTCCAATATGGCAGTGAATTCTGGGTAATTTCCTCACAAATAAAAAAGAAGACTTGAGGAAACAGAAATGTGGCTGAGTGGATAAACGCGTTGGCTGGATCCAGTGACTTTATCCAAAGAGTTTTGGGTTCAATACCTGGCAACAGCAGTGGTGAACAAAAAACTGTGAGTTTGAAAAGTTATTGGGAGATAACCGAGACATCTGGAAGAGGCATGGCAACCTGGAACTAGAACAATCAATGAAATAAAGGGTTCAGTTCATAATTTCCATCACCTGAAGAAGACCTGGAGTGTACAACCACCGAAATATTGTGAACATGACAATAAAGATAAATACAACAGTCTGCACAATGTAAATAATGCAAATTATTACAATACCTCACCTCAGAAATATAGACAAATATTGAAGGAAAATGTGTTAAGTTACTATAAAATATAAATCTCCAATATGGCAGTGAATTCTGGGTAATTTCCTCACAGATAAAAAGATGACTTGAGGAAACAGAAATGTGGCTCCACAGAAGGATGCTGAGAATACCATGGACAGAAAAAAAAGTAATGATGAAGTTTTAAGGAAAATGGAAACAAAAAAGATATTTATAATTAGAATCTGAAAGAGACTGTTGAAATTTCTTGGATGCATAAGGAAGAAAAAGGCTTAGAGAATTTGACACTCCCAGGACATATTGAAAGCAAGAGAGGCAGAGAGAAACAGCAACTAATGGGCCAGTGTAAACAGGTTGTAGAACAGGGATTGGAAGGGACAGTAAAAAGACAAACACTGATAAGGGCTACAAAAGATAGGAAGTTGTGGAGAGTCATGATTTTCCATGTCCTGAAGGGACACAGAGAAACAACTTAGTCTGTTGTGTATAGATAAATACTTTTAAATGTGTTGTTCACAAATTGCTTTTATTTTATTATCGGTGAATTACCATGATTTCTTGGGATAGACAGTGGAGTGATTTGCCCTCTGTTATCCAGTTTTGAAGTCAGAACAGTTGTTTTGCTCAAGTGGCTGTCACCCAAAACTAGAGAACACGTTCTGTTCTATTTAACCCATAGTTGGAGGGAGACAAAATGGGCTCATGCCTTTTCCAAGTGCATTGCTCCTCAGTTGTAATGATCAGAATTTTACATGTCACCTCTTGTTTGTTGGGTTATTTAATTTTGATTTTTGTATGTACCACTCTGTGAAGATGAAACTCAATTGAAATGGTGAGGTTGATTCATCTTACAACATGTCAGCCGTTATTAGGTTATTTGATATCAAATTTTGTATGGGACAGTCAATGAATTGGTGCATTTTACAACATGTCAAAGTTTGTGAGGTTATTTCATGTGATTTTCTTTTAAATAAGACACATAGCAAGGATTAAATGCACGACACAGCAGCAATGGTCAAACAGGCAATCCAATAACGCAGCGTTTAGTTGGTTTTAGAACATGTCAACCTTTGTTGGGTTATTTAATGTTGAATTTTATATTTGGCACCCAGTGAGGATTAAACTCACTACTCAGTTGTAATGGGTAAGCAAACTGACCTTGTTAACTGCTACTTCGGCTGAGGCACCTGAATGTGTTATTTCTTTCCATAAACTGAACAATAGTTGCAAAGAAATAACTACAAGACTCAAGTCAAGCAAAGAATTATTGCAATTTGAAATGATAAAATCTACAGAAACGAGGTCTTTTCATTTTATCAATTGATTGGTTGACGTAGAAATTAACTGTAGATGTTGCTAATGACATCAAAGAAGTGTGCGTTGTGAATAATTCTAATCTGACACTCAAATCAGACAACAACAAACAAGCTTATACAACCAGTACCTACGTAAGAAACTGGTAATGAAATTGAAACACACTGAGGCATGTCTCATATCAATTGTTAAGCTAGGTAGTGGAAATATTATTTATAGGCTTCAATGGAACTGGTAAGCTGGATTTCATCAAAGAATTATGAATAATGAAAGTTACTACAATATATTCAAAGAAAACAGATTACCTTCAATAAAACACTTGAGAAGAATGATGGCGTTTCAGTATGATTATGGCTTATGGTCAAATATGCTTAGAACCATAGTTTTCATTTGATCACTTGTTAAACATTCAGTGGGGAACCACTTCCGAATACTAGATAATGTAACTGACTTTCTGCAAGCGTAGAGATATTTCAGCTTTAAATAACCTAAAAAGGGTTGATAAACTATAAAATAAATAAAAACAAATCAATCAGCCAATCTGTTGTAATGTTGTGTCTGTTCAAAGTAGGCATAAATTAGGAATGGCATAGTTAGCGAAAAAGGATTATTAAATACTCATACATAGAACAAACTTAAGTAAATCAAATACTAGTCAAATCCTATTCTAATTTAGCTACTTGCCATATTTCTAAGTAGGAACAGTCCATTGTTACAGTAGTAGGGAAGAGCAGGTATGGAGTCCTACTATACAATATATACATATATAAAAATCCATTATTTATTTATATATACATTTTCAACTTCATCATGCACATAATTCCAGTTCTTAATTTTACATTTTTTTTCGCTGTGACTTAATGTCATCAATATTAAACTTGACAATCACCTTCAAATCATCAGGTGGAACAAACCAATGACTAAGTTTTTACTGAAATCAATCCAACTAATCCTGCTTTTTGTTGTAATGTTGTCTTTGTTCAAAATAGCCAAGAAGGCCACAGTTAGAATGAATATCAAAGGAACAGAAGATGATGTATGGAAAACAAAGCACAGGTTTATTAAATATTCATACATAGAATGGAAGGACTTGAGTAAATTAAATACTACTCAAATCTTATTCTAATGTGGCTACTTGACATATTTATAAGTAGGAATAGTCTATTGTTACAGTATTAAGGCAAAGCAGGAAGGATGCTGAGTTCTACTCTACAACACAATCAGTATTACAATAAAAAATAAATGATAAAATTTAAAAAAAAAAATTACTGAGTTTCTGAAGAACTGCTTAGTACATACAGATAATTTTATTATGGAGGTGAGGGCTTGTGTTGAACTAACCACATTTTTTGTGAAGAAATTATGAGAGAAATGAAGTGTAGTATGCTACAAAGTCTCCAAACAGAAAGCTTTCTTTCTTCTAGCCTGGCTATCACCTAATGCAAGAAAATCTGGCCTGCCTTGCTATTTAACCCATAATGATGGATTTTTTCAAAGGCATTAATGCACAGCGAATGAAACAGAACTGACTGGTAACTGAACTCAACTTACCATATTTAACTTACCATACCAATAACCATTACATTATCTGTGCATCTGATATATATATATATATATATATAAAATGCCATCTATATACAATCCTGTTTCACTGTATCACAGCTCATCAGTGCGGCTAGGCATCCAATTGCTTCAAGCCGGGATCGAAACCCAAATGATTTGTCATCAGTCAGAGTTTCTACCCTTGAGCTATCAGTACATGGCAGAGGGAAAGGGAAATTCAAGCACATATATATATATATATATATATATCAGGGATGTGTCATCTAGGCAGGCAGTGTCTACATTAAATAAAATAAATCAGCAGCTACATTTTCCTTCTATGGCACATGATGTACCTAATCCAACAAAATTATGAAGGTTACTCTGGTTATTATGCATAAAATGCAAAATATTTTATTTTTTTTGTAGATTTACTACATAAAGATCACAAGCTGCCTACTCCGAGTATTTACTGATGACATGTGCCATATATATATATAAAATTTAGAATAGTAGGTGAAAAATGGTCATTAGCTAATGGTATCTTAATTGCAGTTGTCGGAAAAATTTTGCTCTGTTTGATAAAATAAACATTGAGCACTTTGTTAGTCAGATTTAACATTTAATATTTCAAATTCTATATTGTGTCAATAGGACTTGCTTGGATTATACCAATGGATTACTACCTGTGTGTGTGTGTATATATATATATATATATATATATATATATATATATATATATATATATACACACACACACAAAACATACACACATGTATACGCACTACCTTCTGCTCATGTGTGCTTATAGTTGGTAATATTGTGGTCATGTGACCAAAGTTTTCGCTTCCTGCTGTTACAGTGTGAACATGGCCACTGCACTAGCAGTGTGCACCAAGGAGGAACAAAGACCATTGATCCAATTTCTCTGGTTGCAAGGGGTGTGTCAGGGTCTGAAATTTATCATGGGCTATTAAAACAATACAGCATCAGTGCACTATTGCATAGTATATATGAGTGGATCAAGAAGTTTAAAAATGGCTGGACAAGCATGATTCACAAACAGGAGCAGGAGAAGGTTTAGCAAGCTCAAGAGATGGTAACAATAAACTGGTAAGTTATCAGGTTCTCTGCAGATTCATATCATTGCTCTGTGTTCCTCCTTGTTGGTGGTGGTGCACACAGCTAGCAAAACAGCCATGTTTACACTTTAACAGCAGCAAAAAACTGGCAGGGCCAAGCTCAAACTTTGATCATGTGACCAACAATAAGCATGCGTGAGCAGAAGGCAGTGTGACAGACCTAAAGATATGTTATGCCAAAAGGACAGATAATTTTTTACTTACATTCATATATAAAAAAAGAACTGATTGTTAGTGGTATCCCTCAGAAATATTGAGGAATCAGAGAGCAGAGTTCAAATTCCAGTCAAACCAATTACATTCACTTACATGCTAATACCCTTGGGAAAGGTATTAATCCTCTTCTCCCCCCCCCCGGCAGCTATTAGTAAATAGCAAGACAGACCGGGTTCTATAGCCTTGGATGGTTACTGGTCTACCGCAGAAAGAAATGGCAACCTACTGCAGGAAAAAAAAAATCTGTCTTGTCAGTCATGTATCTTTCGATACATGATCGCCTAAGTGTGTATCACACATGGCACATAACGGACTGACTGATGCCTCTAAACATCTATATAATTATCTTTATCTCTTTACTGCATCAATAGAAACTGTATAATTATATATAAAGATGTGTTGGGTTTGTAAAATTCATCTGCTCCTATATATAGAGATAGATGTTAGGCGATCATTCACTGGTTAATAAAACCATGTGGGTTCAGAAAAAGCTGATCACCACCAGAGAAGGGACTGGACATGCTCTGAAGTAACACAGAAGAAAGTCTCTCCACTGCCAGTGGTACCAGTTGCCAAGGGTTTTAAAGATACAAGCTATCTTACCCTATTTCACTCCACCAGATGGGTAAGTCCACCTGACATATTCTCTATATATATAGGAAAGGACATTGTGTTTATATTAACCATTGTGTCAGTCCCAAAGTAATGGGACTAGCACAACAGATGTATAAAAACAATCTGGATATAGATATCAAGACTGCATGGTGATTAGCAGTTTCACATTTTAAGCAATCATCACATTATATGTGATTGCTTGAGGTATGAAACTGCCAGTAACCATGGAGTGTTTATATCTATGTCGACATTGTTAGTATCTATCCTTAATAATGAACACTCTTCCTTCATAAATATAGCAAATTTTAAACCATATACATATGAGTTTTACATTATTTATATTCAGCTGTGGTGAATGTAGTCAAGTATGTCAGTAGCAGGCAAGATAGAAAAATATTAGGCTTAAGGCTTGAATTTCTTACTTTAGACATCAATCTAGTAGATTGGTTCAGGAACTTGGTAACATAGTAATAATGAGTACAATGCCTTTGATTCAGTGGAAACATGGTAACCATTAACTGTGCAGTGCTAAAAAAAAGAAAAAGGATATTACTAGACATGGACACTGGAACAATAAAAAAACTACACCCAAGACTAAATAAAGTGTTCAGTTTGAAATTCCCTACAGGTTATTCATATTGCCATATGCCTGAAGAGGGTATAATGGCCAAAATATGATAACAGCGAAGATGAGGGCATCACCAAAATGGGATATTAACAAAGATGAAGACATCATCGCAATGGGATATTAACAAAAATGAGGGCATCACTGCAATGGCATAATAACAAAGATGAGGGCATCATCACAATGGGATAATAACAAAAATGAGGGCATCACTGCAATGGCATAATAACAAAAATGAGGGCATCACTGCAATGGCATAATAACAAAAATGAGGGCATCACTGCAATGGCATAATAACAAAGATGAAAGCATCATCGCAATGGGATAATAACAAAGATGAGGGTATCATTGCAATGAGAAAGTAACAAAGATGAGGGCATTACCGCAATCGGATAATAACAAAGATGAGGGCATCATTGCAATGTGATAAAAACAAAGGAGTCTAAGAAATTCAGATGGTAGTTTTTTCCAAGAGAGCTCCAAGAAAAAGAACAAAATCTCTCTACAAGCTTTGTACTGTCCTAAATATTAATATATTAGTTGAATTTCTAAGCATGTTTATTTAGACTTCACTAATTATCTCTAAGAGTTTATAATGACAATTTATTTTTCTTCTTGTATAAGTTTGTAAGTCTTTAAGAAAACTAATTTTATTTGAATTAAGTAGACATAAAATACATCAATAAGAAAAAATTAAAAAAATTCTAAGAATGCAAAGTAATTAAGAATAGGTTAGAAGATATTCAAAATACATGCAACTTCAAATTAATCTAAGATCAAATGTACGTGATTGAGCACATATATCTTTAGAAAAATATGACAAACTAAGTTTGTCATATTTTTCTAAACACTGTTGATATATAAATGTTGTAGCATACCTATTCATGATAATGGGTATGTTCCCATTCATGTAAATACTGTATGCTGGTCTACAGTTGGAGATTGTGGAATTCAGTTGACTACTACTTCTATGTGCTGCTGATGAATCTCATATGTGTTGTTCTTGTCCTAAGTATTATTGTTCATTACCAACCTCCGTTTGATTATTCTATTCAGTAACCTTCTCTTTGTTACAACAACAAAATTACATATCATCATTCTGTTGACATGGAAAAACACCAAATTCTGAAAGAATACAAAAAATTATATATATATATATATATATGAAGAAATATAGTCTTAAAGTGTGCTATATTTATGGGATAAAGTGCTCAATATCAGAGATAGAGCGTGTGTAAATATAAAAGGTGATATAGAGGTGACAGTCTGTTTCATGTGGCCTGACGATTACATCTCGCATGAAACAGACTGTCGCCTCTAAGTGTTGACTTCTATGTTCACTTTTATATATATATATATACACGCAGTCATACAAATGAGTGCTGAAAAATTTTAACTCTAACCAAGAAAGGATATTTGATATTTGGTCAGATTTTGCAAATTCGAAACAGCTCAGAAATTTTCAGCATTCTTTATAATTATTTTATTATATTTTGTTAGATTTGAGGAATTAGACCAGACTGAGAACTTTTCAGCAATCATTGTACATATTAAATAATATAAAAAAATCACAAATACAAGTTTTGTTGTCCTGGGTATGATGATAAACTATATCCGGTAGCAAGGCGACTGATCAGTAGGTTTTGAGGAGCATGTAACCACCTCTTAATTGCTGTTGTTCCCAGATCAACCCTAGCTGGGTGGTAGCACCTGGGCAAATAGTGAACCCCCAAAACTGGGGTCAAAACTTTATGAAAGTATAAAAATACATTTTTGTAATAAGAATACCAGCAATACATTTTCATAGTAAAAATTAAAATAAAAAAATAAATTAATGCTTCAAGAAACAGTATTCCTATTTTCTATCCCAAGACTACTGTATTGATGATGGAGGTATCTATGTTGATTAAAGATGTATTTACAGTTGGGATGAGAATCATCTTGAACATTCTATATGAAGTCTTCAAAGAAAAAGGACTCAAGATAAATGTTTCCGAAACAAACTCAGATTTGGAATTGGAATGAAAAGAGTAATGGTATGTAACCTGAATCCATCATAAAAATTCAGGATCTGGATTTAGTAAATACTAAACACTTTAAATACCTCAGTGCATGGATCAGTTTTAACAAATTTATCTTCTTTCTTTCCACCTTGATTTTGATTTTCTTTCTTTCATCATTTTTCCTTGTTTTTTTTTTTTTTATCTATTTCACCATTTTGCTTTCTTTCCATCACTTTCCTTACTTTTCTTTTTTTGTCATTTTTTATTTATTTTTTTATTTATTTCTTTACAGATTTCATTCATTTTTGTCTTTTCTCTTTCTTTTCATTTTTTTTATATTTCATGTGTTTTGTCTTTATTTCATTATTTAATCACATCATTCTTCTTTCATTTTTGTATTTCATTCCTTTTTGTTTTATTTTTTATTATTTTCTTCATAAAATTTATTCCTCTTTACCTTTAGTTTCATTTTTTTTCTTCACATCATTCTTTCTTTGATTTTCTGTTTATATTTCATTCTTATTCCTTTACACTCTTCATATCATTCTTTTTTCTTTCTTTTCCTTATTTATCATTTTTTTTATTTGCTCTTTTATGCCTTCATCTTTCATTTTATCTTCTTTCTTTCCACCTTGTTTTTTTTTTTCATGCAGACTTTATTTCCTTCTCATTTGAATAATGTTTTGCTTCTCTTTTTCCTTTTTTTCATCTTTTTATCTTATTTTCCACCATTTTTTCTTTTCTAACTCCACTTCTTTCTTCTTACAATCCATCTTAGTTTTTCTTTTTCATTCTATTTTCTCTCTTCTTCCAGTTTTAATCCTTCCATTATCTCATTACGTCATGTTTTAAATAAGAAAAAAACATTTTCTTTTTTGCTTTCCATTTTTTAATTTTTCTATTCTCTCTTTTTCTTATATGGAATTTTCCCCTCCATTTTTCCTTTCCATTTTTATATCTTCTTTCTACATAATTTTAAGAGAAAGGAACAAAAATAGTGACAATTTTTATCCAAAGAACTGTTAAGATAACTGGATAGCTATAAATAATCATAAAACAAAAAACTGGTTATTGTAAATAAATCAAAGAATGACAGAAAAAGAAATCTTTCTGCTTTTGATGTAGCTGCTGAATTTTCAATGAAATCTTTTTTACTTCATATTTTTTGTCTTAGAAATAAATATTCAACACATTTACAATGATTCAACAGAATTTATACTTAGTTAATAAAGTAAACAGATAATATTCAAAAGATAAAAATATTCTAAAAGTTTTAGTTTATATTTATTTACTTTTACATCACACACACTTTACTTTGCACACATTTTACTTTACACACACACAAACATTTTACTTCCTACACACATATATATATATATATATATATGTATATATATATGTATATATGTCATGTGATTAATATCAATAAATGTTTTTCATACTGATTACATCGGTACTCTTTTGTTTGTTTTATTGACCAACTTATCTACTCTCTCTCTCTCTCTATATATATATATATATATTATTACTTTACATATACAGGCTTGCAATGGATAAATTGTCATTTAAATTATACAAAACTGAAACAAACACTAACATCTCATTTTAACAGATATATTTATCAAAATTACACAAAAATATCTTGAAATATAAAAGAATAAATTTATTCAATAAAATCCCCATTGCCTTCAACCATGGCCTCCAGATGACTTTGGAATCTCCTGCAACTCTTCTGGACACTCTTCTTGTTTAAGTTGGTGAATGCTGCCATAATCCTTGTCTTCAGTTCATCTTTGGTCTTACAAGGAGTTTTGTTGGTCTCTTGCTCAACTGTGCCCCACACATAATAATCAAGGGGGCTGCAGTCTGGGAAGTTAGGTAGCCAGATATAAGGGGTAATGTGGTAACAGAAATTGCCTAACAGCCATGCTTGTGTGACATAGTGCAGAGTCCTGCAGCTATTCTCTTAACCCAACGCAGCACTACCACTTCAAGGCACTTGATATATGCCCCTGGGTTGATTCTGAAGCCCTCACCAACAAATTCAGGAGTTCTTTTCTTATCAGAATGATCAGAGTGAGTTTTCCAAGCTGCCGTAACCTCTGTAATCACCATTAGACCCGTCCAACTCTCGCTGAATCCCTTGCATTGTCTTCAGATTGACAATCAAACACTCCAAAATGTTCGTATTGGGGTTTTCAGTGCAATTACCAAGCAGTATAACATGCAGTTTCCAAATTTCTGGTCGAGTGAATTGCATCATAGATAGTGCCCAACTGACCCTACTATACTGAGAAGTCAATAAAATCAAAAACAAACAATACACATGCTCAAAATTAAAAATATAAAATAAATGGTAATGATTTACCCATTGCCCACTGTATAAATACATAAATATATATATATATATATGAAGAAATATAGTCTTAAAGTGTGCTATATTTATGGGATAAAGTGCTCAATATCAGAGATAGAGCGTGTGTAAATATAAAAGTGAACATAGAAGTCAACACTTAGAGGTGACAGTCTGTTTCATGCTAGATGTAATCGTCAGGTCACGAGTGCTGTTATTTTTCTCGGCTATTTATATATACGGGTCAGTGGTGCATTGTGGGTAGTCTATTTTGGTGGTTACTTTACCGGAAGTCATTTATTTGTTTATTTATTTATTTGGGTTAAATTATTTTGCTTGTTTTTATTTATTTTTATTTTTTATTTTATATATTTATTTATTTTTTAAATTTTTATTTTGGTCGGTGTTTTTATTAACATAGTAAAAATTTGTTTATATAGCTTATTTAATAGTTTTGTTTTTGTTTGGGAAGATAATTAAAGCTATTTGTTCAATTTTGGGGTTGATTGTTGTAGTTTGTTTTAACTATTATTTTGGCAGGAACAGTTTTTAATTTGTTTATTAATTCATGTATAAGTACATGAAGTAATAAATTAATAAAAACACCGATCAAAATAAAAATAAAAAAATAATATAATGTACATATATATATGTATATTACTTTACACACATATACATACACATTTTACTGGACATACACAGATATACATGCATACACATTTTACTTGACACAGACATATTTTTACTTTCCACACACACACACACATATTTTTACTTTACATACATATTTTTACTTTCCACACGCACACACACATATTTTTACTTTACATACATATTTTTACTTTCCACACGCACACACACATATTTTTACTTTACATACATATTTTTACTTTCCACACACACACACACATATTTTTACTTTACATACATATTTTTACTTTCCAAACACACACACACACACATTTTTACTTTACATACATATTTTTACTTTCCACACACACACATATTTTTACTTTACATACATATTTTTACTTTCCACACACACACACACACACACATATTTTTACTTTACATACATATTTTTACTTTCCAAACACACACACACACACACACATTTTTACTTTACATACATATTTTTACTTTCCACACACACACACACATATATATATATATATATATATATATATATATATATATATTTTACTTTGCACACATACATGCATGAATATATTTTGCACACATACATGCACATATACTAGTCTAACTATGCTGTCAAAAATGACCCATGGCTTTATCCTTGGTCCTACTTTGTTTTTAATTTTCATTAATGACCTTCCTGATGGTATCAGCTCTCAACTTGATATCTACAGAAAAGGATGGCTTGTTAATTTTGATAGCACCAAAACTAAACTGTTCTTTATTAATCATCTGAGAGTCCACTTTCTGCCTTCCATCAGCATTGGTTGATGCTAACCTCCTGGAAAGTGATTTGTTTCGCCTTCTCAGACTAACAATTCTGACTGACATGAAGTGGAAAGATTACATTGAATTCATTCAATTGCAAAGAAATTTGGTTCACTATGTCTTGCTTGACTTTTTCTCATTTTTCTCATCTGAATCGATCTTACCTATCTAAACGGCTATCATTCATCCATGCTTAGAATATTGCTGCCACATATGGTCTGGTGCTTCAGCTATATATCGAGAGATCCTTGATAAAATTCAAAGAAGAATCAGCAATATTACTGATCCTGCTATGGTGTCTTAGCTTCAGTCACTTTTCCAACATTGTAAAGTTGCTTCCCTGTGACTTTTCTAAAAATACTTTCATGGCAACTGTTTGGATGAGCTTTTCACTGTAGTACCAAAACTTTTTAAATTTAAGCTCAGTACTAGACCGGTGATGAAGTCTCACCAATTTACAGTTGAGTTGGTTAGATGTAACCATAATTTCTACGCTAATAGTTTATTTTCTCACACTTCTCACTTGTGGAACTCTCTTCTGGCTCCATGCTTTCCAGCCAACTTTAATCTTCAAAAATTTACATGCAATGTCAATTGCTTTCTACTGTCCTTCTGATTACTCTTCATTTGTTCTTGCTCTTTAGTAAAGTTTCTGTTTTTTATTTTTTCCACACTCAATAGGCCCTTGTGTCTTAGTGGTTTTATTGCCTTGTTTAAGATGAAATTGATTAAAAGCAATATATATTTCCCAACAGTAAAACTAGGGTCAAAACACTATTCAAGTATAAAAATAAATTTTTATAGTAAAACTACATGCAATACATTTTCATAGTAAAAAAAAGATTACCAGCAATACATTTTTGTTAAAGAAATTACTAATGCTCCCAAGAAAGTTAAATTTTAGTATTAAATGACCCATAAGGAATTGATGTGCCACTAAACAAACAAAAAAGATACAATGAGTCATAAGTAATTTCCATTTTTGTTAAACTGTTGTAAAGACGAATGTAGCATCTTAACTACTAATAATACAGGACAGTTAAGAATAAATTTGGACGACACTAATGTACCTTTGTTTTTGCCTGGTAGTGGCAGCATACACAGTGGATTAAAAGAAAAATGTTCTTCTCCTTTATGACAATGGAAAATTGTATATAGCAAGAATAACAAGAATTTTGGAACTTGGCTGGCTTGTTTTATTCCACCTACCACATTCACCTGATCTTGTACCAACCAATTATTATTACCTTTTTTGATTGATGCAAAATGCTTTGATAGGTCAAAGTTTTCCTAATGAGAACCATAATCAAACGTCTATTGAAATCTACCTGCGTGGATGGATAGGCAGTCTCCATTGCAGATGCCCACTCACTCACATTTTTGTTTATTCCATACATGCAGAGTCTCTCTGTGGTTTATCCGTAAACTAGGCTGAGTAGAAATTAATTATAATTTCTAGGAATGAGCATATAATTTGGAATGATTAACAGTTTTAACAAGGTCATCATGCTCATATCTCAGTTGTGATAACTCGTGATGTCTTTCTTGCACAGCCATCAAGAGTTTCTTCTAACTTCACTGACAAGGATTGGGTCAACCCATGATATGGCCTTCAGGGACATTCCAACAGTTCTGCAAACTGAGATCAGCTCTCCAGGCTGGTAACAACAAGAAGTCACCTTGATGACTAATAGACTATGGTGAGATTTGAACTCAGGTTTCATAGTGAAAATGCTAATGTTCTAACCACTCAGCCATGCAGCCACATATCAATGCGGTTCTCTTAAGACAATGTAAGACAATAAAAAACTGAATATGAATAACAGTTTTCTATACATTAAGAAATTTCATTCAAAAAGAAGAAAATTTATGAGAAGGAATGACAACTTTGTTCAGGAATGAATAAAAAATAAAGTTAATATTTATCAAGAAAGAAAAGCAAAATGGTTTTGAAAAAATTAATAGAGGACATTATTTGCAAAAAAAAATATCCTTATGAAAAAATGAAATTGATAAAATACTACCTCCATTCTATAACAGTTATTACAAGACATACATATTTCATACCCTTAATGTAATAATTATTATGGAATAGAAGTAGTAATAATTCTCTTTGAAAAAAAATGAATGTCAAAATTGTTCAGGAATGAAAGAAAAAAAATTCTAAGTGAAAGAATTGGGGCAAAGGAGAAAAATGTCAATCTAGAAAGAAAAAGAAGTTATAAATTTCTTCAAGTTAAAAAGATAAAAGGATATTTTTCAGAAAAGAAAAAACAATGGCAAAAAGAAAAAGTTAAGGATATTTCTCCAAAAAGAAAAAGTTAAGGATATTTCTCCAAAAAGAAAAAGTTAAGGATATTTCTCCAAAAAGAAAAAGTTAAGGATATTTCTCCAAAAAGAAAAAGTTAAGGATATTTCTCCAAAAAGAAAAAGTTAAGGATATTTCTCCAAAAAGAAAAAGTTAAGGATATTTCTCCAAAAAGAAAAAGTTAAGGATATTTCTCCAAAAAGAAAAAGTTAAGGATATTTCTCCAAAAAGAAAAAGTTAAGGATATTTCTCCAAAAAGAAAAAGTTAAGGATATTTCTCCAAAAAGAAAAAGTTAAGGATATTTCTCCAAAAAGAAAAAGTTAAGGATATTTCTCCAAAAAGAAAAAGTTAAGGATATTTCTCCAAAAAGAAAAAGTTAAGGATATTTCTCCAAAAAGAAAAAGTTAAGGATATTTCTCCAAAAAGAAAAAGTTAAGGATATTTCTCCAAGAAGAAACAAAAAGGATATATTGCCAAAAATAAAAAACGAAGGATATTGCTCCAAAATGAAAAAACGAAGGATATTTGTCTGAAAAGAAAAAATGAAGGATATTTGTCCGAAAAGAAAAAAAACCAAGGATATTTCTCCAAAAAGAAGAAAATGAAGCGTATTTCTCCAAAAAGAAAAACGAAGGCTATTTCTCCAAAATTCAAAATCGAAGGATATTTCTCCAAAAGAGAAAAAATCGAAGGATATTTCTCCAAAAGAGAAAAAATCGAAGGATATTTCTCCAAAAGAGAAAAAATCGAAGGATATTTCTCCAAAAGAGAAAAAAACGAAGGATATTTCTCCAAAAGAGAAAAAAACGAAGGATATTTCTCCAAAAGAGAAAAAAACGAAGGATATTTCTCCAAAAGAGAAAAAATCGAAGGATATTTCTCCAAAAGAGAAAAAAACGAAGGATATTTGTCCGAAAAGAAAAAAACGAAGGATATTTCTCCAAAAGAGAAAAAATCGAAGGATATTTGTCCGAAAAGAAAAAATCGAAGGATATTTCTCCAAAAGAGAAAAAATCGAAGGATATTTCTCCAAAAGAGAAAAAATCGAAGGATATTTCTCCAAAAGAGAAAAAAACGAAGGATATTTCTCCAAAAGAGAAAAAATCGAAGGATATTTCTCCAAAAGAGAAAAAAACGAAGGATATTTGTCCGAAAAGAAAAAACGAAGGATATTTCTCCAAAAGAGAAAAAAATCGAAGGATATTTCTCCAAAAGAGGAAAAAATCGAAGGATATTTCTCCAAAAGAGAAAAAATCGAAGGATATTTCTCCAAAAGAGAAAAAATCGAAGGATATTTCTCCAAAAGAGAAAAAAACGAAGGATATTTGTCCGAAAAGAAAAAGTTAAGGATATTTCTCCAAAAGAGAAAAAAATCGAAGGATATTTGTCCGAAAAGAAAAAATCGAAGGATATTTCTCCAAAAGAGAAAAAATCGAAGGATATTTCTCCAAAAGAGAAAAAAACGAAGGATATTTCTCCAAAAGAGAAAAAAACGAAGGATATTTCTCCAAAAGAGAAAAAAATCGAAGGATATTTCTCCAAAAGAGAAAAAATCGAAGGATATTTCTCCAAAAGAGAAAAAAACGAAGGATATTTCTCCAAAAGAGAAAAAATCGAAGGATATTTCTCCAAAAGAGAAAAAATCGAAGGATATTTCTCCAAAAGAGAAAAACGAAGGATATTTCTCCAAAAGAGAAAAAATCGAAGGATATTTGTCCGAAAAGAAAAAATCGAAGGATATTTCTCCAAAAGAGAAAAAATCGAAGGATATTTCTCCAAAAGAGAAAAAAACGAAGGATATTTCTCCAAAAGAGAAAAAATCGAAGGATATTTCTCCAAAAGAGAAAAAAACGAAGGATATTTGTCCGAAAAGAAAAAACGAAGGATATTTCTCCAAAAGAGAAAAAAATCGAAGGATATTTCTCCAAAAGAGAAAAAAATCGAAGGATATTTCTCCAAAAGAGAAAAAATCGAAGGATATTTCTCCAAAAGAGAAAAAATCGAAGGATATTTCTCCAAAAGAGAAAAAAACGAAGGATATTTGTCCGAAAAGAAAAAAACGAAGGATATTTCTCCAAAAGAGAAAAAATCGAAGGATATTTGTCCGAAAAGAAAAAATCGAAGGATATTTCTCCAAAAGAGAAAAAATCGAAGGATATTTCTCCAAAAGAGAAAAAATCGAAGGATATTTCTCCAAAAGAGAAAAAAATCGAAGGATATTTGTCCGAAAAGAAAGAAAAAACAAAGGATATTTCTCCAAAAAGAAAAAAATAAAGGATATTTTTCCAAAAAGGAAAAAATAAAGGATATTTCTCCAAAAAGGAAAAAATAAAGGATATTTCTCCAAAAAGAAAAAAAAAGAAAAACAACTTTTTCTCAATAAAACCGAAACTTTTTATTCTTGCAAGTTGTGTTTGTGGAGATGTAAGAAAGCCTGTCCTTTAACCAAAATTAAAGACATGTTCTCATACCACTGTGTGTTGTTTCTCAAAAGAAATCACATTCCTATTGCCTCTGTATTTAATTGGGGGCCAAACATTGTATTCTCTTTCTTTCATACCTCTTCTACTTCAGCTCCGCCATTCATTTAATCATGGTCGAGGTTGAAAATGTCTACTAATAAACACCTTTACTCTTTTGGAAACACTCTTTGCTAACAACATGCCTGTGATCTACATGCTGAAACAGCCAAATGTCAGAATATGTACTTGTATCTCAGGGGTTCATAACCTGGGGCAGTTGCCTGATGGGTGAGGTTTAACAAAGGTTGAAAGTATTGGAAAAGGCTGGCAGGAATTGGGAGTGTGGTTTGAGGTGGTTGTTGCTGTACAGAAATACATGGCAGCAATTACAGATTCACTTTTCAGAATTGAATTTATGTTGCCCAGTCTTTGATAGCGTAAACAGAAATTGGACATGATGTGGTTGCTTGTAGCTGGCTTGCACATCTGATTTAAAGGATCAATGCAAATACCAATAGGTCTTGTGTAATGGTCTCAGCTTCAGAAAGTTATAATGGTTCAGCTTTAATAAGATGTTTTTCAAAAGAAATTTAAAAAAAGAAAGAGAGTAAATCTTACTTTCATACACCGTCACAAATAAGCCCTAAATCTCAAATAAGCATTAAAAAGATATTTCTAACTTTTAAGGGCTACTAAAAATCAGCATTGACATCATAATAAAAGAATTATTTACATTCCGATTCATGTCCTCATCTTTGTTATTATCATAAAACCGTTTCGACCATTGTGTTCTCTGCCTTCTTCAGTCTGTCCATCTGGGCAACCTTCAGGGAATTTCAAACTGAAGCCATTATTGTTCTCATTCAGAATTTTTTTTAATCATTTCACCCCAAGCAAGGCAGCAAAGTCACTAATACACAAGAGGTTACTGAGTGTGAAAGAATGTAAGAAAAGCATTAAGTTGCGAGAACAATAAAAGAACAAAAATTAAGAAGACAGACGTTAATGACTGTCATTGCATTTAAATTTTTGAAGATCAAACTTGACTGGAAAGCAAAAACCCGGAAGAGAGTTCCACAATCAAGAAGAGCAAGTAAATTAATTGATATCACAGAACTTACTAGCCATTTTGACTTTAAAATGATGAAATCTTTCAGCCATTCTAGTATTGCACTTAATTTTATAAAGCCTAGGTACTATAAAGAAGAAAACAATTACGATAAACATTTTTATAGAAAAGGAAAACTACATTACAACAGTAGCAAAGCAACAGAAGCCGAGATGCCAGGATTGATGATATTGCAGATTCTTATTCTGCTATCAATATCTACAGATATCTTTTTGTTTCTTTTAGTCCAAATCAGTTATTTGCTTGTCCTGTTTCCACTGATGATTCTATGTCTGTATACCTGGCCTAGAGATTGAACTCACAATTACTACGCCACCAATTTTGAAAACCAAAACATTCATCCACTTGGTTATTGTAATAAAATAAATTTATTGACAATGTAATGAAAAATACTTCTTCAAAGGCTGGTGATGATCATCATATTAGTAAAACGATCAAGATGCAACTGAGACATCTTTACTTGAAATGTTAATTTGGAAAATCTCTGGTGACCACAAATAATCATTATAATTTCTGTTAATTTGGAAAATCTGGACTGGTTACCAGTCTCAGAGAGGAAAAACTCTCAATTTAAAACTATAGAGAAGAGAATAAAAAACTACTCCACTACCTTTCCCTAAGAATAATTATACCCTGGGTCAGCACTCGGGTTGCTGGCACCACAGACAAATTGAACTTCAGCAATCTTACAAGTATAATTTTTTTAAATTTTCACAAGGGGAAAGTTTGGAAATGTAAAATAACAAGGTCATTACAATATACAACTTAATACAAGCTAAAGAAAATATTCATTATCCTACCTAAAACATTCTTTCTAGCTGTTAGATCTGTAAATCTTTTCATGACTCTTTCTAAACGTAAATTCTTTACAAGATAACTTTCTATTGACAAAATAGCAAAAGAATTTAATCTGTCTTTAGCCATAGATGACAACACGTATGTTTTTATAAACTTTAATTTAGCTTCTCTATCTGGCGACCACAAATTATCTTTATACTCGTATCGTCTGTGCATTCATTTTTCTGTTATGGTATTTCATCACCACACCTTAACAGAAAGAATTAATAAACAAATTCTCTAACATTTTACTCCACTCAAGAAATGTCATATTGTTTTTTTTTATTATTTCATTTGTTATTTTCACGTGTTTTCCTTTTTGTTTGGAAGATCCCAAACACATGACATAGCAGCATGATGGCACCCTAACCTTGATGGTGACTGCCCGAGTTGTCAATACCTTGAGCCATCACTGATTATATCAATTCAAATTTTACAGAAAATAAAAAAAAGGTTTATATTATTGTAACAGATATGTTGAATCCAATAATATCCTTGTCTAATCTAAATTCTCCCTTCATACCATGTCTTTTCTCCAGAGACATGGCACGGTGAAAGAATTAAGATTTTACAAGAATACTATTTAACAAATCAATGTAAGTATAGACATTTTCAGGAATTAATCTTCAAGAATTATTTAAGATTAATCAACATGGGACAATAGCAAAGTGGATTAAAGTATTGTTTCATGAATTTGGTAACACAGTAATTGCAAGTTCAATCTGATAGGACGAGCAATAACTGAATAGTAATAGATAAGAACTATTTGAGATATGGCTGGACATGGACAATGAAATGAGACCCGTCTTCCCATGTAGATTAAAGACTTCAATTCTAAATTTCCTGACGGTTACTTGGATCAAAAATCACCTGATGAAGACCAGAGATTAAAGACTTCAATTCTAAATTTCCTGAAGGTTACTTGGATCAAAAATCACCTGATGAAGACCAGAGATTACAGACTTCAATTCTAAATTTCCTGAATGTTACTTGGATCAAAAATCACCTGATGAAGACCAGAGATTAAAGACTTCAATTCTAAATTTTCTGAAGGTTACTTGGATCAAAAATCACCTGAAGAAGACCAGAGATTAAAGACTTCAATTCTAAATTTCCTGAAGGTTACTTGGATCAAAAATCACCTGATGAAGACCAGAGGGCATACCAGCTGAAACTTTGTCATAGCAACAACAAATATGATTACAATAGTACACACGTAAGCAATGTAATTAGCAATCAATGCATTGTGCACACTCAAGTTAAAAAGTGGACACTGGTCTAGCATGCACTAAAGTCAAGAAGGTGGACACAAGTCTAGTTTTTTTGAGAGTCAAAAAGTAGACATTTTATATACTCAAGTCTGCAAGTATCCACCCAGAAAGTGATCCCTTTTATAGGGGGTGGTCCTCATCCCTTTGTAAAGGAAAAATAAATCTCTCTGGAGTATATAATAATTCTGACATTCTTTCAAGGTGCATTTAATTCTCCTGTTGTAAGATTTTTTTTTTATAAGCATTTCCCCCCAAGCAAGGCAGGAGAGCCATGAGTATGCAAGTGCTTACAGAGAGTGAAAATAAGAGAAAAGACTCAGTATGGGGGGGGGGGGGATTGAGAAAAGGATAAAATGAAGAATGGCAATCAAGGCAACAGATGTCAAAATTTTAGTTATCAGGGAAGCAAGTAAGAGGAAAGGAGTTCCACAGTCAGGAAGTGAGAGAGAAGAAGTTGTTGGAGAAGAAGAGGTGGTTACATTTAACTGTTTTGACAGTTTAAAAGGGTGGGACTTGGATGCAAACCTCGTAACACACTTAAATTCATGCAATCAGAGCACCAGTGAAAATATCTTATCAGAGCAGATGTCATGAAAATATTTATAGAAAAGACAGAGGGTAGCCACATTACATCATTGAGGAAGTGACTGGAGGAACGTTCACAATGCATATCTGTCTTCAAATTTTGTCAAGAACCTCAAGATGAAAAGCAGGGGCACCAGACCATATATGGCAACAGTATTCCATGCTTGGATGAATAGTAAATTTGTAGATGTGGAAGATGGGCTCGGACAAGAAAAAGCTTCTGGTGTAAAACAGAGAACCAGTTTTCCTTGCAGTATGTTTGACTTAACTGAATGCTTTTAGCAGAATAGAAAAATTCTCTTTTCAGTTTCAACATTTAAAAAGTATAAATGTACTAAGCATAGAAATGTTTACTTAAACGCAGTTTTTGCTTGAATCGTCCTCTACTTGAGTACCACAAAATGTAAGTCTGTGATAACCAAGGAAAAAGCTCGTGAGGCAGAGAAAGCGGAATATCTTTCCTAAACAATCAATGGAATTGGTATCAGCATCAGATATTTGTGTATTTAACAATTATTTTCTTACAAAAATGATTTTATATAGAGTCGATGTAGACACAAAGCGGTGACTCAGTCTATATACCAGTGTATTAAACAAACCTATCATTTGAATTTGGCAAGGAGCAAGAGGTAAAAGAATTGACGAAGAAAAAAAAAAATAAAGTCTTTATAAATTAACACAAAAAATAGATGTAAATATGAGTTAAGATGGATACGAACATACATATACAATTGAGATTCACAGCACGATAGGATGACTAGACTAAGAGTGAGAGGAACTAAGAGTGAGAGTGAGAGAGAGAGAGGAACTGAGAGTGAGAGAGAGAGAGGAAGTGAGAGTGAGAGAGAGAGAGAGGAACTAAGAGTGAGAGAGAGAGGAACTAAGAGTGAGAGAGAGAGGAACTAAGAGTGAGAGAGAGAGGAACTAAGAGTGAGAGAGAGAGATGAACTAAGAGTGAGAGAGAGAGAGAGATGAACTAAGAGTGAGAGAGAGAGAGAGAGATGAACTAAGAGTGAGAGAGAGAGAGAGAGATGAACTAAGAGTGAGAGAGAGAGAGAGGAACTAAGAGTGAGAGAGAGAGAGGAACTAAGAGTGAGAGAGAGAGAGAGAGAGGAACTAAGAGTGAGAGAGAGAGAGAGAGGAACTAAGAGTGAGAGAGAGAGAGAGAGGAACTAAGAGTGAGAGAGAGAGAGATGAACTAAGAGAGAGAGAGAGATGAACTAAGAGAGAGAGATGAACTAAGAGAGAGAGATGAACTAAGAGAGAGAGAGAGAGATGAACTAAGAGAGAGAGAGATGAACTAAGAGAGGGAGAGAGAGATGAACTAAGAGAGGGAGAGAGAGATGAACTAAGAGAGGGAGAGAGAGATGAACTAAGAGAGGGAGAGAGAGATGAACTAAGAGTGAGAGTGAGAGAGAAATGAAGAGAGGGAGAGAGAGATGAACTAAGAGTGAGAGAGAGATGAAGAGAGAGAGATGAACTAAGAGTGAGAGAGAGAGATGAACTAAGAGTGAGAGAGAGAGATGAACTAAGAGTGAGAGAGAGAGATGAACTAAGAGTGAGAGAGAGAGATGAACTAAGAGTGAGAGAGAGAGAGATGAACTAAGAGTGAGAAAGAGAGATGAACTAAGAGTGAGAGAGAGAGATGAACTAAGAGTGAGAGAGAGAGATGAAGAGAGAGAGATATGAACAGACTGGGAGTGAGAAAGAGTGAGATATGAACAGACTGGGAGTGAGAAAGAGTGAGATATGAACAGAGTGCTAGTGAGAGAGAGAGATATGAACAGAGTGCTAGTGAGAGAGAGAGATATGAACAGAGTGCTAGTGAGAGAGAGAGATATGAACAGAGTGCTAGTGAGAGAGAGAGATATGAACAGAGTGCTAGTGAGAGAGAGAGATATGAACAGAGTGCTAGTGAGAGAGAGAGATATGAACAGAGTGCTAGTGAGAGAGAGAGATATGAACAGAGTGCTAGTGAGAGAGAGAGATATGAACAGAGTGCTAGTGAGAGAGAGAGATATGAACAGAGTGCTAGTGAGAGAGAGAGATATGAACAGAGTGCTAGTGAGAGAGAGAGATATGAACAGAGTGCTAGTGAGAGAGAGAGATATGAACAGAGTGCTAGTGAGAGAGAGAGATATGAACAGAGTGCTAGTGAGAGAGAGAGATATGAACAGAGTGCTAGTGAGAGAGAGATATGAACAGACTTTGTGAGAGAGATATGAACAGACTTTGTGAGAGAGATATGAACAGACTTTGTGAGAGAGATATGAACAGACTTTGTGAGAGAGATATGAACAGACTTTGTGAGAGAGATATGAACAGACTTTGTGAGAGAGATATGAACAGACTTTGTGAGAGAGATATGAACAGACTTTGTGAGAGAGATATGAACAGACTTTGTGAGAGAGATATGAACAGACTTTGTGAGAGAGATATGAACAGACTGCATGTGAGAGAGAGATATGAACAGACTGCATGTGAGAGAGAGATATGAACAGACTGCATGTGAGAGAGAGATATGAACAGACTGCATGTGAGAGAGAGATATGAACAGACTTTGTGAGAGAGATATGAACAGACTTTGTGAGAGAGATATGAATAGACTGCATGTGAGAGAGAGATATGAACAGACTGCATGTGAGAGAGAGATATGAACAGACTGCATGTGTGAGAGAGATATGAACAGACTGCATGTGTGAGAGAGATATGAACAGACTGCATGTGAGAGAGAGATATGAACAGACTTTGTGAGAGAGAGATATGAACAGACTTTGTGAGAGAGATATGAACAGACTTTGTGAGAGAGAGAGATAAGAACAGACTGAGAATGAGAGAGAGAAATATGAAAAGACTGTGAGTTTGAGAGAAGTTTGAAAAGACTGTGAGTGAGAGAGAGATATAAACAGGCTAACATACAAACCATAGAAGATATGAACAAAGAAAACAGTTCGTGAGATATGAATAGACAAATAAAAAAATCAGGATAAAAGCAAAAAGTTAGTAAGGTTATCTTAAATGTTGAATTCAGTATTTTCATTAGAAAAGTTTGTAAAGTACAAATAAAAATATTTTTAGTGATGGAGAAATGTCAAATGCATTTGTTACTCCATCAAGCCATAAAAGATATGTTTATAATCTCCAAACTTAAAAAAAAAGACCCAAAGAATTTCAATTCCCCATCGTAGAAATCATTTCCTTGTATTTCATATCACTTTTAAAAATTATATATATATATATATATATGCATACATCTATATCTATATAATATTGCTTTTAAAAGTGATATGCCTACAGTCATTTGTGATCAGAGTAAGAAGAAATATCTTTCATTTCTGATGTGACAGAAATATTTCCTTTCATTAAATCTACGTGCATATATATGTGGAAGAAATCATCTTATATGTCTCTCAACATAAACTCATGGTGTTTGTTTTTAATAAATTGTTAAACAGCACTTCAATAAACATTATGAAGTTTCTTGGATGCAAAAATAAGTCTTTATGTGCCAATGAATTGTATACGCATGTCGAAATGTTGTTAATGTTAATGAAATATGAATAGGCTTATACAGGAAGATGATCATGCAACCTCATTGAATATGTTCGCATTTCAAAGGCATATACGAAATAGATAAAAGTGAAATATAGAATATGATCAATTCCTTATTATAAACCAGAACTGATAAGTAGACAGCTCCAAATCTGACGACAGGAGTAGACAGCTCCAAACCTGACAACAGGGGTAGACAGCTCCAAACCTGACAACAGGGGTAGACAGCTCCAAACCTGACAACAGGGGTAGACAGCTCCAAACCTGACAACAGGGGTAGACAGCTCCAAACCTGACAACAGGGGTAGACAGCTCCAAACCTGACAACAGGGGTAGACAGCTCCAAACCTGACAACAGAAGTAGACAGCTCCAAACCTGACAACAGGGGTAGACAGCTCCAAACCTGACAACAGAGGTAGACAGCTCCAAACCTGACAACAGAGGTAGACAGCTCCAAACCTGACAACAGGGGTAGACAGCTCCAAACCTGACAACAGGGGTAGACAGCTCCAAACCTGACAACAGGGGTAGACAGCTCCAAACCTGACAACAGGGGTAGACAGCTCCAAACCCAGTTATGGGAGTAGACATTTCTAAACTAGATGAGATATCTCTAGACACAGGTAGTGGAATAAGAACAGTCTATCCCCTTAGGTTAAATAAAGGGTTCAGTTCGGAATTCCCTTTAGGTCATCTAGATCACTATACACCTGATAAAGACCAGAGAGCACAAGGGTTGAAACATTGTCATAACAAATATGGTGACAATAGTTTGCATGTGAATAGTATAAATAACATCTTGATTCTATTATTAATTTTTTTAAATTACATTTGCTATCCATTTAAGTTGTTTCTGCTGTTGAAAGTCTTCAGGTGAGTGATGTCATTTTTTTTTATTTGATGTAGTTCTTTATTTAAGATTCTATATGTGACGAGAGAGGGAAAGGAAAAAAGCTATGTAGCGATGTTTTCTCTTGTGTTTGAATGGCTTGGAGGTAGCCACATCTCTGCTCCTGAAAGTTGAAATCTGTGGGTTTTCATAAGAAATTTTCCCAGGAAACAGGCTTGAGAAACACAGGGTTTGAGTTTTCTCTGATAAAGTTAAATTATTCATATTGTGATGCTAATTTCTAACCTATAGACACATTGATTTAAACGGTGTGTTGTATTATGGAATCTTTTTGGCATGTTTGTAATATTGTGCATTATTTGGTAAAAAATAATGTTAAGTCATGTTTTGATATGATGTATATGTAGATATGTAACTGTGTTGGAAATAGGGTTTAGTTCCTATAAGAGAAAAGAAAATAATAATAGAATCAATGTGTTGATCTTCCACACTACTTTATGCAAAGGTTTAGGAAGGAAACTACCTTCAGTACTGGAAACAGCAATAATAGTTAAGGGACTTGAGAAAACTTTTAAGAGAGACATTTTTTTAACTTTTAACCAATAACAATGTTAACTGTTCAGTCAATGAATGCCAAATGTTTCCTTATAAGGAAACAACTAATTATATCTTATGATTTTGTCGTTTTAACATTCCATTGCATTAACACATGCTAAATATAGAGATTTTTTAATAAGGAAAAGAAATATATTTTAAGAAATTCCTATTCTAGTGCAATGAGACGGTGCAACCTTGGACAGCTGTTCCCCAGCTTTGATCGAGCTGTCCCCGAGCAGACTCTGCCCAAAGACAAAGATGTAATTGAGAGATGATAAATAAACATGTTACAATTTACTTTATAGTAATTTACACACAGTGTTTACTCATTCCTCCACGAGAATGAGATGTGACACAAGGTCTTTTTAAAGTGGGGCCCCGAGCACATGCACCCGGGTGTGGACAAAAATTGCCCACAGCCCCCACAACTGTCAGTTGCGCTGGTCTCGGTGTGAGCACCGATCCCTCCCTCTTGTGCAATGGGAGGGCGCGGCCTCGGGCAGCTGTTCCCCAGGGCTGGGCATCTCTCAGTATTATTTTCTCAGTTGCCCCTCTGCCCTTTGACAGAGAAGCCCCTGAGCGCACTCTGTCCAAGGACAGAGACGCAACTGAGAGGTGATAAATAATGCGCAAATTACTTAATAGTAATTTACACACTAAAAGCTCAATATCTGTATTATATATTATCTACTTCTAGGCAATATCACTATTCAGATTTAACTAATTTGTATGTTGATTTAAAAAAAATTTATTTCACTAATTAACTGTCATTCATTATTGTTCTTTTATTCAAAGATTGTTTTGATTTTCATATCAAAAATAGTTGTTTAGGAATATCATCTTATATAGGTGCAGAAAAATTTTTGAAATTTGCATTTTACTTGGCCTTCAACAAGTTGGCATCTATTTGTAAAACTTTCCTTCACTATAACAAGCCAATTTATGAATCAAATGTTCATTTAATATTTTTGTTTCAAAGATTTCAAGTAGTGTATATATCTTACTTTGCCAAGCAATAGCAAGTGGGCAAAGCCTGCTTGTGCTGAATATTGAGAGCATTTTTTAATAGTGAAAAGAAATTCTAGGATTAATTTATAAACAAATTCTTGTCTGACAAAATATTATTCAAAGGTATCAAAGAACTGCCTGATAAGTGGAAACATTTCATTACAAAAAATGATGAATATATAATTGAATATAATGTAGTTGGACTTTATTTTTTGAAGAATAAAGTAAATAAATAAAAGCAAAAATTATTTATAACTTGTGCCAATAGTTTATACATAATTTTTGTTCTAATTAATTTATGAAAACAAAAGTAAAAGATGCTGCTATTACAAGACTGGCAATTTTCTTTTAGTTTAGGATGTCTAGTTTTTTCTAATGAACTCAAGTCACCCATAATTTCTGTATTGCTCTTTTGAAGCAGCAACAAATTTCAAGAAGAGGGAAACTTCGACAGAAAAAAAAACTTGAAACCTTAACTGCTATTGTCCCAACATCCTGGGCTATAGCTGATGATTTTATCCATGATTGATAAAAACTTCATATGTAAAGGTCAAAGGTCTATGTTTCCTGCAACTGATGCATCAAGACTTAACCCCTTACCTGTCAATTATTTGGGGAACAATGTTTCATTTTCAGATGAAATTTTTATTTGTTTTTAATATAGTAACTAAGAAACTGTGACACCTCGAAAGTAACTGAGTGGTGGCTAACACATCCACCAGACGTACGATTAAGAAATGGACTCGTTTCTAGGTTCAGAAGGGCATAAAAAGAATCAAGATCAATGTAAAAACACTTCTATAGCTGGTTTTTGAACGTTATATTTTGGACATGTTTATTCGACTATGTCTGAAAAAGACACTTTCAGTGAAAACGTATATACACGTCTATGCCAGGGAAGGGGTTAAAAATAATAATAGTAAAATTTCTCAAATATTCTGCTGTATTATATCAACTTCTTCAGATTTCTGCCAGCGTTCCTTGCAACTAATGCATTGATGCATCACGGTTTAAAAACAGTCATGGAAAAGTTTCTTAAATCTTCATGTTATTGCTTTAAATGCTATTTTCTTAATTATTATTTAAATTGAACATTATTCTTGAACTAAATAAGCCTTAATATATTGGAATTGAATATATTTTTAATCTATTATAAGGAAAAGCCAAAAAAAAAAAGAAGAATTCCATGTCAGATATATATATATATGATTCATTCAATTTTGAGTGATTCAATCATTAATTTTTCTGGACTTAGATTCCTTATAATTTTATTTTACTTATTTATTTTCTTTCTTTATATTCTTTTGTAGAAAAAGAATTTCATTTCAAATGGTGAGAGGCCACTTGATTCTCAGAGAGCGATATTCTCAAGAAACTTGAACTGGCTTTTAAATTAGGTCCAGTAATACAAGATGGATTATTTTATTGATTAAACCAGATTCCATTTCATCTACTTCCATCTTTTCTCATTTCTTTTGTATAGTTTTCTTTATGCCACAATCTCATATATCTATAGAGTTAATTGTGACTCAGCAAATCTTTGAGCGAATACTTGAGGAAAGTTAAAGAAGGCATACTAGTTGTATTGATAAGAAGATATATTACAAAAAATACAGCTGTAAGTACGTAATAATTATATATATATATATATATGTCATCCACAGACAGACTGTTTCACTGTTTGACAGCTCATCAGTGTGGCTAGACATCTGATTGCCTCAAGTCAGGATCAAAACCTATCAGCTCCTGGCAGAGAGGAAGTTGAATTGTTACATATTTATTTTTGAATAAACACGCCAATGACTCAGAGTGCTTGATTCAGAGAAGAGCATTGCATTATCAGCAGTAGCAGTCAATGTTTACAAATTTGCACTTTCCCTCTAAAGTGTTCAACCAAATTTTATTTTTTGGGAGTCATATTTTATTGCC
Organism: Acanthosepion esculentum; assembly: GCA_964036315.1. Taxonomy (NCBI): domain Eukaryota; kingdom Metazoa; phylum Mollusca; class Cephalopoda; order Sepiida; family Sepiidae; genus Acanthosepion; species Acanthosepion esculentum. The sequence continues at coordinate 27,123,726 of OZ038485.1, read as the reverse complement.
ATCCACAGACTGACTGTTTCACTGTATCACAGCCCATCACTGTGGCTAGGCATCTGATTCTCTCAAACCAGGATTGAAACCTGACTGATTTGGAATCAGTCAGAGATTTTTACCCTAAGCTATCAGCTCCCCAACAAAGAGGAAGATGAATTTTTACATATTTATTTTTGAATAAACATGCCAGTGACTCAGAGTGCTCTATTCATAAAAGAGCTTTGCATTATCAGCAGTGCTTGACTGAATTTTCGGGGGGGGGGGCATATATATGCATATGTGTGTGTGTGTATGAATGTATACGTGGTGCATTGAAAATAAATATAAATGATCGGGATGTATGTCAGTTTGGTTATACACATGCATATATTTTTGAGTTAAGGATATTGTGGGTTAGTCCAACATAGATTTGAAGTCATGAGAGGGTGCTGTGAAGCACCTATAAAGACGGGATAATTTGTGTCTTTCTCTCTTTTCCCTCCCAGCAAGTGGTAGTGATGATATCCATGAGACTTTGTTCCCAAGCATGCACATATTTTTACCCTCAGTGACTGAACTTTATTCACATGCATGTGTGTATCATAGAACTAACTGTTAACTTTTAATGTCTTCTTTCTTTTGCATGCACCCTAGTGTATTTTCTCTCACTTGTTACTCGGTAATGTATAAAAAATAACATTATTTACATTATTCAGACTATTGTCCTCATCTTTGTTGCCATATTTATTACAACGTTTCGGCCGTTGTACACTCCGACCTTCTTCAGATGTTTTTGAATGTCAAACTGAACCCTTTATTTCACTCACTGGGGTAGACTGTTCTATTTCCATGTGCTATGTTTAATGGATGTCAGTTGCCAGTTATCTCCTATTAATTCCCCTCTCCTTGAGGACACATGGCACAGTGGATAAAGGCATTAGTTAGACCCAGTGACAGGACACAAAGAGTGTGAGTTCAATACCCGGTTAAGGCAGTGGAGAACTTGGAGAGGGGCATTAACATGAGATAACTGACAAGTGACATCCATTAAACATGGCACATGGAACTAGAATAGTCTACCCCAGTGAGCGAAATAAAGGGTTCAGTTCGACATTCCAAACACCTGAAGAAAGACGAAACATACAATAGCTGAAACATCGTAATAAATATGGTGACAAAGATGAGGACAATAGTCCGAATAATGCAAATAATGTACATTATACCTCATCTCAGAAATATAGACAAAAAATAACATACAAAATATTGCCTTATTGAAATTGTCCTCCATTTTCTTACATAAAATACTGTTACTTCATTTATGCAAATTACAGACCACTAGGAAGCCATATTGGAGATGTAGATTATCCTCACATAGCTTTGCCAGTTTTGACAAGTCAGTCAGTGGCACTGTTAATTATGTAGAAAAACAGGACACTTCCTGTTTTCATCCTCTTCTGTCCAGCATGCTGTAGCGATGACATCATAGTACCCTGTTCCCAAATATAGAGATATCTTTCCCCTTAGTGACTGAACTTACACACAGACACACAATTCCTAGCTTTTAATGCTTCCTTTTTCTTTTTGCATGCCTACTAGTTTATTTTCTCTTTCTTGTTACAGAAAAATATAAAATATCGCCTCATTGAAATTGTCCTCCATTTTCTTACACCCATCATTATATACACAAAATATTGTTACCATTGCTTCTGGAACAAAGGCAAGAGGGACAGAGGAAAGTAATGCATAACTTAGCTAACAACCTTGTGTAAAGATTTGTCAGCAAAAAATACAAAATTTACTAAAGGTTACAAAGAACAGGAAATCGTGGAGAGCCATGATCATCCATGTCCGGTTGGGTTTGTTATATTCACTTCTACACAAATACCCTGACTGATAAAAAGTTCCTATTCTCATACTCTTTCCCCTCTTTTTTTCCTTCTGGCGTGTGGTAAAAGTGACAACACCAACCGGGATATTCCCGGGTATGGGCCATATCTTCCCCGTTAGTATCTGAACTTTTTCACACACACACACACACACACACACACAATTTCTAGCTTTTAATGTCTTCTTTCTTTTGCTAGCATACCATATTATTTTCTCTCCTTTGTTACTCAGTTATATAAAAACAAAAATATAAAATCTTGCCTTGTTGAAATTGTCCTCCATTTTCTTACACCCATCATTATATACACAAAATATTGTTACCATTGCTTCTGGAACAAAGGCAAGAGGGGACAGAGTTAAGTAATGCATAACTTAGCTAACAACCTTGTGTAAAGGTTTGTCAGCAAAAAATACAAAATTTACTAAAGGTTACAAAGAACAGGAAATTGGGGAGAGCCACGATCATCCATGTCCTAAAAAACACAGCACAGAGAAGACATTATGGAATGGACAGTAACTCAACAGTTACTGTCCTTGTTACTTGTAATGTTCATACGTTTCAATCAGCCCAGTGGGTACTTGCAATTTTCACACACTAATGTTTATCTGGAAATCACATATTTTTTATGTCCAATTAATAAATTGTGCCTGAGAACAACCAAGTGAATTTGCCACTGGAGTTTTTCTAATTAGTATAAACATTACCGTCCATCTAAGTTATCAAGAAAATCACCAGAAACTCAATAAATAGAATTTGCTTTAAGAAGTTTTTGTCAAATGTTTAACAATTTGCATATCATGACAAAGCTTGAATTAAATTTTTAGTCATGCCAGAAAATTTTTCTCATCTGAGTCCATCTTGTACATTTACAAATCTGTGCATTGAAAACTGCCGCTATATTTGGTCCGGTGCTCCTGCTGTTCATTTCAACGTTCTTGACAAAATCCAAAGAAGGATCTGTAATGTAACTGATCAGGACTTGACATCTCGACTTCAGTCACTTTCTCACTGACACAATGTGGCTTCCCTCTGTTTTTTCTACAAAT
>OZ038485.1:27073319-27115819 GCA_964036315.1 Acanthosepion esculentum | reverse complement strand
AGAAAATCCATAGCTTAATAGATATTCTTCATTCTATTTAATACAAGATGTTTTATTGTGTGCATATAGAGATATTAAAAAAAATATCTGTTAATGTATAGCTCGGCATGTATAAGATATATAATTTCCCAGGTGAATAAAGATATAAATTATTCAAATATACATTTCAGATTATATCAACTGTAATTCTTGATTCATCAATTTATAATCTGCTTATATAAATATATATATATATATATTGCTTGTATAAAAATAAATATAAAGTATATCTATATATCACTTTATAATATTTATAGTAATAAGATTATATATATATATATATATATATATAAACAATAAAAAATATTTAAGTATTGCAGGTATAAATATTTGCATTTGGCAGGAAATAAATTAATTTTTGTGCAGAGAGCTGCGTATGATCAAAGGTGTACGTGAACAGTTTCAATCATATAGGTATATGCACTTACAATGAATTAATATTCACACATACATATATATAAATAGATATACATATCTGTATAATTATATAAATATCTTCATATCTGGCTGTCAATCATTCTGTATGTGGTGGTGTGCATCTTTGCATTTGAATGTATGATGGGCTACCAAAATTTCTGGTAATCTGAACATCACTATTTCACACATCTTTCTTAATCATTTCCACGGGAAATATTAAAGCTTATTTTCCGTCAATATTTTCTTTTTGAAGCAACTTATTACATGACTTTACTTCCTCAAACTTTTGGCTATCACCACATATATATATATTTCAGAGTCTGGTGTTTTTCATGTCGACAGAATAATATAACGATATATTATTTTGTATAATTTTATATATCAACAAACAGTATTTCAAAAAGGTTTGTTTGTGACACGTGCTATCGCCACAAAAAAAAACTTTACAGTTTGTCATATTTCTCAAAACATATATATTTTAAAGAGAAGAGATAAGTGGCAAACGTTTTTGGTTATAATGTGGATTTTTTAAAATATATGTTTTGCTTTATTTTCCATATTTTTTGGTACACAGGTTTCGGGTCTTGCAACCTTCATCAGATGAAGAGCGGTTATTTCCACATAGTATTTAAAGGAAATAATTTTTTCCTTATGCTTCCTCACATTTAACCATGTGTCTGCATGTGTATATATACACACATTATATATATATATATATATACACACACACACATGATGGGTAAGGTAATATATTCAAATCTTAAATATATTAAAAGGGTTCCAAAATATAATAATAGCAATTAAAATTGACATGTTAACAGAAAAAAATTAACAATAAAAGTCTGACATTACTCTAATATGGTAATATCTAAGTACAAGAAATTAGCAAAAATTAGCTTAACTGGTTGCTTGATCCTCTTTCATCAGCTCAATCACAGACAAGAAATGTGCACAATGACTGAAATGAAATACCAAAGAATGGATGTTACATAATAAATAGAGAGCATTAAAGGCTAATTATACTTAAACCTAACAACCACTCCCAACTATGGAGGGATGGCTGGTAGGACTTAATATAAATTGACTACACCTTAAGGTGAAAATCAGAGTGAGCCTTTCTCAGTATGAACAACATATCTTAGTTGTAGGAAGGACACATTGATGGATATTTAATAGACATAATTTATATATAAAATTAATTTGTTCATTTATCTTATGACTATCTCTACATTTTTGAGCTTTGCTAAATTGCATCCACTCTTCAAGAGACTTTATGGCAAATCAGATTTGTTTTCAGAAATCTTACTTTCCTTAAAAATGTTATTATTTCTATTTGATAATAATATGACACATCATAGCCAAAATGTAAATACTTGACTACACATAATTCCCCTCAGAAGCTGCATTAATATCTCAATTCCAATTATATGAAGTCTGATCAAAAAGTATGCTCTGCTAATAGAGCTAAAGTATGCAGAATGAAGCCACTTGGCACAGATATCCCTTGAGCATTGCCGTGCATGCACACTAAGTTATAATATTTGAGCTTGCTTTCGTTGTTTACAGCAATTGCTTAAAAGGAAAGTGTGTAGAGCGTGCTCGTCTCACTACACCACATAGATTCCATCAGTGACCATGGCTTGTGCAGCAGTTTTTGGTCAAGGACAACATTACCCATTTATAACAGCCACCATATTCTAAAGATCTTGCTCCTTGTGATTTTTTTTTCCTCTTTCCAAAAATCAAGTCCAACTCGAAAGGTACAAAATTTCAAGAGACAATCCAAGAGAATGTGTTGAGGTAACTGCTCGCTATCAACAAAAAGGAGTTCCAAGAACATTTCCATCAATGGAAACGACCCTGGATGATAAAGTGTGTGGCTTCAGAAGGGAAATATTTCAAAGGAGATTAAATGCTGAATTGATATATGTTATAGTTTTCTTTTTATAGCACCACTTTTTGATCAGCACTATAATAACAATTATCTAATATACATAACCAAACAAATTCAAAAAAGTTTACATCATGAAATAATGCTTTTAAGGAAAATATGATTTTGGAAGATAAATCCTATTATCAAGTTTGCTGAAAAGTGGACGTAATTCTACGAAACTAAAAAACAGAAAGTCATAAGTGAACAATTTATATAAATATAATGCTCTATTTCATGATGCTAAGTACAATAATTACAATTACTGCTTTGCCTTAAAATCATTATCAACCATTTTTCTGGTGAAATACAATATTTGTTATTGTTATATGGGGGAAAGATTTATAGATTTTTACAATTTTAAGAAAATTTATGACAAAGTGAAAGAAAGATTGATTTTTAACAGCTAAAAACGTACCTACGAAAGCCAGATTAGACCAAAAATGATGTATTGCTGCCATATCTAGGCTGGAGCTGCCCAGTTTTTACTTTAAAGCCTTGATATTGTTCAAAAGTGTTTACATGGCCTTGTGGGTGATTATTTTTCAAAGTACAGCCCCTTTTTCACAGGTAAAATGTTGCTGCACTCTTCTGTTTTCTTGACAGTTCCACCAGTCCAGACTTTCACATCTTTGCAACATACACAGGACCGACAAATTGGTAAGAAAGAAGTTCCACTCAAACAGCGTCTTCCCCAGCAGTTACCTGTTACTCCAAAAATAATGCTTCCCTAATCTAGGGTCAACAGATTTCTATATATCCTCATTATATTCACCTCATACTCACTTGTAGACCCTTGCAACAACTTCATTTCGTAACCCTCTACCTTGAGTAGCCCTTGGGCCTTGCATTGAGTGATACAATAGTATAAAATAAAAAAATCATTATATATGAAGGGTAAATATCTGACTACATTCACAGCCACAGAGATTTTTTATTTCTTTTTGGAAAAAAGAATGAGAAATAAACTTTCTGAAATAGAAGAATTTTTTTTCATCATTTCACCCCAACCAAGGCAATATTGTTACTAAGATACAAGAAGTTACCAAGTGTGAAAAAAATGATAGATATCAAAAAACTTAAGGAGACATAACAATAAAAGAAGAGGAATTAAGACAAAAGATAATGATTGGCATTGCATTTAAATTTTTAAAGATCCATGTTAGTTGACTGGAAACGTGGAAGAGAATTCCTGAAGTGTAAGAGAAGAAAACGTTAGCATAGAACTTGTGGTTACATGTAACAGTTTCAACAGTATAATGATGAGACCTAACTTCCAATCTAGTACTATGCTTAAATTTGTAAAGTTAAGGTATCAATGAGGAGAGCTCATCAGAACAAAAATGCATGGGGGAAGCTATGTTATTGTGGTGGGAGAGTGACTGAAGCTGAGATGCCAAGTCAGGACTGATAACATGGCAGATTTTATCAAGAATTTCTAAATATATAGCAGAAGCACCAGACCAGATATGGCAGCAATGGTTGACTCATAAACATATAAAACACAGTGAACTAACTCTCTTAGCAGGAGGCCTATTGTTGCTAATTATAAATAAACTACCTATATAGTTGAATTTTCTTGCCTACAAGAGTTTGTTTTTGTGATTTAAATTTTACATCTTTCATTTTCTTCTATTAAGATGTCTGAAGAATTTTACATTTGTATTTTAATGAATTTCAGCTTAAAAATGTTGACTGTTCAATGGCTGTGAATATTATCTGCAGGGCCATATGAAAGCAGTAATGTTCCATACACTGAATACATAACAATTCAGGATACATATTTCGTAAATACTAAACAATTCAAATACTGCAGTATATGAGTCAGTTACAACAAATTTCGTATAGAAGAAAAGGAATCTGAACATAGAATAGGCTGCAATAGGTGTAGCTTCATCCAACATCACAAATTTTGCTACGAAACCAAAATATTAACCTGAAAACTTGAATCTGTACTTAAATAGCTTCAACAAATCGAGACTATCATATTCAATTAATCCATGGCACCAAACCCATTCGGAACTATTTAAGCTGTCAGATATATCCAACTGCTTTCTAAGATAAATGGTTAAAAATGGCTTTGAGTGAGTGTAGACAATTCATCTTCAAACCTTGTGGAGTTGTGCTAAGAAATCACAAAGAACTGTACCAAATAATAGAAAAAATATCACTCGAGAACCAGCAACAGCTAAAATGGTTATCACAACTGGAAGAGAAAATTATGACATCATCAAGAGACTAACATTTCACACTACTTCAAATAAAAGGTTAGGAAGGAAACCCCCATCAATACTGGAAAGAGGGATAACAGTTACTGGACATGAGAAACATTTTCCTGAAAAACTGTTCAAAGAGAAATATTTTTAAAATTTCAACTGATAGCAGTATTGTTTGCTCAGTCAATAAATGCCAAATGTTCCCTTATAAGGAAATAGCTAATATTACTATTGCCATTAGAGATGAGAACAGATACTACACTTGGTACCTACTTGACCCCCCCACTGAGTCAGGTTGTGACACAAGGTCAGTTTTTAACGTGGGGACCCGAGTGTTTCCACCCGGGTCGCTGGACTTTGCTGGTCTTAGGTGGTCAGAGCTTGTCCAAGCTGGTCATAGCTAGACGTAGCCGCGATACTACCAGCACAAGGACAAATCCCTGTGCCAGGCATGTATCAGTGATCGAATCTCAGCCAAAAGGCGATCAAGCGAGCGATCTGAGAACAGATACTACACTTTGATCCCATTCTGATGACCAGCAAGTGAAGAAAAGCATAACTCAAGTTGCACTGGCTGCTTGGTCAATGAATGCCAAATGCTCCCTTATAAGTAAATAGCTAATATTACCATTACTATTAGAGATGAGGAGAACAGATACTACACTTTGATCCCATCCTGATGACCAGCAAGTGAAGAAAAGCATAATTCAAGTTGCACTGGATGCTTGGTCAATGAATGCCAAATGCTCCCTTATAAGTAAATAGCTAATATTAGTATTACCATTTTTACTCAGGTAAGTACAGTTAATATTGACATATTTGTATGCATGTAATGGCGGAGTAATGGATAGCGACTCGGATTGAGGAATCAAAGAGCCCATTTCAAATTCCAGTTGAATCCATTACATTCACTTACGTGCTAATACCCTTGGGAAGGGTATGAATCCTTCTCCTTCACCCCACAGCTATGGGTAAATAGCAGGACAAACCGGGATCTATAGGCTTGGTTTAAAAATGGCCTACCGCAGTAAGAAATGGCAACCTACTGCAGGAAAAAAATCTGCCTCATCAGTCATGTATCGAAAGACATATGATTGCATAAGCATGTACCGCCACATGACACGTAACTGACTGATTCATAACTGTTTAGTGTGCATACCTTCTAAGGTAGCTTTTAAACAAATGAAAATGTTACATATATAAAGGTCAATATATATACAGGGTATATCAAAAATACTTTTACTGACTTTGGGAGCAGGTTCCGCACACCAAAACAAGGACAAAAGTCAATATTAAAGAAAGTTTACAGTAGATGGCGCTGTTGCCATGTAGCTGAGGTTACCTTTGTCATTTGTGCACCTTTGTCTCTAGTCTTTCCTCACACCAAAACAAAGACAATAGTCCATATAAACATATATCCACAAATCCTTTGTTTTTGAGTCATTAAGTTTAAAGTTTATGGAAGACACTGTCTCCATGGCAACACAGTGCCATTGACTGTAAACTTTCTTTAAACTTAATAACTCTAAAACGAAGGATTATGTTTATATTGACTTTTGTTCTTGTTTTGGTGTGAGGAACCTGCCCCTAAAGTTCGTAAAAGTATTTTTGATACACCCTACATATTTTGTTTGGAACAATTTTCTACATTACTGGAAGAGATGATCACAAAGATAGGCAAATTTGCTTGTCTCAATTTAGTTGAGTATACTGGTCATGTATCCAAAATAGAACTTCCTCTTCAGCTTGATGTTAGGTTGCTTAATTTAATGTTATATCAACTCTTGTTGGGTTATTTAACGTTGATTATTAGTTTTATGCGACAAAAATCATGATGAATTCCTAGATAAGTACAGGTTACAATACAATCAAAATGGTAGACATTGGTCAAATTTAAACCAGTCTGCAAGAATCCATCCAGATGATTGGAGGAGCTTTTTATCTCTCTGTAGTGAATGCTATTCATATGCAATAAACTGGATGTAAACTCCATAATTATTTTGTGCTGAATAGCAAATTAGTCATCAATTCTGGTGGACAAAATATTTTTTTAATTTTACAAACTTATGTATGCAAAGTCATTTTTAGATTTATATATAAAAATAAAGCGGGTGTGACAGGCAATTAACCTATCTCCATTTAGTGAAAGTTTAGGCTGATGTAGCAGAAACTCAAATTTAAGCTTGATAAATAAAACACTCTAATCATTCAATTTTGTTTTGGAAAAAATATTTTTATTTTATAAACAAATATCATATATATTTATATGCTTAATCATTACAAATGACATCACTTTGAATGGATTATCTCATTCCAGCTATCTAAAAATGCCAAAATTTAGTCAATCTTGCTTATCAAGCTGATAACACTTGTTATTGACAATGACTGATAGTTGAAAGTACTTGAATACAAACAAGAAAAAAACGAATTTTAGACAATTTATTCATAACTTTGATCCTGTTATACAACACCTCATTCAGAAATTGGGAAGATAAAAACTTGAACAAACAGACTTTGTTTTTGGAATTTGATAAAACGTGTGTGTGTGTATATATATATATATATATATATATATATATATATATATATATATATATATATATATATAGATAATTATTTAAAAAAAATATGCTTCCATTGCTACGTAAGAGTTCTCATGTTTCAAAAACAGACACTAAAAAATCAGCTCTGTTTCATCCTCAAGCGAGTTTTGGAATAACTAATCTTGAAATTATATGCTTATAAAACTGTCAATTTCAAGATTAGTTATTCTAAAATTCGCTTGAGGATGAAACAGAGCTGGTTTTTAGCTTCTGTTTTTGAAACATGAGAACTCTAATGTAGCGATGGAATCATATTTTAAAAAAATAATTTAGGCTCTACTTATGTATTGAGTAATTTAAAAAAAAATAAAAACAAAAATACTAAAGATCTTTGAATTATTAACCTTTCTTTCCTATTTTTCTATATTTTCACACACACACACACACAATCAAACAAACTCTGAGTTTGTCTTATGATCCCAAACACTTGAAACCCAGGGTCACAAACTCATATTCATACAACTGAATATGTTAGCTCTATCACTAAATACTGCACATATAAAATATATATATATATATAAATGAGAAAAATAACAGATGGAGTAAACATCCACTCTTTGTAGCATTTACTTTTAAAAAAAGTGCTCAATACAAAGTAGAGTACTTTATAATAATTATATTTTTATTATAAGAGATTATAATAAAAACATTTAGAAATCACTACACAAGATCTTTCATGTTTCAATACTATGATTGTACTTCTTCAGGCAATTGTAAGTACAATCATAGTATTGAAACATGAAAGATTTTGTGTAGCGATTTCAAAATGTTTTTATTATCTCTTAAAATAAAAATATAACAATATATATATATATATATAATTATCATAAAAACAAAGAATTTAAAAGATCATGGTGATATTTATTTCATTAGAATCGAAGTTTTGATTTCAATTCATCAGACCAAACATTACACTTAAATAAATAGAGAAAGATTTTACTAGCCTTAAAAAATAATGTGAACATAAATTATGTTTAAATATGCAGATTCAAAATTGGGGAGGGGAGAGGATGAAAGGGTATGTATTCAGATAGGGAGAAGCTAATGGAAAGAAGTAGGGGGAGACAAAGAGGTATTTAAATCTTTTAAGGGAAATGAAAGAGGGATATATCAAAGTCTGTTTAAAAAGATATGTTGAGGCTGTAGATATGTTGATCTAACTTTTGGGATGTGCATAGTGAAGAACAAAGACATCCTCAATATTTGGTAATCCTTTGGAATTATCCATATGGATCACCAAATATTATCATTATATATATATATATATATATATATATATATAATTTTCAGATAGCATGTATCTTTAAAGGAATAAAATGAATAAAAGACACATTGCCTTGATAAAGTCTCTCAGAGGATAAAACATGGCAGCTAAAAATATTTTTTCGTCTTGTCTCTTTTTCTGTGTGTGTGTGTGTGTGTGTGTGTGTGTGTATAGCTAAATGGACCCTAAAATATCAATGAAAATGTGTAAATGTAGAAATAGCACAGCCCTGTCAATGTATGTATGGGGTATCGAAGATAAACTTTGAGAAGAGAAAAAGAAAGAAATCTCTCCTGAAAGTAATTGGATAATTTTTTTAAAATTTTAAATTATTAGCCAGATTTGGATGGTTATCATTTGTACCAGTAAGAAAAATAACAAATAATACTGTTTGATGATCAAAAAAATGTTTTAAATAAAAACAGCAAAATAACATCAGAGTGCAGATATGCACAAGGGTTTGGGATGTCAAGCTTCAAACCTTCAAAAAAAAAAAAAAAAAAAAAAAAAAAAAAAAAAAAGAGAATTTGAGTAAGTATGCAAATTCATAAGACTAAACAATTTAACTGGTCAAATGTATACAATGGGAGATTGTTGTGATTTTTTCTACAAACAGGTTGAAAATTTTTATGTATTATAAATTATCATTAATTTTTTATGGATTGGGGCTCGTTTTTTAGGTTCCCCTTGTGAGAATGCGGTATTATGGTGGATGGAGGATTAAATGGTGACAGACGAGTTCTTTTGGTGAATGTGGAAATTGTAATGTATGAATGGGTTGTGAATCTGATTAGCTAGGTAGAGGAGAGTTAGTTTGGACCAGCCACTACCCCTCCCCTTTTTCGGCCTTGTGCCACAATTTGTATTTTGCGCAAATAAATACTCAGGTTGAAGAGTTAGAAAATGACAAAACTCAGGTAGGTAGTTTGTGAGTCTTTATAGACTTCATTTCTTATAGTTTATGGAGTTATATATATATATATATATATATATATATATCTCAAATGGACATTGACATCAATACTTAATAGTGGTGACAGCCTGTTTCATGCTTGAATACAATCTTCAGGCCATTGTGTATAAGCATGAAACAGTGTTGCCACTAGGCATTGACCTCAATGTCCACTTTTATATTTACATATATTGATATTGAGTACTTTAACCCATAAATCTATAATACCTTAAAAATATATATATATATATATATATATATATATATATATATATATATATATATATATACCCAAGTATAGGATAGGTGTATATGGAATAAATTCCAATAACCAAAAAATACTATTCTTAAAAAAGTGCTCAATACAGAATCGAGCAAATAATATAATTTATTCGAAAATTATAACATATATATGTTATAAAATCACTAGAAAAACTAAGACACCATAAGTGTTGAAACAAAATGGCTAAAATATTTATGTTATAATTTTTGAATGAATTATATATATATATATATATATATATAGTGGACTCTCCCATCATTTCCAACATATGAGAATATGTGCAAGCTGCTCACTTCTTAAAATCAACACCCAGATTAACCGCATATATCATCTGATTATAGTGAACACTTGTGCAGACCCAACCACACTTTTGGAAGAGCCAAATAGAGAAAACTGGTCTACAGTATGCTACAACATCCCCAAAACATCCTGCCACAGATTATATACATATAGTCCAATGAGATATACATATATATTTATATATAGTCTGTTTTATAGTTTTTTCCCTACTTATATGTATGTATGTATGTATATATATAATATATATATATATATATATAGGATACATGAATCAACAGTGCATAGTGACTCTCAGTTTCACACATCAAGCAATCTTCCTATGTTCACACTATCTCTAATATTGAGCACTCTTTCCCCATCATATAAATCTATGTTTGTATTAGGCAACTGAATGACAAAGTGGCAACATTTTGAGTTATACATTTTGTCCTTGAGAACAATTTCATCACTATAAAATAATGCTTTTCATGGGGTGGGGAGATATAAATGTAAGCCTCGGTTATAATTATGTACTTAGGGTCAATGCTGAAAATGTGGGAACATAGAATTTTTAATTTTTGAGTTTAATTTTTTTAATTTTATTTTTGTCAGATGTGTCTGGACAGACAATCTGACCAATGCTATTGCTTTTGTTTTTATAGTAATTGTTTTTCTGTATCCCACATTATAAAAAACAAATAGCATAGAGAAATTAAATGACATTGGCTAGGCTGTGTGTCCAGACATGACTGACAAAGAAAAAAAACAAAAAACCTCTAAAATTTTAATTCTGCATTATTCTGTCTTCAGCACACTATTATAATCAATGCTTGTGTTTATGCCTCCCATTCCATCTTCTACACACACATATATATATATATATATATATATATATATATATATATATATATATTCATCAATGAAAACATTTCAGTCTGACAAAATCCTTTTAGAGAGCAATTGTATTGATTAATTCATTCATTTTCTACAGTTTATCAACCATTTGCATGTTATCTAAGGACAGGAAATAATTTTAGTTTGCAAGTATCTTTTTCTATTTTTGGAAATAATGATTTAGTAATATACGTCTTACTAATTAACCAATAGCTTGGGGAGAGGAGGTGGATTCAAACATAAGTTAATATAAAAAACCTAACGGGAACTGGAACTCGCTTCTCCGATTAACAATTCTGAGCCATTATCCATTTTACCACCCATACCTCCAACTTACAGCACCTGGTATTCCCAAATGGTCCCCCATGTAGATACTGACCAGGCTTGATGTTGCTTAAGTGTTGACTCAAGTCAAAGGAGATATGTTTCTATAGAAGGATGCTAAGGATATCATGGACCGAGCACGTGAGCAATGATGAGGTTTTGGAGAGGATGCAAACAAGAAGGAAGCTTATACTTAACATCAGTAACAGGCAGGTGAAATTTCTGGGATACATAATGAGAAAGGAGGGCTTAGGGAATCTGATACTCACAGGTTGGATAGAGGGACAGAGAGACAAGGGAAAGCAATGAATGACATATCTGACAGGCTTAAGCAAGTTGATGACAGAATGTGGTCTGGGATAGGTGGCAAAGGGACAAAATTTATTGAGAGCTACAAGGGATAGGGGGAAGTGGAGAGCCATGATCACCTATGTCCTGAAGGTACACAGCACATAGAAATAAGAAATAAAGAATAAAACCCAAACATGAGAAACTGTAGTTATGCACTCAATTTTATCTCTAGAAATTCATAAACATAATTTATTAGATTGTTTATTTACAAGTTAATGAAAATGTGTGTTCAGACTACAATGGAATATTATTTCTCATATTATAAAGAAATGACTATGAAAACAAATATTTTTATTCATGATTTTATAAATATATCTGAACAAGAGAACATGAAATTTTAAATCAACACATAGCTGTGAGAAAGTGAAATTACAAATTTGGAAAAAAAATGCATTCTTCAGGTACTTCATACATCACCCATAAATTCAACTTACAGCACCTGATATTCCCAAATGGTCACCCATGTAAATACTGACCAGGTTTGATGTTGCTTAACTTTAGCGATCAATATTTATCTACTCTAAAAAAAAATAATAAATTAACAGTAATTTGTCCATTTTGTTATGATGCAGTAGAATTAGAATTTTCTGTTATTTTAAACCTCATAATTCAATCAGCTTAATTCACTTTTAATATTCAGGGGGTAATGGACATGAAGAAGAAAATAAAAAACAAATACAGATTTTGTAGATAAAATATAATTGCAAAATTATTTCAATATTTTCTGATTTCCCAAGTCAACTAGTAAGTAAATATTTATAAAAATAAAATCAAGAAGTAAGTAAATCTTTATTTATGAAACTACATAATAATGTCCACATACAAAATTACCTTCTTATATATACCTGCAAATACACTATTTTTTCTGATGTTCACTTATGTGAATACATATGCTATGCATTTTTGCTTATAAGTATCTGTATATTTGTTCTTGCAATGAAATATTAATAACAAGATTATTTCAATCATAGCTCTTCCTGCTTCAATAATATTACTGACTCTTTAGAATTAACTGGATCCAGATAATGGTAATTGTGTCTGAAATACATTGTGTAATCTTATTTGATAGCAGAAATGATACATGCAGCATGAATGGAATGAACTTGCATCTCTTCAGATGCCTTGCTTTCAAAGTTGGCAAAGCATTAGCAGATTTTGGAAATATTATGGATGACTATTTACACTTCTGTCTAACACATTACAAAAATCTAAGAATGCAGAATAATGTGACATCTTGGAGGTGAAACAATGTTTCTGCATCTCAAACTCCAAAGGCCACAAGTGTATATGTTAGAATTGTTTAGATGGAAAATTATCAATTCTGTTTAGGAAGAGTCATTAGAAATGTAAAAGAAATGTAAAAATTCAATAAACATCTTAAACCCTTTCATTAGAATATGAACAGAAGGGCTTTGGACAGAAAGAGTGCAAAGATGTGGGCAGAAAGAACGTAAGGATGTAAGGATAAATGCTTTGGGCAGAAAACACGCATGGATGTGAGCAGAAATGCTTTGGACAGAAAGTGCACATGGATGTGAGCAGAAACACTTTGGACAGAAAACACGCATGGATGTGAGCAGAAATGCTTTGGAGAGAAAGTGCACATGGATGTGAACAGAAACACTTTGGGCAGAAAGTGCACATGGATGTGAGCAGAAACACTTTGGACAGAAAACACGCATGGATGTGAGCAGAAACGCTTTGGACAGAAAACACGCATGGATGTGACTAGAAACACTTTGGGCAGACAGCACACAATGGAAAATAAAATATTTTGCTTACTTGATATCTATTTGCTCCAAACAAACAACTTCTGATAGCCAAAGAATGTGTCTGCTTTGTACTTTGATTAAAAATCATAAGAATGTTAGAAAAAGTGATTTGAGAAGAAAAAGTGTCGTAGGCCAGAAAATTAGATTGACTCGTAAGAAAATATAGGAAGTAATTGGTATTGCATGTATAAACGGAGAAATTAAGAATATTAAGTACATTGGCTAAAGACATGAAAGGATCTAAATTACTACCTTCAAGTAAACATCAAAGTTAAACAAGCAAGTTAGGCAAAGTACAGATAACTGATTCTCAAAAGCTATTTCCAGTTATCAATTTGAAGCTAGTATTATATGCAGTAAAATTTCAGATCCATTCATGGATGATATTAGGATTAAATCAAAAAATTCTTAGACAAGATGCCTTTCAAATGCTGCAAGTCATAATCAAGAAAATTTGTGTTGTCTTATAAAACTATTCTTCTTCACATACTACAAAGTTAAATATTGCCAAAATAGATTTCAAATGAGTAAAATAAGCACTAGCACTCCAGATAACTAACCTAATAGAAGACTTGTGGCCTATCATTAAAAAGAAAAAATTATGTTTATTAGAATGGAGAATGAAATTTAAGTAAAGAAAATCTCTTGAAAGCAATCAAATCTGCTACAAATCCCATTAAAATGGACCCAAAATAAGCATTAATAAAATCACTATATAAAAACCTAATGAATTATACAGAATGTCCAAGTCCCTATATCACCATGTAAAATAATTTTTTTAGGTCTATGAGAGATTTTGAGAATGAAAATTATGTTTGTTTTTGCCTATATATTTACAATTTATTTAAAAATGACATTACATCGTACTTCGTTTGCATAATAAAGAATAACCACCCCTAAATAAGTTATTCTTGTTTTTATATGTATATATAGGGAAGAGGTTACAGTAGTTCCATCGAGAGAAAAGTGTATATAATAAAAAGAGAGAAACTGCAAACGTTTTTTGTTTGTAATGTCGATTTTAAAAAAAAATATATTATGCTTTATGTTCCATAATTTTGCTACATACATTTCCAGTCTTGCAACCTTCATCAGGCAAAGAGTGGATATTTCCACATATTATTAAAAGGAATTAATTTTTCTTATGTTTTTCAATGTAAATTATTCTCGATATTAGACATTCTCTTTTTTGTGTGTTAGTAACCCAAATGTCTTCCTTGAACTGGCAGTGAAAGAATTCTGCATGAAGGGTAATAAAACAATTAAGACTGGCCTGAGAAAGGGTGAGAAAGATATTTATATTCTTATCTTTTAATGACCCTTGTATGTTCTTGGATCTATTTTCATTTTTTTGTGTTTTTGTCAGCATGCATATGCAACGTATATTCCCTCTCCTTATATACATACTGTCTTATTATAAGGAATTAGTATACACATATGTACACATACACACACATACATACACGCACTTCCTATGTTGTGTAGGGTTTACGTGTGTGCCCGTAGGCATTTTGCAGTAAGGTTAACCCCATACAAGGCCCAGGGGCCAGTTGGCGTAGTGGGTTACATTAAGGGGTAGTTTATATGGATAGGAGGGGAAGATAATGGTTAACTCTAATCTTTAATATGTTAAGATTGTAGTGATCAGGGGAAACATCCTCTTGGGCATTCCAGAGCAGCAGTTCACAGGAAGAAGCTGTTTGAGTGGAACTTCTCACCAATGGAATATGGAGGGTATGTGGATGGCTTTCTACTATGTAAGTGGCATGGCGGGTCCTAGCTGTGAAGGTCAGACCTGGTAAAACCAAGAAATGCATGCTGTTTATTTAAAAAAAAAAAAAAAATGAAGATAAAATGAAAACAACAAATACTGTTGATGAGGCAGTTGGTTGATTTAGTTTAGCGGTATACCAACCTCAATGGATTATTTAAGGCAAAATCTAAATATTTTGTATTTTATGGCTTCAATGACATATTTTCAACACAATCTCCTGCTTTCAACTAGATATTTTATATATAATTTTATACTTTCATGGTAAATGTATGTTTTTAGATGTATCATTTGTAGATGATAAAATGTATTGTTGGGATTTTTCTTATAAAAATATATTTTTATACTTTGTTAGTGTTGCATTGTTTGTAATTTTGCTATCAAAGTCTATTGTTGGTTATTTCACTATCAAAATCTATTGTTTTATAATTGTTGATATTTTACAGATGTTACCATTCCAATGAGGTGGGAAGCAAAGGAAATATGATATGTTAAAATAAAATTCTCTGCATTGCAATTTAGAATGTCTCTTTGTGGGTGAGGGAAACAACCTGGAGGATGGAGGAGTCAGTAATGCTTACTGTTAAACCTTTTGTCAGGTCAGCTGACCGGGGCACACTAGTGATATCTATACCTCCCTGTCTACTGCCTTGAGTGTCGCAAGTGGGTGCTTTTAAGCAGTCAGGACGGGTACATGGTTTATGATGTTGCTCTAGAAAAAATGATGATGATTGGCTCTGATGTTTAAATTGTTTAAATTATAAAATATATTTTTGAGGAATTTGTTTTGTAAGCCGGATGTGATGCTCACATCCCCTGTGCAGAGTACTTTTTTCAAATTTATTTTCCTAGTGTTGACATTCTGATGTGAAGTGAATCAGAAAGAGATCTAATTTGAAGCAGAGTATAACATTATGCTATGGATAAATATTACAATCTTTTCTTATATAAGGTACTCTGTTTTACATTTCTTAAAGAGTTTTTTCATACACATAAAAATAATAATAAATAAAACAAATTTTATTTTTATGTGTTCAGAAAAGAGATAGAAATTTCTTTAGGCTGGCTTTCAGAGCTAAGTGCTTTATTTCACTTTTTATTTGTTATACTGTTTGTATACTTTATTAAATATACTTTATTATATTTATATATGTTATATTTATATATATTTATATATGTTATATTATATTATATTTATATATATTTATATATGTTATATTATATTTATATCAATATACTTTAATATATTTTATTAAATGAAATTCCAAAAATAAGCAACAAACTAAAGGTCAAAATTACAAATAATCTGAAAGCATTAGCTCTACACACAAGTTGGCAAAAACTAGTTTCCGTCTTTCCATAAGCCCCTCAGTGGAATAAATCCTATATAATGACAAATATTCTATGATCGGATGTTCACATAGGGCTGTCACTCTCAATGCAATGATGATTTGTATGTCTTTCCTGATTATATTTACATACATTATGTCTGATATTAAAGCTACTCCTATAAAAAGAGCTAATTTTAAACCTGTCCCTCTGGCACTGACAACTATGCCACATTCAATGTCATTTAAAACACCTTTTTAACATCTGTTTAAATGCTTACAACCATTAAATTACTACTACATCATTTGTTCACATGTACTTAAGTGGACAGTAAGTATATATATATATATATATATATATATATATATATATATATATATATATATATATGTATGTATGTATGTATACATATATATATATGCATATGTACTTAAGTGGACAGTGTATGTATGTATATATATATATATATATATAAAATGAAGGGGTTATAATGGTTCCATCGAGAGAAAAGTGTGTATATTAAAAAGAAGAGAGGTACCACAAATTCGGATTACTAACACAAAAACAGAGAATGTCTCGTATCGAGAATATTTAACATTGAAATGAAAAACATGAAGAAAAAATTAATTATTTTTAATAATATGTGGAAATCTCCACCCTTTACCTGAAGACGGTTGCGAGACCAGAAACACGTGTTGTAAAATTATGAAAAATAAAGGATAAATTTTTCTTTTTATATCCACATTACAACCAAAAACGTTTGCGGTACCTCTCTTCTTTTTAATATATATATATATATATATATATATATTTTATGTTTATACATTCTTTTTATAGATACAAATATTTAAGTAAATGCTCTGTTTATAATAAACAGTATTAACAACATTTACCGGCCTGAATATCCGAGAAATTTTCATAGAAAATATGTGTCCTCCAACAGGAATCGAACCTGTATCCTATACGGAACCTTCATATAGCCTGACGTGCTTTTACTGATTGAGCTACAGAGGAGTGTTTCAGTTAGCAAGGTCAATTTTATTGTTTTTAAACTACAATTCTCCGTGATTTTCTTTTGTACATTCATATCTGCTTGATGCGTATCCAAATGTAAACAGATATGAATCCACTATTCATAGCATTTACTTTTTTTTTTACAAAGTGCTCAATACAACATTTTTTAAGAAAGTTTGTAAGTATAAAAATTTTTTTCATAACAAAACTTGTAACTCCTCATAAATAACTTTTTGTAAAATATAATTCCATATTTACTTTACTGTAGACAGTAAAGTGTCATTTCATCTAGACTTGAGGAAATAACCCACCTACCCACACCTTCTGACCTTATTTTCCATTTTTCTATTTTAGCTTTGATCTGTCTTTTGATTGGTTAATCAAGATATGACCACAAATGTGTTTTTTAATTTTGAATGTTTGGTTCTCCCCACTCCTTTTTAACTCCCAAATAAGCTACCAATTTGTTTTCTGATTTCCCAAGTAAATCATTTTCATCATATGTTATCCAACATCGCCTGAGAGACAAATTTTACAGTTCCAAAATACAGAAATTTTTGTGTAGCAATGTAATATTATAATAAATGTGTGTGGGTGTGTGTGTGTGTGTGTGTATATATATATATATAAATCCTTGAAAACTAATGTAGTAACCTTTGAAAATAATCAGAAAAAAATAACAATTTTGTCAGATTTATTGATAACATGAAACAACTAATTCAGAAATTTGAAAAAATTATCTTGTGAGGGAGGGAGTGAGAAGGGGAGAGGAAAAGAGAGAGTGAGTGTATATTTATTTATATAGTTATGTATAAATATGTCTGATAAAATTAATGTATTGAAATTTTGGCAATGTTTAACATATGTATCTGCAAAAACTGTTTTTCCAAAA
This sequence comes from Acanthosepion esculentum, assembly GCA_964036315.1. Classification (NCBI taxonomy): domain Eukaryota; kingdom Metazoa; phylum Mollusca; class Cephalopoda; order Sepiida; family Sepiidae; genus Acanthosepion; species Acanthosepion esculentum. Next base: position 27,097,489 of record OZ038485.1, on the reverse strand, counting down.
GAATGTGTTTTCTTCATATCACTTATACTGTGTCATTCTTCAGCAATTTTTATTGCTATAAAAAATCTATTTTTAGAATTTTTATAAAACCCAAACATGTAAGACTGGATTTATGCATTCTTTTTTTTTCAAGAAGTGATGACAAAAGTATTAAACAATATTCTTGTAAATAAACAGTATAACAAAAACAATGGGGTCTAACATTTATCTTTGTTGTTAATTCTCTATAGAAAAAAAATTTATAAATACAGATGCTCACAAACACTTCTAATGAATTTATGCAGTCAGAGCAACTGTAACAATTACCTGGAGAATGCATAAGTGAACATCACAAAAAAAGCATGTTTGCAGGTATATATATAAAAAGGTAATTTTGTATGTGGACATTATTATGTAGTTTCATAAATAAAGATTTACTTACTAGTTGACTTGGGAAATCAGAAAATATTGAAATAATTTTGCAATTATATTTTGTCTACAAAATCTGTATTTGTTTTTTAGAATATTAAAAGTGAATTAAGCTGATTGAATTATGAGGTTTAAAATAACAGAAAATTCTAATTCTACTGCATCATAACAAGATGGACAAATTACTGTTTATTTTCTTTTAGAGTACATAAATATTGATTGCTAAAGTTAAGCAACATCAAACCTGGTCAGTATTTACATGGGTGACCATTTGGGAATATCAGGTGCTGTAAGTTGAATTTATGGGTGATGTATGAAGTACCTGAAGAATGCATTTTTTTCCAAATTTGTAATTTCACTTTCTCACAGCTATGTGTTGATTTAAAATTTCATGTTCTCTTGTTCAGATATATTTATAAAATCATGAATAAAAATATTTGTTTTCATAGTCATTTCTTTATAATATGAGAAATAATATTCCATTGTAGTCTGAACACACATTTTCATTAACTTGTAAATAAACAATCTAATAAATTATGTTTATGAATTTCTTGAGATAAAATTGAGTGCATAACTACAGTTTCTCATGTTTGGGTTTTATTCTTTATTTCTTATTTCTATGTGCTGTGTACCTTCAGGACATAAGTGATCATGGCTCTCCACTTCCCCCTATCCCTTGTAGCTCTCAATAAATTTTGTCCCTTTGCCACCTATCCCAAACCACGTTCTGTCATCCACTTGCTTAAGCCCATCAGGTATGTCATTCATTTCTTTCCCTTGTCTCTCTGTCCCTCTATCCAACCTGTGAGTATCAGATTCTTCAAGCCCTCCTTTCTCATTATGTCTAACACTTTTGCCCCAGCCCCTCAACCTCCGACATCTTACTCTCTGGGTTGAGGTGTCTACTCGGTCCTAACCGAACTTAAGGGAGTGGCCGTAGGTCCTATGAGCATCCGTAGATCATTCGACCGGCCCACTGGTGTAATCCTGCTTCCTGCCCACATTGTGATTGGTTTGATCCAGAAAGCAGAAGTGATGTTCATTCATTCATGGTTGACTGAAGATGTAGACATGGCTGAAGAGTCTGTGCTAAGAAATTTAGAATGCACCAAAAAAAATATATATCTGCAGAAAGCTGGACAAACAACTGTTCAGTGGTTGAATTGTTAATGTCTTTTATATAGCAGAAAAGAATAGTAGAGAAAAGAAACGGGTTACAGAAAAGAAAAGTATTTGATGTAAAAACTCATACACTGGATTCTAGACAGAGAGAGAATGTATTGTCATTAACTTGTTAAATCGTCTCAGAATAATATATGACTCTTGCAATAGAGGGATAAGATTTCTATGTGGGGCTTAAAGTTTATAGTGGCATTCCTCCTCAGCAGTAGTAACAGTATTAGCAATATTCGTGGTAGCAGAAGCAGCGGTACTTATATCAACAGTACATGTTAGCGTACGCTACGTTCCAATCTCTGACGTCACTTCCTCTCCTCCTCAAGTCTACAACTCGACTTTCCACTGTCTCTAGCCCAGGCTAATTCTCTTCTCCAGTCTCCCCAAGAATTTTCTCCCGTCTCTCACTTTCTCAGCATAACTACGCATTTATATAGAAAAACCTGTCTGGTCATAAGTGACCCTTGGCTCTACTACTTTGCATGTGATTATCACGGGGTTCTGGCTGCTTCAACCAAAATCATGTGAATTCCAAAGTTCCTTATAGCTTACTAAGCTCTATTTCAATTTTTAACTGAAAAAAATATTTCGACCATTTCCATTGTCTTCTAATGACCCAGATCCAGTAGGTACAACTTCTGCCCTAAATCAGATTTCCCATAAGGAAAGAAAAATGCTCTGATCTAATTTCGCTACTCAGATCTACTCCAATTTCAGTAAAAAAACTACGTGATTGTGTTTCCCAGACTCTCTATCACAATGTGTTCCAGAAATTTCAGCTGCCTCTTCCTAATGCTAAGTATAAGCTTCTTCCTTGTTTGCATCCTCTCCAAAACCTCATCGTTGCTCTGTCCATGATATCCTTAGCATCCTTCTCTAGAACCATATCTCCCTTTCCTTGAGTCTCTTCTTCATCTTTGAGGAGACCGTCAAAGGAGGACTGATGCCATGTAGCAGCTCAGTACTCTTTTCTTTGTTAGCAAAGAGATCCTTCTGTCGTTTCATACTCTGCCCAGCTTTTGGAATGTGTCCTTGGCTATCCCAATATGTCTTTGGATTTCAGCGTCACAATTACTTGCCAGATATTTAAACTTCTGCACCTGCTTGATTTTAGTGTCCCTGACCTGCAAATTGCATTTCAGGCTCATCCCTTTACTGATGACCATGCATTCTTCGTCTTCTTGTAGTTTACACTTAGTCCCTTCTTCTCACTCCACTTCGCTACCTTCTGTAGGAGGTTTTTCAATTTATTTTCTGTGTCTTCTATCAGTACTATGTCATCTGCATATCTTATTAAAATTCTAAAAATAGTTTTTAAAACAATAAAATTGCTGAGAGAGCAAATAATCATAGCAGTGTCAAAAGAAAAAAAAAGCCATGCTTTTGTTACACGTTTTTTTTTTTTGTGTGGGTGCAAATATCAAAATTTGCTTAAATTTTACATAAGATTTTTAAAATTAAATCCTCAGAAACATGAAATTTTTAAGTTTCACAAAATAGATCTAATGTAAAAATGGAACAAAAAGTTTCCATGCCAAACAATTGCGGACAAAATCATAAAACTCTTCTCAGAAATTAGTGAAGGCATAACAGCCAAAGCAATCATAATAATAGCCAATTACAATAAAACATGTCAAAAACAGAATTCACAATATTATACGACCAGCTCTATTGTTAATAAGAAAGACTGAAGTACATATTATTATAACACAAGGCATGAGCAAAGGAAATGTTTCTGATGTAATGGTTAATGACATCGAAAATGGAATTGGCAAGAAGGGTTCAAATTTCAACCAGAACAAAAATTAATATTTTTTGATAAAACTAATAAAATAGGAAATGATCTTTATCACCACAACATCTAATGTAGTGAAAATTTGAAAGTACTCAGAAAAAAAATAATTTGTCAGATTACTCCTAACATGAAACAACTAATTTGGAAGAGAGGGAAAGGGATATGGGTCAGTGAGAGTGGTGGGAGAGAGGAGATGAGAGAAAGGATGAGAGAGAGATGGGGAGAGAAAGGATGAAAGAGAGATGGGGAGAGAAAGGATGAAAGAGAGATGGGGAGAGAAAGGATGAGAGAGAGGGGAGGAGAGGGAGAGAGGGAGGAGAGGGGAGGAGGGGGAGGAGAGGGAGAGAGGGAGGAGAGGGGGAGAAGGGGAGAGGGGAGGAGAGAAGGGGAGAGGGGAGGAGAGAAGGGGAGAGGGGAGAGGGGAGGAGAGAAGGGGAGGAGAGAAGGGATGAGAGGAGAAGGAGATAAGGGACGAGAGAGGGAGGAGAGAAGATTGTAAGTGTGTATATTTATTTAGAGAGTTATAAATATCATGTCTGATAAAGTATTGAAATTTTGTCTGCATCACGACATCATCAAATGGAGAGAACTAAAAAAAAACAATTACATAAACAATAAACATATTTGCAGTTTACAAAATAAACTACATACATTAGTTTCTAAAAGTAATTGGTCTAAAGTCATCAGAAAAGTTGTAATTACAGATTTATCCAAATTCAAATCATCAGATACACAAGAGGAAGCTCTTAGCTTCAGTTTAAAAAATTTGTAGGGGGTTTTGTAGTTCCTTTCCATGTCTACTATCAGCACTGTGTCATCTGCATATCCTGTATGGTTAAGATTGTGACCACCAATAATTAATCCTGGTAGTGCTTCTAATTCTCTCATAATTGCTCTGCTGTACTGATTGAATAAATCCGGTGAGAAGACACCTCCTTGTCTTACATCCCTTTCTATTTTTGTATACCTGCTGAACTCATTTTTTATCCATACGCAAACAGTTTGCTGCCAGTAGAAATATTTTTGTTATTCTAATGTCTTTCCCAAATATGTCAAGGTTGCTAAGCAGCATTAACAAATCTTTGTGGTGTACTTTGTCAAACAGCGTAATCTATATAACACAAAAACACATCCTGCATTGTACTGTTCTTTCTGATAACATTCTGAGCATAAATATTGCATTCCTTGTTCCAGTGTCTATGATGAACCAACACTGTTCTTGTCCTATCTCTGGCCCAATTCTGCTGCACACTCTAAACATCAGAATCCAGATGATGAGTTTTGTTATATGGCTCATTAGGCTGATTGTCCAGTGGAGTTTGCATTTGTTTGCCCCTGGATTTTTAGGCAATGCTATGAAAATAGATCTGCTTAGGTCTTCGGGTATGTTACCACTGTTGTAGATTTTATTTATTATTTTCAGTAATCTCATCTATGCCGAAATAGCCTTCAACTGCCAGTATCTGTTTAACAATTCTGTCTGGCCCTGCCACTTTCTTTCTGTTCAGTTTGGCCAGTGCAGCTTCCACTTCAGTTTTTAATATTTCCAGTCTGTTGGTATTTCTGTGTTTTTCTGGTTCTCTTTCGTTATGGAAAAGTTCACTGATATATTTGATTTTTTGTAATCTCTTCATTTTTTTTCTCTCTCAAATTCATTTGCTACCAATTAATTTTTTTTTTTATTACTGATAAGTAAATAAACTGCTCCATTATTTTAACATCAGATTATAAATACTGAAATATCACAACATTCACTCTTCTATGTGTGTTTGATGATTGCCACATGTATGAAACTCAGTGTTGTATCAAATGGTGAGGAACATATATATATATATATATATATATATATATATATATATATAGTGTATATTTAGGCAGCAATTTTTCATTGATGCACGTTTCATTAATATAATATCTCCACAAATATTCTTAAATGCCTATAATTGATAACAGAAGCCATTGGTTTATACCAACGGCTTCCCATACTTAATACTTCTCTTGCGTGGTCACAAGTTTGTCGTTGCTTTGAAATTTTTCATGCAACAAAAACAGACTATCATTATTTTTTCGTCCGTGTATTGTTTGATATATTGAAATGTAATTGTCATTTTTGATAATGGCTTATGTCAGTCGAAAGCTTAGATAGGATTAAAACATGTATCAATATGGTGATTTTTCTTTTCGTCTTTCAATGATAATGTTAAGCTTATCAGACAATATGAAAGGAACTTACTTGAAATAAATAGACAAAACTTGTCTATATTATTTAATGAAAAATGCATCAATAAATATATATATATATTTAGTAGTGTTTGTGTGTCTTTTGAACAATAATAAAAGGTTAAAAAAAATTAAAATTTCAGACACACTGGGTTTTATATTGATATTTTTTGTTTTATAATTTTTTTGTTTTATAATTTAAATTAGGCTCCTTGACTAGTTTCAGCCAGCATGGCCATCATCAGGAGAAAAAAAAATCCCTTCTTGTTAGTAGCAGTGAACTACAGGAGGGAATGACTGTCTCTGAAGAAAGTGAACTTTGTAGTTTTCATTTCTTTTTTTTATTGTTAATTTTGGTCAGTCCTTGTATTGATCAAATGGCCGCTTTCAAGTTTTTTTTTTTTAAGTAGAGGCTGGGAGATTCCTGAGTGTCAGAATTCCCTCCTTAGTTATTCTGACAGCTTTATTGGTTTCTGGGAAGGGGATGTGTACATTAAGTGTATGTTATCTTTTAGTTTTTGGGTGTGTGCGATGTGTGTATATTTGTCTGAGTGTGTATATGTGGGAGACCTCAACACCTCTGCAAGCATGTCTGTCTAGTACAGGTGAGAAATGTAGGTGGGGGTTGATCTATGGAAATATATATTAATTTTATATGTGTTGTTTAGTCTGTGGTCAAGTCCACCTGAACAATGTGTTTGGAGACACAAAATCCATTTGCCCTCATCTAGTATTTTTCTAAGGTTATCTTTTCTGTCTATTTCTATTTTTTCAATTATAATGAATTTTGTATGGCTATTAAAATCATGTTCTTCTAGGTGGAAATGTTGTTCTGCTGGTAATAATCATTTGTGGGGAGCTGACTTGATCCGATTCCAATTATTATTAATTCTGTAGTGAAAGGGTCATTCAGATTTTCTCACATATTAGAATAAACACAATGCCAGAAACAATAAGTAAATTATGTTATGACTTCTACAGTCAGAGTTGTGACAGATTTTGAAAGTAGTCTTAGTGACTGAGCTAGTGAATGAATTGGTGAGTAATGTGGTTACAACACAGACTCCTTTTGTTGTTACAAGGTTGGGAAAATCCTGCTGTTTTTATTCTTGGTTTATTATGTGTTGCCTTATCTGAAATTTGGTTACTACCTATAATTTCCTTAAGGTTCTTAGGTCTACAATATCCTAGAAGGTCAAGTTCCTGAAACAAAGTTTTTAGGTCTGGTTTGAGATGTAGTATTTCCCAGCAACTTTTGATTATCTGAGATAGTGGAGGAAGCGTAGTCTTGAAAGTGGTTACTAGAGTGATGCGTTTGAATTTATTTTTAATTTTATACTTTAGGGTATTTTCTCTAGGTGTAGAAACTGCTTTATTTATTTGTTCCCTGATTTGGTGTTGTTTATAGCAACATGTTTTAAATTGATGCTCAAGATTTTTAGTGTTTACTTATTTCTTCACTGTTATAATATATCCTTCTGAATCTAAGTGCTTGTGAATAGGGAATGTGTTTTGGGTAAGAAAACTTAAAGTGTAGATAGTTGTGGGTGTCAGTAATTTTAGTGTGTAGTGTTGTTTGTCGTTTTCTGTTTTTATCGATGTAGATGCAGGTGTCCAGAAATGTTACCGATCATGGTGATTTTTTTGCGGTCAAACTTGATGTTTAGGGCCAAAAGGAATTCAGAAAGTTTCTCCTCGTTGTCTGAGTATCAAGAAGATATCATCAATATATCTTGCATAGATTATGCAGTCATTACCAATGAAGGGATAAATATTGGTCTCCTCAAATTTTCCCATGAAGATTGTGGCAAATGATAAAGCTGGAACAATGGTGCACATGGTATATCCTTTTACTTATAGGTAGTGTTTTCCATTGAAATTGGAGGTATTCAATGTCAGAATGTGTTCCATAAGTTTTATGATTACTTCTGTGGGTGGTTTTTGTTTTGTTCTTTTAGCAAGTGCTTCTTTAAGGATGATTAGTCCTCCGTTGTGTTTGATGTTGGAATAAAGAAATTTGACATCCATGATTACTAGAGTTGCATTTTCTGGGACTGTTTGTATATGCTTAATTCTGTTTAGTAGATCTGTTGTCGCTCTGATGTAGGATTTTACTTCCTTAGCTAATGGTTGTATATACTTTTCTACATATTGGGATATTATAGTTGTGTGGCAGTTAAATGATGGAATGACCAGCCTTCCTGGGTGGTTGTTTTTGTGTATTTTGGGAAGGAGATAGAAGCAGGCAGGTGTGATGTTTGTGGGTGTAAGTGTTGTCAATTAGTTTATTTTGAAGCATCATGTTTAGCAAGCTTCTTAAATTTTTTTTGGGTTTTCAGAGAGTGGGTCTGTAGGTAGGCTTTTGTAAGTGTTTTTGTAGGCTATCTGGTTGTTGGTATCTTTAAGGTATTCTTTCATGCTCCAGATCACATGGCACCACTTTTAGCGACCTGTGAAATGATTAGGTCAGTGTGTCTATGGTCGCCTTTTCCACCACAGTGATATTGTTATGTGGCAGCTTATGTGTTGTTTTATGTCATTTGTTACTGCCATTTCAAATGACTGTATAGTGATGCCCATGTTTTGTGGGGTGAATGTAGAGTCCTTCTCTTTTAATGTTTTGCCTATGGAAGGTGTATGGTTATTGTCCCTGTAGTGGGCTTTTAACTGTATTATTTCGAAAGGATTTTAGGTCCCTTGCCAATGTGTCTTTATCAAACCTTGGGGAACTATAGCAAAAGCTTAGTTCTTTATTTACTAAATAGAATGTGTCGATTGAAAATTTACTGTTACTTAGATTTATTACTCTCCCATACAGGTCATGTTTGTATTTGCTAGCATGATGAAGTTCTTTTGTAAAAGCTCAAAAGCTTGCAACACGTTCTTTATTAGGGATGCTATAACTGCTTCCAACTGTCTTGGTTGGAGTCTTATCCCGTTTTTTGAAGGTTGAGTGTGTTTTCTGTTTATTGTCTATCAAGGGCTAATCTGGGTGGTCTGGGATGTTTAGTGGAGATACGTGTTCTCTCTGAGGGCCACTGTTTTTTGGTTTGTCTATTTTTGTATGGCACCTTAAAGATGTTCATGTAAGTTCGTGGTTTGTTTCGTGTGTGTGTTCATTTTGAGGTTCCAGGTGTCGTTGATGGTGGTGGTGCTGTTGTTGGTGGTTGTGGTGTTGATGGTTGTATGATGGTGTATGTGTGTGGTTTTGTGTTTGCATGTGTTATGTTGTAGTTGGTGCGGTTGTAAATGAAATGGTTTAAGTCCAATAATTATTAATATATTTTCTGTTTATGCATTATTATTAGATACAATTAATTTAAGTAATGTTTCTGTTTTTTAATTAAACAGTATTAATTACATTTACCAGCCTGAATTTTTGAGAAATTTTGTAGAATATATGCTTTCACCAGTAGGAATCAAATCTGTATTCTTATATGGAAGCCGTTATTTGAATTAATCCATTTCATTATATGTTGTCATTGTTTACGTTAAGATATGTGTCATGAGCACACATGATTGATTGAGAAAAATTAATGAAGATTGTGCTTGAAAACAGTAATTTGAACTTTGTTACCAGGTGCTTCTCTGTAGCTAAATGGTATAGCATGTCAGGTCAAATTATGGTTTCTGTATAGGAATACAGGTTTGTTTTCTGTCAGGAAGGGCATATTTTCTATGAAATTTCTCGAACATTCAGGCCAGTAAAATATATATATATATATATGATATTATATGAAAAGATTACTTAACATTTAAATATCAATTTCATCCTGTCATCAATGTTTCTTGGTAACATTTCCAGTATTCAGGGGTTGTGGTTTCCAACGTTTTTCATTTTTACTATTTTTTTTTAAATTTGAAAAAAAAAAAAAAAAAAAAAAAAAAAAAAAAAATGAAAAAAAAATAGAAAAAAAATAATGGATACACCATTTAGAACCACAACCCCTGAAGACTGGAAATTTTATCAAGAAACATCAATGTCAGGATGAAATTGAAATTTAAAATTTTAGTAATGTTTTCATATAATATCATTAATGCTCTATTTTAAATATTATTTTAACATTTTTGATATTGAGCACGATATATAAAAATATCTGCTGTTTCTTTAATCTTAAATTATATATATATATATATAAGATTGGCTTGGAAGTTAGTGTAATGTTTATTGGTATCAAAAGTATAACCAGAGAGCCAAGTTCAAATGCTGACCAAGTCTGTTATATTTTCTTTTGTACGAATACTTTTGGGAAAGTCATGAATCCATTTCTTCTTCACCTCGCTACAGTGAAATTAGCAAGACAAACTGAAACTGATAGCCCTGGGTGGGGTAGCTTGTTTAGTCAAAGGATAATTCAAAATTCAACTGTAGAGAAAGCAATGAGAAAACATTTTATTCTCCACCCCAATGAAGAACTCACGCATATTTAAAGAAAAAAAAACTGCAGATGGCCATGACTGCCTACATCCTGAAGGGGTATGGCATTTAAAAGAGAATTTGCATTCCGTTATGGATTTTCTATTGAATCATATCATCATTACTGAAAGGAGTAAATATGATTTTTGTAAGGAGGAGGAGGAGGAGAGAGTTTTAAATTGAGAGTGAGAGCAAATAATTAAAATGCACTTTTGGGAAACTCAAAGAAACTGGTGTCATTTGATTAAGAAAATAAATCTTAGATATTCACCTGAAAATGAACAACAGTTGATGAATGATATATGACAGTAAATAAACTTTGAAAGCAGCAGAAATCAAATTAAATTATAATGTCATAAAATGTAGCCTTATTGTTTTTGTTTAGTTTAAATTTTCTGGGTTTTTTTTTCTTTAGGTTGGTTTTAAGAGCTAAGTGCTTTTCACGTGTGCAGATATCAAATGCACATTAATACTTTAACTCTGCTCTGCACTTTTACATATTTTATTTTGAGTTCTGTTTAAGGACATTATATAAAGTGAATTAGATACCGTTCTCTCTTAACAACATTCTCTAATGGACAATGTTTTCCAGCAAAACTCTAAATACTTAATATCAATAAAAACCTATTCAAATAAACAAACAAACAAAGGAATGCACTGAAGAAAAAATAAAATAAAAATTCCTCTTGTCTAAATGCTAAAATCCCTGAATTTTTTAATAAGAAAATATTTTCTAATTATTTAAATTAGTTTTGGCTTCTATTTTATTTCTTTTCATTCAGTTCCACAACATATAAACGAAAACAGACACAACATATATGTACACACTAACACAAATATATATATATATATATATATATATATATATATATGCACAAACACCTACACATATATATGCGCACATACATAAATATTACATGCCCATACATACATATTACACATGCATGCACATATATTGCGCACACACACACATTGCATGCACACACATTATACACACATATATACATATTGCATGCACACACACATTATACACACACATATATACATATTGCATATACACACACATATATATACATATTGCATGCACACACACATTATACACACACATATATACATATTGCATGCACACACACATTATACATATTGCATGCACACACACATTATACATATTGCATGCACACACACATTATTCATATTGCATGCACACACACACATTATACACACATATACATACACACATAAAACGGTAAGATGTTATTTTTTTTTTCATCTATGAATACAGTTCATTTATTTATGCAATCTAGTATTTCAGTTTTAGTTTTGTATGGATATCTTGACAATGCATCATCTATATGGCAAAAGTATTCAGAATTTTTGGTTACAATATCTTGAAATGGGCAGGAATTCTAAAAGAGACTGACTAAAACACTTCTGGTAGAAGAATACATATGTAGACTGAAGGTTGGTCTGTAAAACCTATTCTTCTATGCTATGTTACTTCAGGACATTGGCAATCATGGCTCTCCATAATTACTTGTCTTTTGCAGCTCTGTAAGTGTTATCATTTCACTGTCTCTCCTCAACTCTAATTAGGTACACTATGCTCTGCTTTACTGTCCCTCTTGCCTTCCATATATCATGTAAGTAACATTTTCCTAAGTCTTTTTTCCTCATGTGCTCTTGAAATTTCAGTTATTTCTTCCTGACCATAAGTATAAGTTTACTCTAAAACCTTGCCATTGCTCCCATGTTCAGTCCATGGTATTCTCAGTAGACTTTTTGCAGAACCACATTTGTGTTTCCTCAAGCCGCCGCTTTTCCATTGAAAAGATGGCCCAACATTCACTGCCATATAGGAGTACCAATATTACATAACAGTTAAGTCGTCTTTTCTTTCTTTCTAATGTTTCTTCATACTTAGTTTTTGGAAGTCATTGTTCATTATCCCAGTGCACCTTCAGATCTTGCTGTTGTACTTTCTGCCCTCCATTGACCTCTTACAATTTTTGTACTTGCTTTATTTTGGCATCTCCAGTTTATAATTCACATATTGAGAACATCTTTTTCCTGACAACCTGTTGTGGAGTTATTTCACAGTGGAGGCTTGTATTTGTACTAAAATTGGTCCTAACTAAGTTCAACGTACCAAACTTTAGGAAATTGATATAATAGGTATTACGCAGAGTAATCTTGCTCGACTAACTGTCCACTACTGTCGTCCGACATCGACTGACCCTCGTTCCTCTTACTGCTCCTACTTATATTAGGTGGGAGAGTCTAATAACTATAGAATAGGTGTGTTTCACCATAACAATCCCTCCGAAAACTTTACTCCATAGGAGTAAAACAGTTTTCTTTATTTTTTATTTTTTTACAGGAAATATGAAGAAAAAACAAAAAAAAAAAAACTTCATTTTTTTAGCAACATCGTAGCGTATCTCCTACATTTTGGATCCACTTTTAAATGATCAGTTGCCTTTTTTTTCTCCTGGATCAGCATATCTCAGATAACATCGTTGCTGGCGTTGGTAGATCAAACGTATCAAAAATCACCTCCATAGGTGTTTCTTCTGCGGGATCGCTGTCAACCACGTCTGAAGAGCGTCGTCTGATCTGGTTAATGTGCCGTCTGCACATGAATTTTTCACCTTTCACGAAGTACATCATGTTGCCAATCCGCTTTTCTATTTTTCCAATCTCCAAGAATGATTTATTCTGTTTATAGAACTTAAAGTATACTTTTTCACCAGGATTGTATTGTTTTTACTTGAATAAATTTTTCTCTACCTGGCTTTGTCTTTCTTGGTAGTAATTTGTCGAAGACAGATCTTACCCGACGTGCAAACATCACCTCGGCTGGCGATTGTGAGGCTGGTGTTCCATTATTTGGGGTAATTCTGTATTCTTGAAACTACTGCATTTACATGTTCCACGTGTTCTGCTATACTTGTACTTCTCATGAGGATGTCGTCCAGATACGCTATGGCAAAATCTAGACCACCGAACATCGAATCCATTACTTGTTGGAAAATGGCAGTCGCGACCATAATCCCAAAAGGCAGTCTGTTAAATTTATACAGACCCCGATGTGTGTTTATACACAAAAGTTTTGACGTTTCTTTTTCTACCGGTATTTGCAGATATGCGTTGCTGAGGTATATCTTCAAAAATATTGTGCCTCCATTAAGCTTCACAAATATTTCTTCCGCTGTTGGTAGAGGATAATTATAGTCTTTGAGTGCTGCATTTAAACCCATCGAGAAATCAGCACAAACACAAATTTCTTTAGACTTTTTGTTGCCCATTCACTATACTCAATTTTTTTAAGTACACCGTTTTTTTCTATTATTTCTATTATCTATCTGTTCAACTGAGGCAAACGGTACATTCCTTTTCATTTTGAATACAGCCTGAGCGTTTTCTTTTAGCTGGAATTTTGCCTCCATCTTGGTACACATTCCCAACCCTGGAGAAAAAACAGTAGGAAATGTTTCCTTAAGTTTCTTTATTAATTTTTGGGCTTCGGTGTTTAAACTTTCTACCTTGTAACAGAAAGAATTCATCAGTAGATCCCATAATTGGAATTCTGTTATCCAATTCGTACCCAGTAAGTTAGTGGTATTTTCTATGACAAATAGTTTAGCTTCTCGCGTTTTTTTATTTAACGTGACGTTTGTAACAAATTCTCCAATAAATTGTATTTTTTCTCCCATCACTGAGCTCACGATTTTCTTTGTTTTCATTAAAGTTGGTTTCCCCAACTTTTTCCACGTATGCAAATTTATGATAGATAGATCTGAACCAGTGTCAAGTTGCATTTTTATTACTTATTTCGAAAAATAAAATTTTCTGGTTGTTCCATCTTTTACCTTGTTGAACTTTAATTTTCTGATGTTATTGTCTTTATTTTTTTACCTGCAATGTGTGCTTTTATGTCCCACTCTTTTACAGTTGAAACATTTTTTATTCCTTAAATCGCAATATCTGTACCAGTGTAGTTCATCGCAAGCCAAACATGGCGTCAGGAGTTTTTGTTTATTTTTCTTTGGTATTTCACTTTTTGCTTGATAATCCGCAATCTTAGAATTCTTTTTGGTAGACTGACTTTCTTCTTTGTAACATATTTTCTTTACATGCGAAACACCAGACTGTTCTATCTTTTTTTAATCTTTCTTTACGCTAGCATATCTTGTGCAGTCTTCTGCTAAATTCTGTACCGTAATACTTGGATTGCTCTCCAATTTTGCCAGGACTAATTTTCTCATCTCTGCGTCTCTTTCCAATACCAGCCCCTGAACAAACAACAAGCACTTAAAATTGTCTGCGCTTAACTCTGCCAACTTGAATTCTTCACAAGGCTTATTCAGATTGGCTGCGTACGTTATATAGTCTTGTTCATCATCTTTCATCAGATTCAAACATTTCCACCTCTTGTGGAACAGAGATGTCTTTTTACTAAATAATTCACTTAATATATTTACCGCCTCGGTAAATGTCAACTCGCTAGTTATTTTCGGTAAAATGTAGTTTACCAATTTGTTATGCTCAGCAGTTCCTAATTTGCTTAAAAAAGCCTAACTTTCTTTCCTTCAGACCACGAGTGGCAGTCCTCGTTATACACGTACGTATATTTTTTATAATACTCCGCAAAAGTTATTTCTTCATCTAGACTGTACTTGAATATTTCAATTGAATTCCATATTGTATTCTCTGGGAAAGAATCATTTTGTAGATTTTTCTCTTTTCTCTTCTCAGTTATTTCCAGAATTTTGTTTTGAAACTCCCTATGCATCTGTTCCATTTTTTGTTGGAATTGCATTTGTCTATTGAAAGTTTCCTCCTGTAGCTGCATCTGGAATGTTGTTTGTTGCTCTAATATTTTCGTCTGTTGTTCCGACTGGAACTTAAAGAATTCCCGGAATAGACTTTTGCATTCCTCCATCTTCGCAAAAAGTTTACACAATGTCTAAATACTGGGGGGGTCCTACGAATTTGCAATTCGTGACCTATTTGAGCAAACTGTATTATCGAGAAAAATATTTCTTTTCTCGACAGATTTTTTCATCACTAAGTTGACATCTTGGCCTGCGACAAACTTTGCCAAGTTATTTTTGTTTTTTTTAAGTGTGAATCTGAGACTTTGTCACCGAAGATATTGTGGCAAGCAAATTTTTTCTTCTTCCGTATGAGTGCGAATCCTCGGCACCAAAGTTATTGTGCAGTTATTTCGCAGTCGAGGCTTGTATTTGTACTAAAATCAGTCTTAATTAAGTTCAACGTACCAAACGTTAGGAACTTGATATAATAGGTATTACGCAGAGTAATCTTGTTGTGGTTGCTGACTACTTTCGTATTCGACTGTCGACTACTGTTGTCCAACATCGACTGACCCTCGTTCCTCTTACTACTCCTACTTATATTAGGTGGGAGAATTTAATAACTATAGAATAGGTGTGTTTCACCATAACACAACCATACATACTGCCTTCTTACAATTGATGTTTAGTCCTTTCTTCTCACTTTCATTAACTACAATTATCACATACATCCTAATAGGTAGAATCCTAAAAGTATTTGTTAACAGCCAGTCCTTCAGGGCCAAAGCAATCAACACAGGCATCCCACAAGATTTGCTTCTTAGTCCAACCCTCTTTCTAATTTACATAAATGATCTGTCTAAGAGTATACTCTTATCATTTGTGAATATCTATGCTGATGATACAACATTATATGGGAACACCTCCAAAACACTCTATGACCAGTTTGGCTGCTGATCTCTCTTCTGATCTGGCTTTAACAGCACAGTAGAGAAAAACTGGCTGGTCATATATGGGGTGTAACAGCAAAACTGTCCAAATCATGTAAAAGCAAAATTGTCCATTTGTTAGATTAAGCTTTGTACCGTTGTATCTTAGAAATGATTAAAGATATCTTACTGGAATTTTCCGAAGTTTTTATAACACTATTGGACTCTACATTGAGCAATAAGAATGTATAAATACTCTCCACACTTAACAGAAGAATCATGATGAAATCGGTCATAAATGAGAATGACATGTTCCTCATTAATTAATCATATTTGAGGATCGGAAGCTCATGAAGGATTGAAATAAAGTTCATATATTATTCCAGGATAATTTTCTAACTTATTCAAGATGATCTTTGTCCTCTCTAAACTTCTAACTTTCTGTCCTGGAGTAACAAGGTGCCTCAAACATTTCATGTATGATTTCATTTTCAAGTCTCTTTTCATTACTCTTTGGACTGTCATAGCTGAAATTCCTCATTCACATGTCAAACGTCTTATGGATTGAGTTGGATCTTTTCTAATTGATCTCTTTAGCTCTAAATTAAAATGATGATCCCTCTTCTGGTTGTGACCTCCTGATCAAGTTTTTTTCTCTAGTTCCCTCCTTTTTGGACTGATTCACCTTTTCTCTTGATGGTTCTTGAATGGACTTTGAAGATGGAGGCCAGAGTATGAATGTTGGTACCATTACTGAAGGCGTGAATGATTTTTTTTCCTCTCACCATTGCTCAGTTAGGAAGATAGTGGATCTGACAGAAAACAATTTTAACCTGTTCCCTTTCTAGCTGAATAACTCAAAGAGTTTTTCAGTGATTTTGACAACAAATGGTATCAAGATGGCTAAACATCTTATCTGAAAACCTGTAAAAAAGAAACTCAATTAGTTCAGTGTTTTTTTTTTAGATATTAAACATTTTGGGGGATGGATAATTATGCTGTTACATGATTTGGACGATTTTGCTGTTACACCAGGTATAATGTCTTGAAAATAAAACTATTAACATTCCATCATCACTGAGTGGACGCTCAATTTTTACCTATTGTGACAAACTGTTGTTCTCTCAGGGAGGCCCCCTGCCTTGAGTGCCTCTTGGGCCTTAAGTTCAACCCAAGACTCAAGTGTAACTCTTACACATGATCCACCACTGAAGATACTGGAAAAATGGTTGGTTCACTGTATTACACCAGTAAGTATCTAACTTCTGTTATCTTGTAACTTTACGGATATGCAATGTGGTTGGTCCTTGTCTGACATCTCACCTAAAGTCACTTTCTCACAGACATGTCGTCACTTCCCGCTGTCTTTTCTACAAGTACTTTCATGGCAACTGCTTCGACAAGATAGTTTCAGTGGTTCCCAAACTGCATGAGTTTAAGCGTGTTACTAAGTTGGCATCTCAGTCCCACTGTTTCACTGTTGAAACTGTTAAATGTAGCCGTTTCTTCTACTCCAATAGCTTCATGCCTCGTAATTCCCATCTGTGAAACTCCCTTCCTCTTACTTGCTTCACTTACAGTTATAGTCTTCAAATATTCAAATGTAATGTCAATTGACATCCTTTGATGCTGGGATCTAATTCCCCCGTCCTTCTTTATCCTTTCCTTAATCACATTTATTTACTCTTGCTCCCACTCTCTGTAACACCTTGCATGCTAGTGACACTCCTACCTTGCTTGGGATGAAATGGTTTTAAAGAAAATGGGGGCCAGCTCAAACTGAAATGGAGTGCTGCTGTCCGATCTTCATTTTTCAGTCTTGATAGAATCCAAAAGTGTCTGTGTTCTGTAGGGGAAGAATTATTTTCTAACCTACAAACAGTTCCACATAGATGAAACGTTGCAAGTCTCTTGCTGCTCTATTGCTATTTCCATGGAAGGTTTTCAGAAAAACTATATTCCTTAGTTCCACTTGATTTAACCATCACAGTTAAGACCAGCCATGCCATGCACATTGTAGGAAAACACCCACATTCCCTTTGTATTCCATTGGTGAGATGTAAGATTCACTTGAGCAGGTTCCTTCCCCAAACCACTACTTTGTGGAACCAACTCCCAAACGCTCTAATCACTAATCTTAACCTAGTCTAGGGTTAACTGTTATCTTCCCCACATATCTGCATAAACTGTGTATCTTACTCTGTAACCCTCTTGAGAGGCTCCTAAAAAAAATAACTTCTCTAGGAGTTCCTGTAGTTTCCTTTCTATGCCTGCTATCAACACTATGTCATCAGCATATCTCATGTTGTTAAAATTGTGGTTGCCAATAATGAATCTTGAAAGGACTTTTAACTCTCAAAAATCCTTCCCTAATATATAAAGCTTATCTAACACTTTCAATGTAAGAAAAAGCTAAAAAATTAAAAGAAACATTGGATTGCACAATGTCAGAATTTATGAGATTTTGTGAGATGGTTCTTTAAAAATTTCCAACATTTCTTCATTGGTATGTTCATATATAATAATTTCAGTTTTTTTGTGGGACTGCTAGAATTTTTAAGCTGTGAAAGGCTGATTGTTCTGAATAAAGGTTGTTTAAATTTTTGCTAAGGTTTTTGTCTATCGCAAAAATAACAGGTTCCATTGGATCGTGCATTTTTTGTCTCAGCATCTTTGGATGATATTTTTTAATTGTAGCCATGTTTTGTTTTCATTTTTCTTTTTGATTGATAGCTTGAAGTATTCTCTACTTATTGATTTTGTGTTTTTTAATTTTGTTCATTAACATGAGTATCATTTAACAGAGATTCTATCTCTTCATTACAGGCATTCACAATCATAGTACCACCACATTATCTAAGTAGGTGATGGTTAGCTTTTCATCTTTCAATAGCATATTTGGTGCATGTAATGGGTAAGCTTCTAAGTTAGAATTGGCAGTGTGCTGTGTTCTAAGATAGCATTGGATGCATGCTGTGTTCTAAGATAGCAACAGCAGGGACTATAAAAACAGAGAATTAAACAACATTTAACAAATAACAATAATAATAGACAAATGTATTAAAAAACAAGGCAGTGTAATTTTTTTTTTTATAAAGATGAATTAGATCCAATCCATCAGCCTTGTAAGGACAGGCCATCTACAAGAAGGGAGACTGACTACAAAACATTTACAGTCTTGCAGCTATACCCAGTTATGGAAAACCTTTACCGCATATAATGGGTCAGTATGTTTTTTTAGACACAGTCTTAAAAGGCAGGCTGTCATTGTATATTATTTGGTCAGTATTTAGATATGTGGTCATTTGGGAATACCAGGTATTGTGAACTTAAATTGGGCATGTAAATGCAGCTGGTCAGCCTTAGAATGCACTCAATCAAAGAGAAGGAAAACGGATTCCAAATCTCTGTTGCATTACAACAAGATACAATCCTGTGAAACGTTTCACAGGTAAATGATGAGGATACATACATGTATTTTGCCAGACAGCCACTCAGCTGCTAAGGAAATGGAATCAAAAGGTAGAAAGGCTCAACCTTTAAAATCATAATAACAGCATCTACCGTTAACATATTGAGTCAACATATTAAAATAGCAGGCATTACTTTTGGAAAGACACTCACAGATACATTGAGTGCAAAATGTATCCAAAACATTGTCAAGTTTCAAGTGCATATATTGCTTCAAAATCAAGAGAATTTGAATCAAAACCTGATCTTATCAAAACAAAAATGCAATTAAAAATACATTGAAAGAAGATTGAAAAGTTTGTATTTTGGGGATTTTTATTTTTTCTTACAGGGGTGTTTACTTTGTACAAGACCCTGGGGTCACTAGAGGTAGGGTGTCACAGCTTAAGAGATACAGCTTATATGGATATGTATCAAAGATAATGGTTAACCCTAGACTTGAACAGGTTAAGATTGTAGTGATCGGGAAGTAACTTCTTGGGAGTCAGTTCCAAATGGCAGCAGTTTGTGGAAAGAAGCTGCTTGAGTGGAACTTACATCTCACTAGGGGGATATGAACAGAAAAGAGGGTTTTAAAAAAAACGTTAGTCCAAATTCTGTCCATTTTTGGGGAACTACTAAAATATAATAGTCCACTCATAAAAAATAGGTAAAAATTTTCTGTGAAAATAATTTTTGTAGATGAGCATTTATTGTCAGAAATGAAAAATATTGATTTTTATTTTTATCGATTTAGAAGTGGTTTGGTTTGTTTTATGGCATTTCAACCACAACAGGTTATTTAATGCGGACAAAATTTTTATTGCTGGTAATATTTTTTATCTATCTATCTATCTATCTATCTCAGTATATATGGGTTTGGTTTCTTTTGTTTTACGGCATATCAACCTCAATGGGTTATTTAATGCCAGCAAGATTTTTATTGCTGGCAATATTTTTGTTCAAAAATGTATTACTGGTAAATTATTTTCCAAAGATTTACTGCTGGTAATATATTATAGTTGAGTAATGGATAACGGCTTGGATTGAGGAATTGGAGAGCCGAGTTCAAATTCCAATTGAATCCATTACATTCACTTACGTGCTAATACCCTTGGGAAAGGTATGAATCCTCTTCTTCTATCTCCAACTACGGGTGAATAGCAGGACAGACTGGGTTCTATAGCCTTGGATGGCAACTTGTCTAGGAGAAGGACAACTCTGAATTCAAAAACTGTGGAGGGTCATTTGGGAACCTTGTGGCACTTAGTGCACCATGTCTCTGTATTCGGCCCTTCAAAAAGTGTGGATGGTCCTGCACGAAACCTTCCCCACGATAATCAAATCTCATGTGCTGTTGTCGGGCTGTCGGTTTCCTAGGAACTGATCTGCTTGACCCTCATATGTCAAATTCGACAGGAGAGTCAAGTATATATATATATATATATTATTTAAAAAATGTAATAATTTTTTCTTAAAAAATTCATTACTGGTAATAATTTTTTACAAAAATGTATTGCTGGTATTAAAGCCTATTTTTACACTTTCATAGTGTTTTGATCCCAGTTTGAGGTTAACTATTTTCCCATAGCTGGGACCCTAATAGATGGTACCACCCCGTGTCAGGGTGGACCTGGGAATATCAGCAATTAAGAGGTGGTTTCACACTCCTCAAAACCTCCTGATCAGAGGCTTTGCTGTCAGATGTAGTTTATGATTTTACCCGGGACGATTTAGAAGTGGAATCCTGTTCATAATATTGAGACAGTATGAAATCAATCTGTTGGTTGTCCAGAAATTGATGTCGCTTGCTTTCAGCAAGACGTCTAGTCTCACCGAAGCCTAGAAGAGCAGTGCCCTGCCACGACCACTCGCCTGGTTTTTTAACAGGTAGCGTTGTTCTCTTATGCAAATAAGCCTGCTGCTAAAAATTGGCAGTAGGCGTACGCACGCGCGACTGACTTTCAGAGGATGGTTCAACGTGCGAGGCAGCGAATTCATTTTGTTCCTGGTAAGTCACTGTCACGTCTATTACACAATCCCTGACTTTTTACAGAATAATCTGTACTAGATTTCTATTTAGAACTCTCAAGGTTGATAATTTATAAATACATCATTGATATCTGATAATGATAACTCAAACACATGTTGTAGTTAAAAAAGTGACTGTCATGACATATATTTATTAATTAGTGTACATGTGCAGTTGTATATAAAAAGTGTATTGACGTTCTGCAAAATGTGACAAAATAGTAGGCCCTATTACATTAGTATTCTTATATTCAAGTTCATCAACAACTGCTTTTCCTTTTACTAAATATTTATAGTAGATCTGCAATTGTTTCAACCAGGCACTTTTCTCATAAGGGACTAACTAATTAGAAAGTCATGAAGTGTAGTTTTTTAATATAGTGCTCCACCCTGATGTTTTTTATCCATTGACCTGAGCAAAAATGCCATTTTCCTGGTTATGACAATAAACTACATCCAGCAGCAAGTCTTCTGATTGTGAAATTGGAGGTTTTGAGGATTATGAAACCACCTCTTAACTGCTGCTGTTCCTGGGTCGACCCTGAACTGAGTAGCACCAATTATGGTCCCAGCTATCGACAAATAGCAAACATATAAACAAAAACAAAACACTAAGAAAAATAAAAAAATACATTTTTATCATAAAATTACCAAGATACATATTTATAGTAGAATTACCAACAACACATTTTATCTTTAGTTGAAGGCATAGAAATACATACAAAATATGTTTAATTGAAGCCATAAAATTGTGTTCAAAATATTTTAGATTTCATTTTTGAATAGCCCACAGAGATGTTGATAAACAAGATCAAACAAACGTCCCTTTGAACTAAATCAAAATGATTACAATTACTATTCATTGTTCTGATAAGGAACATTTCTGGGATAAATAAATTTTGGTGATATTTTTACTGTGTATTTTAAGATAAATTGCTAAATAGATTGTTGAATTGATTTTATGCCTAGATTTACAAGGAAGATACAGGGAGAATCATTACAGCAAAAAAGAAAAAAAAAGTCATATTGACAGCGGGTGCCAAAAATGTTGAATGCATTTAAAAAAACACCTCTACTTAAACAGACTGGTCCACTTGTAAAAATATAGGAATATTTTGTTTAGAAAGAAATTTTGTAGATTAGCAATTATAAAACCTTTTTCAAGGTGTGACATTCATTATAATAAAAAATATATTAATTCTTTATCATTTTAAAGGTGGGGTCCTGCTCATATATAATGTAAAATCAATCCCTGATTTTTACAGTTATCTGGACCTCACATACAAAATATGTTTTGAAAATATTTCTTGATACCCTACCTCTATTGTCCCCAAGGTCTTGTACAAAGTGAACACCACTGTAAAACAACCACCTAAAAACAAACTATTAGTCTTCTTTCAATGTATTTTTAGTTGCATTTCTATTTTGTTAAGATCAGGTTTTGGTTCCAATTCTTTTGGTTTTGAAGCAATATATGCTCTTGAAACTTTTGATTCCATATGGGACCATAACTGGTATTACTCAAAAGCATACATGCATCACACGACATCATATGGTAGCAGTGAGAGTGGATAATACAATATGCAACTCTACCACATCACAGCACAAGTACCTATTCTTGACTGGAGCTCACCAAACCTTTCCAAGTCATTCAAACTATTTTAAAAAAGCTGTACTTCATTGTCAAGGCAACAAAACACGAAAACAAGGTGCTGTTTATTCTCCTCACAACTATCAAAGATGGCCTATGCCACTATAACAGTTGGTTGATAACAGACAATGACCACAAGGACTCAAAAAATATTCTCTTCAACCAATCACTGCATCTGTAGGCTTCAGTTTAGCAAATATCAACAAAAGCCAACAGAAACAATGACCATCTTCATTAACAGAAATTGACTGTTAGCAAAGAAATGTGGCTTCACAGCTGACGAAATAAAATGCTTAGTTGAGTTACTATTTGCTAGCACAACCATACCTGAAATACAAAAGGAACTTTTGAACAAACCAAAGCACTAGTCTGAACACATGAAACATCATCAATATATGTCAGCCAACTTCACCAACTGCAGGGATCATCATTACAGATAGACACCATAAATCATACTACTCACCAAATACAAAGACAGGCATGCAAAAATTGTGGACGTGATCACCATTTTGGCAGAGGACATTGTCCTGCTAAGAACGACACATGCAAAATATGGGGCAAAGTAGGCCACTGGACTACAGACTGCATCTAAGTGAAATAAAAGACCAAGAAACAGAAAGGAAAATCCTGGTCTAACAGTCATAAAAAGTCAAGACAATGACAATATGAGCTTAGCAGGAATGTCAACAGCATTGCTAAACATGACAACAAAGCCATGGTCAAAAAGATGCAGTGATGGAAAACCCCACTTTCAGCTCCATCTAAACGAAACCACCAAATATGAAAGGGCCCCAAAACGAAATATTTGTTGACTTAATCAGTTTGACAGATGACCCAGCTAATCATAATTTTAAGCTGAAGGTAAATACTGGGATACACACAAACACATGTATATCCATGTATGCAGCAAGATGTTCCCTACTAGTGTAGACAAAGCTGGAAATCTAATACTTGGATCACTCATTTTAACACAATGCCTATTAACAGTCTACAACAGTACCAAGATAAACTGTCATAGCAACACAAATATTAAGGGCAAATACAAAAACTCTCTATGGCTTGATACTCAATTCTACTTGGTTGATGTTCCAGGACCAGCCATACTGGGTCTGCCAACATGAATAACACTTAGTCATGACAATGAACTGTGCTATATCAGTCCAGCAACAATCCATCAACACTGTAGTTGATCTAATGCTCCTCCACCCTGATAGATTCAACTATATTTGCAAACTCCAGAGGACTCCCATGTTTGCT
This sequence comes from Acanthosepion esculentum, assembly GCA_964036315.1. NCBI lineage: Eukaryota > Metazoa > Mollusca > Cephalopoda > Sepiida > Sepiidae > Acanthosepion > Acanthosepion esculentum. The sequence continues at coordinate 27,073,338 of OZ038485.1, read as the reverse complement.
GTTAACCTGGAGCATGTGG